>MNCI01002227.1:391655-655523 GCA_015680685.1 Gnetum montanum
CAAGGTAGTGACAAAGGCAAAACCAAGCGGAGAAACTTAAGCCCTACACATAACAAGGGTAAGGGAAAAATTCCTATCTCCGATGAGGCTGTAAATTCTGATTCAGACAATGATAGTGGATGTGAGGTCTACTACTATGACCATCCTAAGGGATGTTGCCCAATTATCTCACATCTACAGGAGTCTAGGGTGTATGCATTAAATCCAAGACTTAATCAATGGCAAACACCCCAAAGGTTACCTTATCCACAAGGTAACCCAAGGCAGTTCCACCAGCCCTTAACATATTATCCAAGTGGAACGCCTCCACAGCCCATTGGATAACACTAGCCGTGGCAATACCCGCAGTCATGGGGGATGCCACCACCAACACATCAACACCCTTACCGGCAGCCTGATTCTCATAGATATTATGTGCAACAGCCGGTTCCTCCAGGTAACTTCATGGGTCACATAAAACCTCCATGTTACTACCAAGTTCAGGAATGTTTTTGGACTCCCCCTTCTTTGGGAAACATCCCATACCCACAATATCCTCCAAGTTCATCTGCATCTCTTGCACCTATGGCCGCATCCCCAACCGCTCCAACGAAGGCCAGAGTAAATCCCACTCAACTACGACAACCTAATACTGCAAGGGGCTCCAAGCCTTCAATGTTAGCTGGTTCTAACAATCGTTCACCGAAAAGACCCTTCCTTAGGACCAACAATCCAACCAAGCCTTTGCTATCACAAGCAGTTGATCATCCTGACACTCCCATACCCAACACAGTTTTGAGAAATCATCCTACAGCAAAATCACGTCCAATGCATATAGTTATGTTAATGCATACAGTAACTGACTGGATCAAGGTGGGCCACCTCCCAAAAAAATTATCAAATCCAGGAGTTCCCTTAGTTTATCTCCAAGTCACTGGGAATGAACCCCATAAGGCTCTTCTTGACTCAGGTTCTGGGGTCAACTTAATCTCACAAAAACTATATAAAACTTGGAACTTGCCTCCACTCAAGGAGAGCAACGTTCGCTTAGAGCTAGCTGACCAATCCATCACTGTTCCTTTGGGATAGGTTGAAGACATTGTTACCACTGTCGGTGGATGGTCATACCTAGCTGATTTCCTAGTCATCGAAATAAACAATGATAAAGGGGATTTCCCAATTATCATGGGAAGGGCATGGCTAAATATGATTGACGCACGCTTAGGAATTCGTAACCTTTCCCTAGAAATATCCAAGATAAATACATTTGGAAAAATTGAGAGGAAAAGAGTTCCATGCATCGCATATAGTGACACAGGGTGTCATTGCGTGCAGAAATCATGGGTAATGCGAAGTTTAACATTGCCTACATGCAATCGGTGTGCACAGGACATTAATATACAAAAGTGCCTATATGCAACAGCCACACAACAAGAAAACACCCAGTGGCTGATGGCTGATAAAGATAACAACCCAACTACCTACATGGAACTAGTTGAGGGACTAACTAGTGCTTACCTTAAAAGCGCAGACATATTGGAGCAAGTTCGTTGCCAACTTCTAGCCCTTAACTCCAAAAATATTAATTGGGGGAATTTGGAAATTCCTGAGGAGTTTAAACAAGAGCCCCTAGAGTTAAAACCGTTACCCACCGGTCTGGAATATGTGACCCTCAAAAATGGAAAATCGGTGATCATCAACGCAAAGCTTGTGCCCATGCAAAAAGAAAGTTTGCTAAGGGTGATAAACAAGTGGTCAGCCGCCTTTGCTTGGTCGTATCCTGAACTAACCGGAATGGATCCTCGGATATGCCAACATAGGATTTATATATACCCTTCTATGAAACCTCGTAAACAACCCCAGAGGCGATTGAATCCGAAACTAAAACAAATTATTAAAGAAGAACTAGAACAACTTCTCAAAGCCGGGTTCATTTACCCTGTCGTTGACAGCGAATGGGTTAGTCCTCTTGTCATCGTACCAAAAAAGGGAGGTAAATGAAGGGTATGTATAGATTTTAGGCTGTTAAATATGGCAACATTCAAAGACCACTTCCCACTGCCATTTGTGGACCAAGTCTTAGACACTATAGCAGGGCATCGCTATTACAATTTTCTGGATGGATATAGCGGGTACAACCAAATACGCATTGCACCAGAAGACCAAGCCAAAACAACGTTCACCAGTCCTTGGGGAACGTTCGCATATAAACAAATGCCTTTCAGTTTGTGTAATGCACCTGCCACGTTCTAACGCTTAGTTCTAAGTATTTTTCAACAAAAATAAGCAATGGAGTAGAAGTCTTCATGGACAACTTCTCCACTTATGGGACAAACTTTGATCAAGCTCTCAACCGGTTAGAGCAAGTATTGAAACGATGTGTTGAAACCAACCTTAAGCTCAACTGGCAGAAGAGCCATTTGATGGTTCAAGAGGGCATCTTGCTGGGGCACAAAATTTCATATTCAGGAATTGAAGTTGACCTAGAAAAAATTAAAGTTATCCAAGGAATCACTTGACTACCAAAAACTGTTAAAGACGTGAGGTCATTCCTTGGATGCACTGGCTACTACAGGAGGTTTTTGCGAACTTTTCAAAAGTTGCCAAACCATTGGTAGAATTAACAAANAAACCTCCTGTAGTAGCCAGTGCATCCAAGGAATGACCTCANTAGATGAACAAAAATGACCCTACTACATCCATTGTACCAGTAAAAGTATCACCGGTGCACAACTTAACTACACGACTACAGAAAAATAATTAATGGCTGTGGTGTTTGCACTGGATAAGTTTAGGCACTATGTATTGGGTTACAAGGTATATATCCACACAGATCATAGTGCGATCAGGTTCCTTATGAATAAGCCAACGGTTAGCCCACATATTATACGTTGGCTGGGATTCTTCAGGAGTTCGATTTAACTATTGTAGACCGCAAGGGCACCGAGAACGTAGTCGCCGATCACCTATCTCGGTTGCGATGGGACAACAAAGAGGACAAATACGCAGTATCTGACCATTTCCTTGATGAGACCCTCTTTGCTGGTGTCATAAATAATCAACCCATGGAAGTAAACTGGTATAGCGGCATTCTCACTTATCTCACCTCATAACAAATGCCACAGAGATTAGACTTTAGGAAGAAGTAATAGTTTCTTCACAACATCAAATACTTCATGGAAATCGGGGGACAACTCTACAAAGTCTGCCCTGATGGCCTAGTTCGATGGTGTGTACCTGACCAATATCAATTAAAAGTTCTCCAGGATGCTCATGAGGGCCCTTGTGGGGGTCATTATGCTAGGAGACGAACGGCCACTAAAATCCTTCTTGCAGGATATTATTGGCCAACACTATTTCAGGATGCCCATCATTTTGCTCAATCCTGTGAGCGCTGCCAACGTGATGGGGGAATGACTGCTAGGATGGAGGGTCTGCAACAATGGATTCAACCTTTAGAACCCTTTGACATTTGGGGGATAGATTTCATGGGACCGATTACACCTATGTCTAACGGAAAAGCATATATAATCGTTGCTGTTGATTATTTAACCAAATGGGCTGAAGCAGCCGCTGTAACAGATTGCACATCATCTACAGCTGCCCGATTTGTACAGCAACAAATTGTTAATAGGTTTGGTGTACCATGTGCACTTATTTCCGATAATGGAACACATTTTATAGGTGCAACCTTTAGAAAGTTGATGTAACGCTTAGGGGTTGAGCATAAACTGACCACACCTTACCACCCCAAGCTAATGGTTAAGCTGAAGTTACTAATAGGGAGATTACTAGAATATTAACATGAACAATTAGCAAATTTAGGTGAGACTGGAGCACGAAATTGAATGACGCTCTTTGGGCGTATCGTTCCACTTGGAAGCTCCCTATAGGATATTCTCCCTATGAGGTAGTGTACGAGAAACTTCCAAAACTACCTATACAAAGTGAGCTCCATACACTATCCATGGCCTGTGAACTTCACCTAGATCTCGACCTAGCACAAAAACAACGACTAGCAACTTTGAATGTGTTAGGCAAGAATTGATTGGTTGCACTATCATTAAATGAGTTGCACAAAGCACACAGTAAACAATGGCATGACTTAAGGATCCGAAGGCTTAAGTATCAACCAGGAGATAAGGTCCTTTACTAGAACCCCACACATGTACCCTAACGTACCAAGTTTCAAACCTTGTGGGAAGGATCTTACATTATTTATACTACCTTTCCCTCTGGAGCCATGATGATATATAAGCCTGATAGCCCAGATAAAAGGTTATTGGTTAATGTACAACAAACAAAACCCTTCCATGAATCTGCACCAGCCAATACGAGTCGCACTTCTACCAGCGGTCAACCATGCTCACTATTTCGAATCTCCCCCTTACAACTCAGTAATGGGGGAGATGGCCCCCTATGCTAACCATGTGGGGCCCTCAGTTCTTTTTCAATTTTTTGTTTTACACATTTTTGTTTTACAAATTTCTTTAACTTTTTTTGTTTTTTTTTTACACCATTGTTATACTTTTCTATTTTGTGTGTGTGTGTGTTTGTCATCCACCCTATAAGTTCGTCACCCAATAAGTGTTCAAACCGATGGTATGAAATGTTTTCATATTGATTGCTAATGTTTGGTTTTTACCTTTCAGTTACATTGTTGACACTAAGGTATGTTCTTTTGATATGGTAGGTAATGAGATCACTTCATCCATCCATCCACCAGAGTCTATGGTTTCTCTTGGCTTGGAAGTGTATAGTTCCCTTCCAATAAGAACTTTAACGAACCGGTGACTGGGCATTTCTCAAACTAAGGACTCCAGGATTGCAAAGGGTGTGACTTCAAAGGAATTTGATGCTTTTGTGTTGATCATTCTCTTGGGTGCTTGGATGTTTTCTTCTTGATTTTTCTTACCGTTCTGATGTTACACATTCTTATGAAGCTTAGACAATAAAAATAAGAAGTCTTTGCATGGTGTGGTCCCCACGCATAAAAACACAAAACACAAAAAAAAAAAAAACAAAGTGAGGATTCAAAGCACACCTCTTAGACGAAATGAAATTTGGGCTACAAGCACTGGTTATGGAACCAAAGTGTTCCCTCTAACTAAGGCCCTTCTCGCTTCCCATTCTCCCCTTGTTTTGTCAGAATGGTGGTGGCTCTTTGAAGATGCATCCTTGTTATCCAAGTGGATGGTTTAACCAAATGCATTGATACGACATCACTGGAAGTGGTTGGTTTGAGCCGGAGTTGGAATGAGATTTGCCAAGTTGCATTATTCATAAAACACACAAGGGCCTGTACACCACCTTGTCCTTGGGATTCCATTCCATTCTCTTCTCCCCATCCTTCTCTCCATTGTTCACCTCATTGCCAGTTGTATCATTAGTGTATATTTTGGTTGATGCATTGTTTTCTTTTTGGTAAATTCTAGTGGTTAAGACTTTAACTCTTGTTCCAAAGGACATTCGTAGAGCCTACGGACTCTTTGAATGTGGGATTGTCAGGGCATTAAGGGCATGAGCCTGCTTTGGGGAGGACCCACTGACATACCTATTTGGAACATTAGTTAACTTCTTTTCCTTAACATATTGCAATTAATTTTAGTTTTGTTCATTTCCATCTTGACATCCATTTCACTGATGCCATAGTTGTCCCTTTTTACCTACCTTTCGTACTCCTTTTTTTTCTCCATTCTACCGCTACCGGAGGTTCGCGATTAGTCATGGGGGTACGGGGCCTGCTTTTTCGATTTTTCTCCTAAGCCCTGGATTTTTTCATTTTTCTTCTTAACCCCTACACCTTCAGTAGTCGTCATCCACATTTTCCTAGATCCATATCAGCCATACCACAACCTAGCCAATGAACCTAAACCAAAGCAAGGAATTATTTACTTAATGATTCAATTACCCTTGCTAATATATGATTGTGTTGTGTGTGCAGATGGCAATCATACAACCAGGGAATGGATCTGGAACAAACACGTGGAATGGAGCAGCGCTAAAGTAGCTATGCAAGGAGTAGAACGGATAATGCGCGTACGGATGGATAACGGAAGGCACAATCTAGGCATTGACAGCAGCAAGACTCTTCTCTCTTCTTCTTTTCTATTCTCTCTCCTCTTTTCTCTTAGCTGCCAAATGTGGCCTGATGTCATTGTAATAAGGTGTTCACCCTTGTTGTCAAGAATACCAGTCTTCTCAAGTCTTGTAATAATGAACCGGTCACATGTCATTCCATTAATTCCATTTCCCTCAATAATCCCATACCTACCTGATATCATTGTAAGGAACTCGAGGACAAGTTTTCATTCAGTCATGGGGGTATGATGAGATGCAGATTGCACAAGCAGCGATATCGCGTCTTTCCCTGCGATATCGCGTAAGCAATATCGTGGTCCGTCGCCATATCTATAAATAAGAGGCGGCACTCCCCTCATTTATCATCCTAGCTAGAAGTAGCGAAGCTCTGGCAGTTTGAACACTCCAGAGTTAGATTAATTTCCCATGTGCCCCCAGTAGGAGTCCTAGAGTGAACGGCTCTTTATTCGAGCAACTTTGTAAACTGAACACAAGTTGTGTACGGCAATAAAGACGAACTTGATTGGATAAACCCTGCAGTACATGGTTTTATTTTATTGTTATTTATTGTTTTTTGTTAGTGCGCACGAGTATGACTTGATTACGAGCATCTACGGATGTGTACGGCTCGTCAAGGAATCAGCTGCTCATTGCAACGCATGAGTATGACTTGATTACGAGCATTGTGACTGCTTGGTAACCTAGTAGCATATTCCAGGATCTGCGCTTGGTAATCCCAGTGGTAGTCCAATGTGTACGGTTAGTCAAGGAATCGGCTACTCATCGCTAGGCTAGAACATGTGATAAGTACGACTTGGCTACGAGCACCCACGAGTGTGTACGGCTAGCCAAGGAATCGGCTGCTTATCACACTTAGGCTAAATCAATACGACCACTTCGAGCACTTGCGTTACGTGTGGTGATCCCAATAACGATTAGCGTTTGGTAGCCACAGTTGCATAGTTCAGGGTGTGTCCGGTAAGTGGGAACGGATGCTGACGCTAGTTAATTTAGACTTAGGACATTAGTTAGAGTTAGTTAGTCTCTCAACCCTTCACTCTCATAGCATAGGAGATAAACTTGAAAATACCAAAAAAATCATATACCTCAGACTTGCTTAACCATACACCGTGACACATACAAGCAAGCCTGGGAAGACAACGAACGATTAACCCCAAGCGTTTCTTGTGGCGTTAAGGCATTTAGTCTGCGGAGTTCGACCAGATCGCGCGTACACGCTCGTATTCGTATGGTTGAGTGTAGGGGTAGCTCACCACTCATCAAACATTATAAATATTTGGGAGTTTAATTTTCTAGTAATTATAGTTGGAATACCCTTATTTCTAAAAGGGTTTTAAGTGGTATGTGAGATCTATTTTCTCTAGGAAATAATTACAACAGGGAATACATTTTGGCATGGGGTATCAAAAAGAAACCTTTTCATAGTCCTGTCCAACTTGTATTATTATATGGGTGTGTTGCATGGGGACCTTCTCTTTCCATACATAATTGTAAAAAATTAGAGCATGTTCAAAAATAGGTTATTGTATGTGAATTTCAAGTAAAAATGCTAACTTCTTATGATATCTTACTTTTAGAAGTAAATTGGCTTTCTCTTGAAGTTGAAGTCCTTTGTCAATTTATTGCTTCTACTCAAAAGTTAAGTCACATGGAGAAAGTCAATTATGCTAAGGAGATAATGAATGCTATACAAGAAATTGGATGGTTGCATCAAAGAAAATTATGGCTTTAGTTATGGAATACTATAATAGAGGATCATCCTTTAAACAAAATACTCTTCCAAAAGACTATAAAAGTAAAAGTATTTACTCAAGTTTGTTTGAACACATTAAAGAAAAAACACTTTTATTTACATTCTGTTATAGGAGGTTTGTTATCTAGTATCTAAAAGTATATATTCTTAGCTATTTTTATTCATTTAAGGAATCAAATTGCTAGAGAAGGAATGAGCTCTCATCATCTTTTTATTGAGAGAGGTTGTTAGATCAAATTACCGAGAGAAGAGCATATTTGCAAACTATGTTAACAAACAATAAAAAAGCAACCTATTATTTTATTTTTTCCATCTTTGACTCACATTCGAATGAATCATAATATTAATTGTAATTTACTAATATTTTTCTTTTAGATTGACCCTATCTTCTTGGGGCATTACATCAATGATGTTTTCAACTTTCTTCAAAAATATGTTGAGGCTTTGTAACTGTCCAATAAATCCTTTTTGATTTCCTAGACATAACAAAAATGTATAGTTTATGTCCCTTGAGAAGGGGTATGAGACCTTGAAAAAATTAACCATAATTACATCCTAAAATTTATAGCCAATATAACACATTCAAAGAATTATAGAGAAAAAATATAATAATGCATCAATTATACTTTAATTAAAAACCTCTTATCAAACAAGATAACCACTTGAGTCACTTATCACTTGTGCTTATGTTCACCAAGACCCTATTGGATCTATTGGACAAAGCATTTTCAAAATTTTATTTGTAAAATTTTTAAAAATACATAACTTAACATTGTCCACTAGAATTGAACCTATGACCTAGGGTTTCTATACCTTTAAGCTAACATGTCATTACACTAAAGGAAAATCATGTTAATTATTCATAATTATGAACACAACCAACCTAAATAAAATACATAAAATAAAAAGGGTGTCTTGATAAGATTTTAAATAAATGCATTAAGTCATGATTTTAAATCCATAAATATGCATAGCGTAATTACAAAGTAATATAAAATTTTTAATGCCAATAAAATAGAAAGATTTGATTTTGGTTGAGAAGCCAACTACTAGTCATACATAGGTAAAGCTAAATAATATTCCATCTACAATACTCAAGGGAGAGCCTATCTATAACACTAAACTAGCTTAGTTATATATTTATGATATATATCTATAGTTTGGCCAAGAGAATCCTACAAAAATTGAGTTCAATACTCCTTTTTCATCTTTGAATGCTTTAAGTGTTTATGTACATATTATTAGTACATTTGTGCAAGATAAAAAATCTTCTCCCTTAGTTGATATTTCTTTGCTTTTTCTTCTAACATTATTTTAGTATACATTAGTGTAGTAGTTTAGCCAACCCCATTTTGTTGAGATAAGGCTAGGATGATGTAACATCCTCATCATCATCTTACAATTTTTAACTCTAAAACCTAGCATGTATGTGATATTTTTCAAACTTATCTACTAGAATCTTCAACCAACAAAGAAGATGGTTCTCTACAAGTTCATGATGGAAAAAAAATATTTTAAATAAATTATAACAAAAAAAATATTTTTAATGAAGAGCATTACAATAAAAAAAAGAATGAAGCTATTGGTAAATTGAGGAGATTTTGAGGTTGAGAAATAAGAGTTAGAATAAAGTACATAAGGGCCATCATTATTTTGAGTAATGGCAAAATACTCATTTTTTAATTAGTAAGACTTAGTTTGGAACATGGCACAACCACTAGAAAAGAGGTTAGGCCTTAAGATCCTCTTGAATGCTTAGTGGGATGCACTTTGTTGGATGAGCATTGAATCTAATGATGATAATCCTTTATAATAACAATTTGATATTAGATTCCTAGGAATATGAACTTATGCATGTAGAGTTAAGAATAAGGGTAGGGATGGTTTACAGTGGTAGACCCTTATACTTCATGTTATAAATAGATACATAACATATTAGATATTCGAGAAGGTAAATTCACTTCAAAATAATTGGAAAAATAAAGGTTTATTTTCAAAATGAAATTAAGAAGATTTAAAATCCAAATGTGAGTTTAATAAAAACTCTAACTAAGCTACCCTTAATATTTTCAAATATCAAAATGCAAATAATCTACAATGATTTTATGAATAATGTAGGACAACTAGAATTTTATTGAAGACTTAGAAGTTATTGATGAAGATAAATTTTGAGCCAAAATATAAGTTTAAAATACATGTTAAAAATTTGTATAAGACTAGTAATGTTGACTCTTGTGTCACGTTACTTGGATAAGTCTTAAGAAATTTTGAGTTTCCAATTCTATTGGAAATCACAAAAACTAATGGACATATATTCAATCATGACCTAAAATGTCTCCTAGGGGCCTATGAGAGGTCAAAACATGACTTATGATGATGATTGCAAGGCATGTTAATGGATCATATGAAAGTAATAATGCTAAATCATCCTTGTGCAAAGCATGTTAAAATAAGAGATATTAGATATTTATAGCATTTATATCAAAGCAAGTGTTAAACATACTATGATTTCTCTTTCAAAAATATTAAAAAATTTTATTAGGGTTTGTTTCATAAAGATAAAATAGAAGAGTTTCGTAATTGTTCATTTCTTTTAATGATATAATGTAGGGGATATGATATTTAAAATAAAACTTAATTTCTAACTACACCCACTAAGACCCTCTTGGATATGTTAGATAGTAATTTAAGAATCCAAATATGCTAACACCTCATTGTGAAATAATTTATATGAAGAAATTCTTAAATAGTGAAGGCCAATGGTATGGGATGCTACTTGGAAGAAGTTACATTTAGTTGTACAAGTGATGTTTTAAAAAGTAATAATGCATCAATAAAGCAATTATGATCTTTAAAAAGGGAAACAAAAAATTTAAATAATTACAAATTGATTATAATTACCAATATCTTTGGTCAAATTTTGAACACTAGTCCAAAAGTTTTTGCTTAAAAGATGGACTAAAGAAAATAAGATACATGTAAATTTTTTCAGCATAATTTAGGTGGCAACATTTAGCCATAGACCATCTTATCACTCTAAAATGTCACATAAGAAAACATTTATCTACTTGGTAGCTTAAGATTTATAATTTTGTCATTCAAACCAAGTTAAAGGAGTGCTTGAAAAATTTAGAAGTTCTTAGCATTACATTGTTATTTGCCATCCAAAACTTTACACAAAGGTATGCATTCAATTTATAAATTGGCAACAAATAATTTTATTTAATAAATTTTTTGGTGTAAAACAAGGGCATCTTATTTCTCCTACTTTATTTAGGCTTTTTATTAATAAACCTAAAGAGTGTATGTATAAATTACCAACTTAATTTCCAAAGATAATTGGAAATAGGCCTATTAGACTCTTACTCTATGTTGAAGGTGTTGACTTAATTTTAAATTCAACAATGAGGTGTTAGCCTAGTGGTTACAAGTTCAATTCTACTAGGTAACATTGAGTTATAAACTTCTATATATCTTGGGGTGTACCTGTGTTTCAATTATTTTGGGTTCCAACACAACCCTTAATTTTAAATTCAATGAAAAGATTGCAACAAATACTTAATGCTCTTGATGATGAAATTTAATATTAAAAAAATCATAATTTGTGGTACACATAATAAGATATACAATTTCACTATAGGAAATGAATATGTGGTCATAACTTCATCTTATAAATATCTTAGATTAGAATTCCCTTAGAATGACAAATAGGAGTAGTGCATTAATCAAAGAGTTGTTGGTAGTATGAGATCCTAATTTGCTTAATGTAAAAAGGTATCTGTTCTAACTTAGAACATCTAGAAGAAACTCTATAATGCTATTGTTTAACCAATTCTCATTGTATAACATAAAGTGTAGTAGAACTCTTGATTTGAAATCTCTAAGTAATGGTTTCATTTCTAATAGAAAATGCTTATGATTTTTTTTATCTTTCTCCATAAATTAACAACTCTATATTATAAAGCTCATTTAACTATATGTCTTGGAGGTAAATATTATTAATAAAAAAATTTGGGTTCCAACACCCCTCAATTCTCATTGGGTCGAGATATAAGATGGTTTAATTCGAAAGTTTTATGGTTTAATATATAAAATATGCAAAAGCAGATTCTTTATTCTAATCATAACCAAGTTTACAAATTAATGAAACAAACAATGAGGTTTTAGCATATTGGTAAGATTTTTGATTTTAAAACTTCAAGTTATAGGTTTGATTCCAGAGGGGAGCTTTTCAAGAGGGGAGCTTTTCAAGATTGGTTGTAAGGATGAAAACCTAAAAAGGTATCCCTAAAAGCATTGGGTTTTTTCTTCAAACTCTCTTCAATGAAATGATATGATGTATTCTAAATTTTTTTACATAATTATTCATTTTTTTGAGGTCCAACACTGCACATTTAATATGCACAATTCCCACAAATGGAATCTCATCGTTAAAAGTTGAAAGAGGTAAATAGATCAAAATAACATTAAAGATTAATGGAGGTCCATGTCAGATTACGATCGAGGGCGGCTGAGGCCGGCAACGGAGGTCCCGTAGAGGAGAATGTGGCAGGCCGATGGGAAAAAATTCCAGTCAAGAAAACAGGCTTCCACTAAGAAAAAAGCAGCAAAAGGTAGATGTTGGAAATATTCGACATGGAAGAGGAGAAGAAAAGAGGGGAAGAATAGTCACAACCATGGTTTTGGCTTGTTGGGGGCTTAACAAATAAGCCGTTGCAAAGTTGGTTGATTCATACCCAGTCTTACCTTTAATAATTGCAAATCGCTCTAATAAAAAGGCCATGTTAAATTTATTTCATA
This sequence comes from Gnetum montanum, assembly GCA_015680685.1. NCBI lineage: Eukaryota > Viridiplantae > Streptophyta > Gnetopsida > Gnetales > Gnetaceae > Gnetum > Gnetum montanum. The sequence goes on from MNCI01002227.1 coordinate 404,290, forward strand.
CGTATCATCATGATGCTGGATTCTTGCCTTCCATGTTTTGTCTATCTATGCCGGGTGCATTGTATTTAGAGATTCGATATCTAGCATTTGGTTGCCCAGGTGTGACTTTGCGTACCAGCGAATCAGAAAGTTATACATTAATGATTAAACAAGTCATCTTCATAGATTTCATAAATCAGCGTCGCGTTTGCTCGATGAGATTTGAATTAGGTAGTTGTGATCTTGGGCTCAGTCCAAATCCTTTCAAGTTTTGAAATTTTGAACATGGTTGCTAAAAATGGAGAAACACGACAAGCAATCAACTTGAGTCATGAACACCAATTCAACGCGCTAATGATATCAGATTTTTTATTGCGTGAAAATGACTACAATGTCGACGTCTTTTATACAGCTTCTTCCTATCTACTGGTAAAGATGAAAATATCTCCTTGTGTTGATACTGCAAACAGCTTCCATTTCACTTACATGACCAAAAAGTTCATACTTGATAGAAGTTATGTGGTGGGTTTAGTATGGGTATTTAATCCCGTGGGGCAAAGTAAGAAAGAATTCTCCAAAATCCAGTAAAAACAAGCCAATCAGGAGAAAAGTTTTTTTACATGGTAGTCATGGAATTTGCATGAAAATGTCAAACGAAGTAAACGGAGGAACAGTTATGATAGGTGGTGGTGGTCATGGATTTCGGGTGAAAATATTCTGGCCGGGTGCCAAGATGTGTTTAGGATCGTAGAGTTTCTTGCGCTTGGAAAATCTAGCCCATCCACGATCGCCAAAATGGTTAATCCAGGCAGACTGATTCGGCTGGCGCCCAAGATAGACTTTGAATGTTATATCATTTTCGTTGCACAACTGCAGTATTTTGTTGTTTTCTGCAATGTCTGGCAATGGCTGCCTTTTGGAGGCTGTCGACTTTAACAGCGAAATGGTATAGAGGGTGGTCGCCTTTGCTGGCAGCACCGCTGATGTGCTTGGATCCCATCTGCAATTCAACATTAACATCGTAAGTTCGATATTCAGAAACTCAAACACATGACATTGATAAATAGAGAAACACGGTTAAAGAAATGATAAGGATATTCAATCCCTTTACATGGTATCCATAAAATACGTTTGCAGTAAAGCAACCGACGTTAGAATACTTTACGGAGAAGGCTTATCTCGAAAGAGTGTAATATCTGGTAAACATCAATGAATTTTATTTTTATTCTTTGCATTCTTTTTTTCACTGGTAAAATGTTTCAGAGAAAAGTACTCACTGGTTAGTATCTTGCAAAGAAGACTATTATGCAGGATGAGGTTCTTATGTTCTTCAATAACACAACCTGTTAATCATATTTTTATAAATTGCTTGTTTATTCCGGATAATTCGAATGAGTTTAGGCAAAGTACCAAGAGGCTACCACCTGCTACTAATTCTGTGAATGATTTTTTTTGTTACCTTAGCAACATGATTACAGAGGATAACAAGGTAAAATGTGAACAGCACTTTCATAGCTTATTTAGTTTATAGTATGGCAGGAACCACATTTAGAATTTTTCAGCAGAGGTCAAAAAGGTTCTACATGGATGTGAGTTGCTGCTTTGGCTCTTTGAAAAAATGCTATAAAATTTTGGAGAAATTATAACTGAAACAATCTTGTTTTGTTGAGTTAAATCTCCAAAAAACAATATAAATGATAATTTATATGTTATATTGTTTGTTTATTCTTTCATTGAAATTATCTTTCTTTTACCCGGCTATGTCCGTTTAATTGAAACAAAAAATTAAAGAAACCGAAATTCAGCCAAACTGTTCTTCTATTGGTGTGGAGCCTAGGAGACCTATTGAATAGCATATGGACTACGGACGATATCGTAGAGAATCCAGTGGATTTCAACGTAACCCATTATCATTGACGAGTCTCGATCCTATGGAGAGTATTTAGTGTATCTCAACCTGATTGAACATATGGCTTGGCAGAGACAAATCATATATCATATTAAATACATCCCTAAATTCTCTATCACGAATTCAATATTAAAACCTGTAACATTTGTGAATTGTATTTGTTACGGAACAAAAAGAAAGTCTGTATACATTAAATTTTAAACCGGAAAATTTTTAATCAGCGTGCAATACGTAGTTCACCCAGATTCGTAAGGCTCAATATGCAGTAAGCAACCAGAGCATGCACCGAATAATTAATAACTTACAGTTGGCGTCTGCGGAAGGGATAAATGATGAGTGGGCCATTTACACCATTTGCCAAAACACCGTCCAAGATGATGCGTACGAAGTTTGAAATGGATTTGGCAGAGACAAAGAGGTTGAGCCATGGATGCGGGTTGTGCCACTCTCCTGTTGATCTCAGCAATATCTCTGATGCACGGACTCGATCCAGAAAGTCTAAAAACGTACCGTCCAAGACAAATTCCAGTCCTCTTATGTATCTCAGGTTCACCAGTTTTGCTGCCACAGTCTGCAAAAGATGCATTACAGTAAACGTACGTCAGTAGGAAAAGCCACCCGGAATCGAAGCTCTACAAACGTTTTTCTCTTTTCAGTAATGGCTGAAGCTTGAGGGCCAAGTGATTTACGTTGTTAACATCGTCACCGTAATTGTAGTACTGAGCAAGCTCTATTACGTAGAGATGTGGACCTGTTACTGCAGGAATGAGAGAGCTGTTAAAACTCTGATCTGTAAACGGTATGGCAGGCCAACCCCTAACGGAATCATTTGTGTTAGTGTACACAAATCCTTCAATGTAGTCAAATCCCACATCTTCACTGGGGTGGATAAGCCTTAGCTGATCTTGCAGAAACTGCTGCGCATCCGAGTACACCAGTCTAATCTGTTGGGTCTGTTTCAATTATTTTTCACCAATTTGTTCGTTATATTCAGTGTTACAGTTTACAAGGAGCAACTGTGCATTTTGTTTTTTCCATTGAAAATTTAGGATGCAGAAAAAAAAATGTTTGATGAGAACTTACCATGGAATGTGAAGGTTGAAGGATGATGGTGGCCTGAGTTATGATTCCAAATTGGCCCAGACCTCCACGCACAGCGTTGAACAAATCTCTGTTGTGATGAGCGCTGCATGTGATCACATCTCCTTTCCCTGAGACATACAAAATTACAAATCATAAACCCTCTTGTGATAACTTGTAACTTATCTTTTAACCGGTCTACACTTAGGATCAGTGTTTCAATAGGCCGAAAATATAAGTTGAATTGAAACGTTTCAAAACTCACAATAAATCAACTATTAGGATCAAGGTTTCAATAGTCCAGAAATACAGCAAGGCATGTTTGAAAAATCACTATAAATTATCAAGTAGGATCAGTGTTTCAATAGTCAGGGAAATAAGTTGAATTGGCATGTTTCAAAAATCACCATAAATCAGCAGGGCCGAATAACATTTAAAAGTCATAAAAATAATACTTAAATCTATTGATTTCTTTCTAAAAATAAGGTTTATTATAAAAGTCATGTCGAGTTGAACTCAGAGTCAACAAAATTTCTAATCCGAGTGACTAATAGTTGAATCAGTTATTTATGGTGGATTTAAAATATGTTAAGATTCGTAGTAAAACTACAAATGGAAAAATACTAAAATATTACAGGGAAGCCACTTCTGCTACCCAAAGCATTCTAATTCTAAAGCTTCATATCCTACCTGGCCGTCTATAAATAAAGTGTATGACGATTTTATATTTATACTTTTAGTTAAAAAATATATAAATATGAAGCAAATTAATGCGGTAAAAATGTGAATGCTTGAATGAATATTAAATATTACAAGAAAAATAAGGAATTCAGATATTAAAGGAAGGTTTTGACTACTTTATCTTAGATAGATAGAAGGAATAGCTTATTAATTTGAATATGTGCAAAGAAGATCATAGAATAAACCCATTTAAAAAAGATTAATACAGTACTCTTCAAAAAGCTAACAAAAAGGAAAAATAAATGAAAGATTACATAAATAAATTGCAAATGGCAAAGATTTAACTCTTTAAAAAAGCGACCTTTAAAAGGAACTTATATAACCCATACCGTTTTGTCAATGGCATAGGGAAATGGTGAAGAGGAACTGATGGAACCGACGACCCAGTACAACTATGGAACTTTTATTACGGTGTAATAAAATTATTAAAATTACCGAACATTTTTGGAAAAATTCAAATAAGAAATCATCATTTACGCGTTTGCCATCTATATTTATCCTCGTAAAACAAAACCGTGGCCATGGAGAGAAGCTGCACGACAAGTTGATAATAAATTACGAGCTGGCATTAACACCATTACAGGCGCTCAGGAACGACAAATAGTAGACACTAAATGAATATATAACAAATAAAGCTTGAACCTGCGTAGAATCTTCGCCCAATTTAGTAAGCAAAAAATAAGAACCAATCGAAGCTTGAGAAACACAAAAATGCAGTTATGGTTAATTATTAGCATACCAGTGACAACCTGCAGCTGCACAACATTACTAATCTGGGGACCAAAGATGTGGGTTTGGCCACTGATGCCGGCGTTAGAGAGGGTGCCGCCCACGGTGAGGTCCAAATAATCAGTGAAGGAGCGCGGTGCCAAGCCCTGCTTCAGGGCCACCTTGATGAGATCAATCCATAAAGCTCCTCCACCTGCGGTGGCCGTGGAAGAAGCAACGTCTACGGAGACATGGTTAAGCAGCGACATATTAACAACGAGGCCATGGAGTGCCTGAGCTTGGCCTTGAAATGAGTGGCCATTGCCGTATGCGGCCACGCTTAGGTTAGGCGTGGACGCTGCAAATCTGATAATCTTGCTGATGTCATCCACGGATGCCGCCATTAACACAGCGGCAGGGCTCTCGCTAACGATTCCACCGAAATCGTGGGAGGCAGCGTCAATGGCGTCACCGCGGCCGAACTGAATGCTCCCCTGCACACCCAACATGTGTATGTCGCTGCATACCTGCTCAGAAAACAGGCCACACACCAGGCACTCCTCGTACACGCCTGCGGCCGAGCAACTTACTGCTGCTACCACTACCGCTACTGCTATTGCCACCACGCTTCTGTCCAGCAGCTTACTTCTAGTAATGGAATGCATCCTTCTTCTTTATTATGATGATGATGTTAGTATTCTGGGCCAAGCTGATGGAATGCAATCTTGGCTGCTGCTGCTGCTTCAATCTGTGCTACTCTTAGCAGCAATTCAATTCACAAATACAACCTTTGTTGTTGTTTGTTTTCTTTTCTGATAGTTGTGCTTGTGGCCTACCTTACCATGGTGGGCAGCGTTGGGTGCAGCAGGTGCTTTAAAGCGAAAAAGTGCAACTTGTGCATGGCCGAACTTTCTACACTTCTTCCAGTAGCCCAGGTCACGGCGACCCTGTAACACGTTTGCGTACCACTATAATGGCCATGCTCGCGTAACAAAATCATGAATCTTGACCAGAGGAAACAAGCGTATCACGCCGTATCCCCAGTTCCCCACTACTCCGGTAGACTCTTGGGCGTTGCAATTAATACCGTGAAAAATTCCAAGCTTTAGAGCTTGTTCGTTATTAGGTTAGTTGGCAGAGCTGAAAATGAGGTAACCAGTGACAATGATGATTCGTGCGTGGACATCGATCGCGCGACAATTTTCTTAAGTAATGAAATGGAACCCTTTCTTCGTGGATGTTTGGCGTGAACTGGTAAACGGATGGATCGCTCTGGCTGACTGCTGGTCCAGGATTGCACTACACGGAATCGAAGTTGCGATCTTGGAACGGAAGATTTGTTTACACTAATGACGGCATTCACTGTTAAAGTGTTTCCTCCTCGGCAACAATCGCCGCAGCAGATTCCACTTACCGCGGGCTGCTGCTGAAAGAAAGTGCATGCCCGAATAAATGTGAAATCAAGCTCAGCCATAGGTTCTTTATAGGCTAAGCTTTGAATATAGACATTGAACAGGTCTCGCCGTGTGAAATAAAATGTCTCGATGCGTACATAGGCTGCGGCCGCCATCAAGGAATCGTGATTCCTGATTTGTGATTGGGATTGATCAATAGCAACAATAGACAGTACAAAGTTAAAGCAATTCTCCACAAGGTATAAGAACTGTAGGTGATTTTGTGGACGTCAGGATTTTGGATGGGAATCCGGCTGCTGAACAAGGACGATCATTAAACAGTCACAGTGATGTCATTTTAATGAATTACATTCATGGACTGACCAATGGTGCGTACAACGAGGACAGTCATGCAAATGAAGGAGCAAGAATTTGGAAGGAAACGTTTACGTACGTCGCTGGCTGCCATAGTCAATGAGTTTGGTTCCGTGGGCGGAAATGGCGGTGGTCTGCAAGGCGGAAAACCGACGCCATGTGATCGATGGCTTCCTACTTTTATTTGACCTGTTCCTCTATCGCCTTCCATTCACGTTCAGTTATCATAATGTATAAGAACATGGGGTAGGTTGAAAGGAAACCGTGAGTAGAATACTTATTCATATCTCTACGAAAATATTGTATTCGGTGTATGGCATGGGTACAAAGAAAGTTTTGTTTGATCATACTTCGAATGCCTCAATGTAGGGTTTTAACAGCCAGCGTACGTAACTAAACCTAAGTTAACCACGAATAAGTTTGACATGAGTATAAAAAAGAAGTTATACATCAAAATAAGCATGTAAATGTCTTGAAGTAGGAATCACCCTTGTTACAAGGTGTAAAGCATTGATCATAATTATTTTATTAATATTGTGATACTTAATCGTAAATCATTGACTGAAAATCATATCCATGCTAGAAAGCTACTTAGCTATAATTCCCCCTATTCTTATGTACTACCATATATCAAATATTGTAAAACTTTTATCATTAAAAGAGCTTTAAAAAAGCACACTTTAATGCATGAAAATAAAAAGTATCCATGCACTTATATTTCTACTATAAAAGGGATTATAAAACTAAAACTAAAACTAAAAATCAAGTTTTATTAGGTCCTATGGATCTATCATATAATACAAATATACATGTTATGAGTTTTGAAATTATCATTAAGAAAATTACCAAGTATTCAGAGGAATAAATCAACCAAATTTGTAAATTATAATATCTTACTTATGTCGAAATGTATAACATTGCATGATAATGTGGAGTTCATTTTAGTTGTTATTCTTATTGTAAAATTGATATATTCATTCTTCATAGGGAATTATGATCCATCAACTTGTTTTAACTCTCAAATGGTGAGATATCATTCATGCTCTACTAATTGTGCATTACAAATGGTGAAAAGCATAAGATAAATAGTTTGTCTTTGAATTAAGGCCTTCTCCAATACCATTCAAATAGAAATGTTTTTTTTTTCTCTCTACATTTTCCAAAGTTTTTAATATACTATTTTTTAAACCAATTTGTGAACTTGATTAGGATTGGAATAAAGAATGTGCCCTTGAATATTCCATTTATTTAGCCATAGAACTCCATCATGAAACCTTCCTTCATCACGTTTTTAGAGTATTTATCTAATAAGAGTTCATAAAGCTTAGAGGTGTAAGCTATAAACTAACAAACAACTTTAACTTCTAAGGGTATCATATATATTTTACAAAGCATAATATCATGTTGTGCCTATATTTTCACTTTGAATTTATTAAGCAAGAAATTCTTATAAAATTTCTTTTATCTATTTCCAATATTTAGTTACTAAACCAAGACCCCATACAACCTACCTATTAAAGTGAATATAACTAAGCAGATATATGAAAACATTCCTTTTTGTATTATTCAAAGGTATTGTACACGCATTACTTAATTAGTTAGAGCATATAACCTATGATTTGGAAGTCATTGGTTTTATTCTAGTAGTACATTGATCTAACACACCAATATGATTTACTTAAGTTATATGAAAGTATCATATTAGTTATAAGTTGTAGGGTACATAAAATCATCTAGTTTCAATTCTCTCACACGCCCTTAACAATTTATTGTAAATGGCATATTTCATTGTTACATAAAAGGCTACTACTTCACTTCAAGTAGGAGATAGCTATGTTTGCCTTAGCAATATGCTAGTAAGTACCCATTCAAGAGCCATATAATTGTAATATAGCTGCACCCCAATCTATATAGTCCAAGTAGAACTTTATAACTCAGCATTGCCCACTAGAATCGAGTCCATGATTTAGAGCTTTCAAATCAAGTACTTTATGACCTCATCATTTAGAATATTTACCCTTTATGATGCTCAAAATGATTTAGCCAAAGCTAGAACACAATGGAATAAGTAAAATTTAAAACCATGAAACTTATTATTAGATGTTACAAGAGCTAATAGAGTGAAGGTTCTTATCATCCTTGATTATTACAATTGCCAAGAGCTCAAAGGAGCAAAGTCTTGATGTAAACAATGGGTATTTAAAAAGGTTAAAGTCATGTTATTTCTATTCATTGTTTTTGAAATTGGTATTTACTAATGATAGCTGGCTAAACTGATTAGTTCATTGTTTGACAAGGATCTACAAATAGAAGATTCACATTGGTTGGAGCATGTACCCAAAGTAGTTTGGGTGCTAGGGTTGTTTCATGGGAGCAAAGCCAAATGCATGTTGAAAGTGACTATAAAAATCAATTAAAAATATAAAGAAATTCTTCCCTGAACTTAGTTAAGATTTTTTAGGAAATATATAATTATTGTAATGTTAAATTAAAAAATAATGAAATCATATCTATCCAAATACAATGATTTATTAACCAAGAAATAGAAAAGATGGTGCCAATCTTGGTATAGCAATGCCCATTTTATCATTTATGGAAGTTCTATCATTGCTATTTATTTATATAACTACATTGTTCACTACAGCTCCATATCAATTTGATTGATCATTAACAAAATTTTTTAAAAGTGTAAAGTGACTAAAGTCTAAGTGGAGTGTTCCCGTTCACTTGGGAGCCAATTCAAGTACCCAAAATGTAGGGAGCAAGAAAATTTACAAAATAGAATCAGGCCTGCTATGGTGTTGAATGTTGGACTACATAAAAGAGGCATGAACAACAAATCAGTGTGGCAGAAATGCAAATGTTGAAAGGAATGTTGAATGTTACCAAAAGAAAGAAATTGCATAACACAGAGGAAGACTTAGAGTGGCTTCTATTTCAGATAACTTACAAGAATGGTGATTTAGATGGTTTGGACATGTGCAAAGAAGATTAAATGAGCCTATAAATGAAAATTGTTACCTTACTGCTACCAAAAAAAAATATTGGAAAAATGGTTAAGGTTAATTTGAAAAAACTTCAAAATAAACATCCAGGAATGGCAAAAAAGAACTCATAGAAGATGACCCTATCTCATTCTCATTGAGAAAAGGCTATGATAATGTTCCTTGTATTGAAAAAGTACAGTTAAAATGGCGTTGGAGCTGACGGACCATCGCTTCAATTACAGCGATCTGCTGGCAAGCTGTTACGCTATCACAGCAGAAGGGTCCATCCTACCTTTAAAAAATCCGTCACGTAGAAGTTTCTTTCTCTGCAAAGAAGGGCCAGTATTTTATTTATGTTATCATTGTTTAATGCTCCAATGATGGATTATTCCACAAAAGTCGGCAGGGAAGAAGCGCGGATAGTGGCAGAATATACAGGAGTGGGATGCAAAGTAATGGGTCATGTGCTCACACCCGTCATAATTGCAAGTGCGTGGAGCACGGGGCATAGCCCGAGTTTCTAGCTTGGTATTTGCAGTAGTTTCGCTGCAGATTCTCATGGAAATACTGCATCGCCATGGCGGAAGTTACGCATTGACTTGCACATGGTCAACACTCCAAATATCCAACATTCATTTGCGTATCTGTGCTGCGATCCGCCAAACCAGCAACGCGTCCATATCATGCAGATTTCCAGTATCCTGCAGCCAAGAATTTGATAGGCACGTGACGGTATTTTATTTTTCTCTCGGTTTTAATTGCGTTTGACATTTTCAGAGCATTCAGAAAACGTCAAAACGGGAACCAGTTTCCCTGGATGAAGCATCAAAACAAAGGGCATAGTTACTTCGAATCTGAATCATAAACCCACCTAATACAAAAAATAAAAAATAAAAAAAATTGTGCATGTGATTACAGTTTATTTTGGGAGTGAAGCAAAACATATTTTGTCAGAGCGTAGGTTGCAGCAGCAGCTGATTGCTTCTACCACCATCGGCACTTTCTATACTCGTCCAAATTATAAATCGTAAGGCTGCAATTTAGTCGTTAATCACACAGGAATCATACTCTCGTTGCAATGCGCATAAGCATACTATTACTTGGCTACTCTAAGCTTATTATTTAGAGTAATGGTAAGGTGCCTGTATTTTAAGTCAAAGACCTGGAGGTTCATTTCTCAAGTTGAATACGTGGCTTTGAACTTGGACCCAATAACTTAAAGAAGTTAGACTTTTGCTCATCTAGCAACTCTCCAAGGACCCCATCTAGCACATGAGTACTATGGCTTCAGGTAATGATCCTTTTTATTGCTTGTCTATTTTCAATTGTATTCTTGGTTTTGCCTATGCTATCTAAAAAATTTCAAAGATTGCTAGCTGAGTGTTATCTCCAAGATGTCTTTATTCCAAAATTTCAAGGCTAGATTTGTTGCATTTTTGGAAAGCTATGACAATTGCCAAGAATAGAAGCCTTAAAAGATACCTAAAAAAAGCATAATCATGGTTATTTTAAATTTTCATTAATTGAGTATATACATTTTATTAGATAATATTTAATGATTATAAATAATATATTTGGCTAAAAATGTTATGTGAGAATGGTTATGCATTCCTTGTTGCATATTATTTTGCCTCTACAAATGCTACATTGTATAATTCTATAAAGCTATCTTGTGATCATCCTCTTCAATTCTTAGACAAAGATATTATAGGATTTCTTATAGAGATTTTAATGCAAGGATAGGCTCCCATCAAACAAAAATTATTCATTCATAGCATAATGTTGGGAAATTACACAATGTTGAATATTATAGTTGGACATGACATTCTGCATATGGCACTATTAATAAGATGGGTCAACAACTATTAGAATAGACAAAATTTTTTGATCTTCTCATTTGCAATGAGCTTACTAGATATCCTCAGTCTTCATCATTTCCTTTCACAAAACCTTAAGGTAACTCTTTCATTGATTTGCTTTTTATTCTTATGAAGATATTCAGCACTGCCCGCTAGAATGAAACCCATGACCTAGGGCTTCCAAATCAAGTGTCTTACTACTAGGCTAATACCTCATTATTAGAATGCAAATAAGAGTCATAGACAATTTAGTTAAGGCATATAAATGCTTGATTAGAACCAAGAAAAGGAAATTCATCTAGAAGTAGGAAGAATATTTTGTTTACATTATTACAAAGGAACCTAGAAAGTTTTGGCAATGTGTTTGTCATAAAAATTTTTCATCATTTAATTTTTCTTTTCAAGATATTTGTTCATTTTATAATAAACTATTTATAAGAGAAGATGATAATTATGTTGTTGTTGTACAACAAGCACCTCTCCAATTTACTCTTGAGAAAGTCATAGAGTGTATTAAAAAGATACAATCTAGCAAAGTTGTAGATTCAGATGATTTATATGCCTACTTATTAAAGTGGGAAGGACCTACTTTCCATAAAGAAATTTGGCATAGATTAAATTCAACAATCAATCAAGGATTAGATTAACATTGAAAAACTAGTAAAGTTATCTTGTTATATAAAAAGAGAGATAAAAATAATTTCAACAATTATCGAATGATCACTGTGAGTAATATTTTTGCTAAGTTGTTGGGCACTCTACAAGCAAAGAAAATCAGTTCTTAGGACAAAGTTAACTAGGTCAAGGCAAGGCATTAAATAGGTTTCAAACAAAATTATTTTACTATTGATCACTTAGTTACTCTTAAACATTACATGAAGTTTACAAAATTGCTTAATAAAAAGGTTTTTATCTCTTTTATTAATTTTGCAATAGCATATGATGTAGTGGTTCATACAAAACTATGGTTGTGCTTGCATAAAATTGGCCTCCTTTCAAATTTGATTGCAGCAACTCAAAGATTATATAAGGAAGTGATTATTGAAATTACAAATAACAATTTAAAGAAAAAAATTCAATTCCAAAGAAAAATTAGAGTTAAACAAGGTTGTCTACTTTTTTCAACTTTATTTGGTATCTTTATTGATGGAATGTAAGAATGGTTATGCAATAGGCAAGATAGTCATGCTATCAAAATTGGATCCCAAGTAGTAAATCACCTTTTATGTGTAGACGATGCTACATTGATCATCACTACTATAGAAGGTATGCAAAATATGTTACAAAGTTTAGAAAATTATATTCATTCATCTAGTTTTCAAGTGAATGTGGATAAAACCAAATTAATAATCTTGGGTATAAGAAATACTTATTATAATTTTTATTTTGAAGATATTAATGTGTAAATAGTAGATTCTTTTAAATATCTGAGTCTCATTTATATGAACAAATACATGTGGGGAAAGTGCATTAAAGAAAGAATAGTAGGAGAAGGCTCTATATGCTTTCAAAAACAAGTGTAGAAATTTAGAAATTTCAACTTGAAAGGTTTGAAAACAAAATTTCAAATTGCCATCTATCCTACTATATTATATAGATGTGTTATTTAGGGACCTAGACTTAGTGCTAAATGTTGGAAAGATATTGAAAGAGTGCAAAACACCTTTCTTCTCAATGAGTTAAAGGTGAATATGCAAATACCTTACTCAATGTTATTATGTGAATATGATTTACTATCTTTAGAAGTAAAACCCTTGTGCCAATATATTACATACACTCATATCTTACATATTTGAAGGCAAGATGTATTCTCTAAAGTAGCTTTTTAGAAATCATGATATCATAGTTGGTATTTTTAGGGAATGCAATGGTTGAATAAAATGGAACATCTCTTGGGAGGTGATGAGTGTCAAGGTACCCCTACACTCAACCATATGAATATGAGCATTACACGCGCGATCCGGTCGAACTCTACAGACTAAGTGCCTACACGCCTTATGGAACACTTAAGGTTAATCATTTGTTGTCTTCCCAGACTTACTTGTATTTGTCATAGTTGTATGGTTAAGCAAGTCTGAGGTATGTGATTTTTATGTCTTTTATGTTTTATCGCCTATGCTAATGAGGGGAAGGGTGAAGAGACTAAGTAACTAACTTTAACTAACTAAGTTCTAATGCCTAGCATCAGTATCTGTTCTCACTTACCGTTCACACCCTGAACCAATGCAACCTTCTGGGATTACCAAACGCTATTCGTTGTTGGGATTACCAAGCGTAACGCACGTGCTCGAAGTGTTCGTACTAAATGCACTTAACTAGGAGTTAAGGGTTGAGGGAGATTTAATTAACTAATAAAGCATTTAAACATTAACAATAATTAAAGTCCTATTTAGCTTAGTCCATGCACTGCAAGGTTTATCCAAAAAGTTCTTTTTTATTTCTGTACACAAACTTGTGCTCAGGTACAATATTTGCTTGAATAAAGATTTGTTCACTTTGGGACTCCTACTACGGGCACATGGAAATTACTCTAACTCTGGAATGGAAAGATTGCAAGAGTTTGGCTAAGGTATAGATCTAGATGGAGAAACAAGGGAGAGCCACCTCTTATTTATAAATTTGGCGGTGCACTGCGATATCGCGTACGCGATATCGCAGGGGACACGATATCATGGCCCATGCAATATCGTGTCCCATCAGGAGGACATATAGCAAAATCCTAAGCATATTTTCCAACTATTCAAGTAAAAGGTTTTAACACAAATGTGGCATACTGTAGAAGGAAAAAGATAATTTTATTTACATCACATTATATTTAATAAGCTAAATGTAGAAGCTCACTATCTCTCAAATGATATTTTAATCAGGTATCAAAATTCTATTAGCAAACTTCACTTAACTTTTCATAATCTTAGAGTTGAAAGTGGAAGATGGATTCAACTTCCATAGAAGAGCAAATTTGTAGGTTTTATAGGTCAAGAACCTTTAAAGATGAGTTACATTTGTTTCTTTCTTGTGCATTGACTACCTATTTAAGACAACATTATATTATTACAATAAAAAACCTGTATACTTTGTTTTTCTGCCTTCATTGGTACTTGGTTAATTTGTAGAGCCTATCTTTATTTTTTCTATTCCCATTGGTATTTGGAAGGAAAAAAAATAATAGGCACATGTTGAAAAAAAAATAATGGATACATATTAGAAAAAAAAGTGGTCATATGTTGAAAAGAAAAAAGTTGGTACATGTTGAAGAGAAAAAACATTATGGACATATGTTGAAAAGGAAAAAAAATAATGGGCACATATTGGAGAGAAAAACAAAATAGTGGACATATGTTAGAAAGAGAAAAAAATAGTTGATAAAGTTAATTTGTGTTGCCTATGATATCATAACTCTAATATTGTAGCATTAGCTACGTCATGGTATATGCGATATCATGAGACTTGTGCTAGCTTATAAATACAACACTTAGGTGCAATGATTCATAATAGATTTCAATCCATAGTAACGAAACTCTTTCAGTATGTTTTTGTGAAATTATTATTTAGCACTCAGAAGTGTGAATGCCCACAATGTAGTGTAACTTAGTGAACAAAGTCTTTATTTGAACATCTTGTACTTGGGTACAAGTGTGACTAGTAATAAAGATTAAGGTATTTCATACTATTACATCATTCTCCTAGTTTGCTACTTTACTTAGAATAATGTTTACCATTTTCACTTAGACTACTGATTACTACTTTCCTAGTTAATGTTTTACTATTCAATGCACTTTACTTTTACTATTGTTAGTATGCGAAATGGATATGATTGATTTCAAGCATAAAGTGTGATCATTTGGTAACGCAGTAGTATTATCGCTTGGTTCTCCTAATAGCAAAATACTTGATAATCCTAGTAACAATTACATAAGCCCAAGGCATGTATGGAAAATCAGGACCAAATATCGATTGCCTTAGGATAAAATAGATTTATTTATTATTTTACTTAGAATTAGAAACTATTTTCAATTCACCATGTTCACTAGGAGTAGTAATGGCGCAACAACATCAGTTATCATATACTTCACAGTGAGCTAAACTATACATAGATTTTACTAGCTCTGTGTGGGAAGACAACGATCTCGAACTTAAACTAATTACTAGCATATTCACATTGCCTCATCCATGAATTACAATTTGGTCACATGTGAATACTTGTGACTTGTATGGTTGGGTGTTGGATTACTCTACCGCTCATCATTGGCACCATTGCTAAGGACTAGTTAATATATGCTAAGTAATTGATTTCACAAAGTTTGTTATATCAGAATTCAAAGTTAAAACTCATAACCTAAACAAGTAAGCACACTTAACCAAACATCTTAAAACACAACATGGCTTTAAAATAGAATACATCATCATGTACTAAGGAGAAAAAAAGAGGCAATGATAGAAATAATGACAAAGAAGAATGGAGTATGCTAATGCAAGCAAGGGTCACATATGCTCATCACAATCCTTATTATCCTAATTTCACTTTCATCTTTCATCAAGATGGAAGGTGGAGGTATCTTCAAGGTAACATTGTTCTACCTCCAAAATGCTTAACACCCATCATGCTTCATATAGCTCTAAGGAACATGAATCTAAGCAAGGAACTTAATGGGTATAATGTGACCAAACACATGACACGACCCTATCAACTCATTGAGGAGCAAGGAAAGAGAGATGCTACCATGAAAATAAAATATGTATACAAGAAAGAAAAGTAGGTTAACACTTCCATTGTATTGAAAGAACTTGATGCTAATGCATTTATTATAGAACAACTCCACTAGAATCATGAAGAGCCTTCAAGAACACCTATCATCAGACTTGAGAAACCTATCAAAGTTCAACTACACTCCACTCTAGCAGAGATACCTAAGATGAAAGATATTGACTCAAAATATAAGAAGGACTCAAGGCTAAGAGTTTTCGATAGATCCTATAGAGAAGAATACAGGAGTCATGCAAGGAGGACAAGCTAACACTATTCTCCTACTACCTCATCCTCATCCTCATGATCATTAATGGACTTTGATAGGAGGAGGCTAAGGCATCAAGACCATGATAGGGAGAAGAGAAGGACTCATGATCACCATGACTATTGCTCAAGGCATTTAGATGAGGAAGATGAAGGTTATGAATGAAGAAGACATAGGAATTGAAGAGAAGATCATGAAAGGTATGAGCAAAAAAAGGGGTACTACTACAACATAGCACATGAACCCAATCATGATGATGAACCCTTGATGGTAACTCGTAGCATGATTAATATCTAGGAAGTTGTTTACATTCCGACCAAGCATGTGAGGGATAGCCTTATCAAATGGCTCCATATGAATAACATGCAAAGATTTGAGGATGGTTATAATGCTGATCCACAACACCACCTCCAAGAATTCCACAATGCATGTGCTTGATAAAACATTGAAAGTGATTGGAAGAAGTTGAAATTGTTTCAATGAACACTTGTGAAAGAGGCAGAGAGTTGGTATAGATCACTCTATTTAAATCAATTAGAAGGTGGAGTACCATGCTAGAGATCTTTAATGATAAATATCAAACCAACTCATCGATGTAAAATTTAAGAAAAAAAATCCAAGAATGGAAGCAAGAGACTCATGAAACCCTTGATGTGATGATGGGTAGATACTATTCACTACTGCATAGATGCATGGGACATGGATTCTCACAATGGGAATAGCTAAGGCACATTGTAGATAGGTTACGAAACAAGATCAGAGAGATCCTTAGGGTTTATGCCCAAGGATGATTATCAAAAATGATTGTCCATAGAATTTAGAGACTGATTAACTAAGTGACAAAGGAAGAAAGAGCTAAGAAAGAGAGAATCAACAAAAGAGTATAACAGAGATTTATTCATTAGGAAAAGAGATGCACAAGTTTCTGAGACTAAAGAAGAAGAAACCTTGGAATAGGCAATTCAAAAAAAGAGTCTACCAATTTAGAAAACTATAATTGACATTGTAGCAAAGGTAGAGAAAATGTGGGACTTAGTAGATGAAAAATTTGCAATAGCATTGAAGATTGTGGAGAAGAGAATAGAGCAAGCCTTTGAAAAAGATAATGATAAGAAAAAGAAGAAAGATTTTGGATGAAAGGGAAAAGTGGCTTTAGTGGCTAAGTTTTCAAACATAAGCTCCACCCATGAGGAAGGATGTATTGTGTTTCAGTACAAACATCCCAAGGGATGTTGTCTAGTAATGACACATTTACAGGAAATGGAAGCATATGCACTTAATCCCAAATTTGTTAAGAAACAAATGCCTAGAAGGTTAGCTTATTCTCAAGGTAATTATAAGCAGAACTTCCAACCCATGTACTATCCTAGTGGAGCCTACCCATAGCCACAAGAACAATACTATCAGTAGTGGAAAAAATCCCAATAATGGACCATGCCACCATCACACCAACAGTATTCATATCAGTGGCTAGATCCATATGGATACTATGTTCAATGTCCAATCTCGCTAGCAAATGCAGCTGTTCAAACTTCATAGTGCTATTCACTTGAGTACCATAGACCAACATCACCAAGGACAAATCCAAACTCATACATGCATCCACAAGTAGCAAATTCATCAAATCAAACTTCTCATTCTTTACTATTAGTTCCACCATCCACTATGCAAGGGGAAGTGCCATCACAACCACAACAGAGAAAAGTTGCAAGGGTGGTGAATATATATATAGAGGATCCTACCAGTAACACTAAGGATCAAATAAAGAAATTTCCTTTCTTTAGGATGAGTCCTAAAAAGGGTGGTAGAGTCAGAACTTCAATGCAACAAACTTCTTCTAAGGAAGATCCTTCTAAAAAAAATAAGCTTCCATCATCATCAAATATAGATATGTAGAATGTCATGCTAATGGAAATAGTCATAGACTAGATAAACATAGGACCACTTCCTAAGAAAAGAATTGATCCAGAAGTTCCTTTTCTTTTTTTACAAGTAGTTGGAAATTTGCCATGAAAGCCTTTATTAGACTTAGGTTCTAGGGTAAATTTGATCTCTCAAGAAACACACAAGGCATTGAACCTACTGCCCTTAAAGAAGTGCAACATCCAGTTAGTGCTTGCAAATCAATTTGTCACCATTCCTTTGGGACAAGAAGACGATGTAGTGACCATTATCAATGGGTGATCCTATCCAGCAGACTTTCTTGTGATTGATGTGAAAAATGATGACAAGGAATTTCTAGTTATCATGGGGAGAGCATGGCTTAGCACAATTGATGCTAAGTGAAGTATGAGAGATTTATTTGTTGAAATATCTAAGGAAGACATGCATGGAGCCATACATCTACAATGGATTCCATGCATTACTACTGATAAAGATGGATGCAATTATGGATCAACACTTTAGAATGTTAACACAATCATTACACTAGTCCACAATAAGTGTGAGAAACAAGTGTGTGCATAGGAGAGGGCATGGACCACCAAACCAAAAGACACCTAGTGGCCAACAACCAAGAATGTTAAAGTATCCAAAACATGCATGGAATAATTTGAACCATTTCTTAATTTCTATTCTAAGAAAATGACCCGAACTAAAATTGAGAAATGGAAATATTAAACCATGATCATACACCAATAGGAAGAAAAAACAAGGACTTAGATGATCAAAACCTAATTGCCATCAAGATAACATGGGATAATAATCAACAAATTAAAGCACTACAGATGGTAAGTGAACCATGTAGAGTGTATGATCCAAGAGAACTAGTGTCTATTTTTCAAACACTCGCCCATGAGTTCAGTCATGGGGGAGATGCTTTATCATGACTTAGGAATTAATAAGTACTGTTTAACTTTTTGTTTTATAATTTTTTGTGATTTATAGTTCTTGTTAGATATTTTTATTTTCTTAATACCTTTTCAATTTTTCATTCTTTTGTACTTTTCCATTTCTTAATAATTTTCTAATTCTTTAACATTTTTTAATTCTTTAATGATTTTTCATTCTTTATGTCTTTTTCTAGTTTTTACTATATTTTTCATACTTTTTTCATGACCTTTATAAATAATTTTGATTGTTAATAAAACACATTAAGAATAAGGCAAGATGTAGGCAAATGATGAGTGCGAGGTACCCCTACACTCAACCATACGAATACGAGCGTTTCACGCATGATTTGGTCGAACTTTGCAGATGGACTAGTTGTGGTATCTAGACAGTTACTCTTAGATAGCAGTTTGCTGTCTTCCCACCTAGACTAGTATTAGCTTTGTCATGTATGGTTTATTCCAAAGTGAGGTGTATGATGTGTTCCTACACTAATGCTAGTCCTGGGTATGATGGTAAATAAAATCGACTAACTAGGAGAGGGAGAGAGTGAGAGAGAATCTAACTAGCCTAAGTGCGATGTGCATCCATTCCTTAATCATCCGTACACATCTTGGACCTCGTGCATGACTACCATTGGGATTACCAAGTGCATGGACTAAGTATGCTACTGGGTTACCAAGTAGTCACACTTGAATGCTCGTGATTAAGTCGTACTCATTCCGCGTTACTAGGAGATAAGGGTGAAGAGATATTAACTAAGAAAGTAATAAATAACAAAAAAATAAATAAATAATTAAGCTAAGTGGATGCTGCAATGATGAAGTAATCTCGATCTTTATTGCCAGTCATGTGCGTGTCCAAGTACGTCATACTCGAATAAGGATGCTGTACAATTACAATCACCACATTGCGGGCATGCACTAGGAGAAAAGGTTTGAAAGGAAAAACTGATGTACTAAAAAATTATTGAAAACTTAAACTTTAATAACTCTAAAAAATGCCTACTAGATTTGCCTACCTCTTATTTATAGATGAGGAGACAGGCTACAATATTGTATCTAGGCTGTGATATCACGTACGTGATATCGCGTACACGATATCATGGCTGCGATATTGCAACTAACAAATTCATGACTCATCAGCCAAGAAGGTGAAGATTACTCTATGTTGTTAAGTCATAAGGGATTGATTATTTGAATAGTGAGATCAGAACATTCATCTATTCATTCCATTAATAAGAGGTTCTTACCATGGCCATAATGATATTATTCCCATCATATAGCTAGTAATAAACTTGTGATCATTTTTCCTAGACTGAAAAGTGAAGAACTAATAGGGAATGACATCAAGGGGGATTTGTGGACTCTCTTGGATTAATTCTATCACTTTTATCCTATTTCTTAGGTTGTATTATATCCTTGTAGATCTAACAAAAAGTGGGAGTAAGAGTACAATAAGTGTTGCCTTACCATGTCACTAGAAAGATATGTTACCCATGCCTAAAGGTAGTTTTTTGGTAAGGCTAACATAGATAAAAAATAAAGCTCATGCACAAAGTAAATTTCTAGGGGTCCCATTGAAAAGACATGTTATCCATACTTGAAGGTAGGTAGCTTCTTAGGAATCTTAAAAAATCATAAAAAGTGCAATGAATAAACTCCTCCCTTGGACAATATGCCAAGCGAAAATACTCACAATAGGGGTAGCCTTACAGTTGTGACTCTAAGAGATAAAACAATGCAATGTCATTGGAATGTGGTCTGGACTTAGTTTGAATCTTGGATAGAAAGGCTAGTGATTACTTTAACCACTAATAAAATATAAGAATTCATTATGCCTATGGAAAGATACCTCATGTCTTGATTTTTGCAATCCCTTCTAAGTCCATTTCATCTCATTGTATGGATAATCAGAACTTGTGGTTTTATGTAACATGGCGTAAATTTCCCAACTGGGTGATTCTAACATGTGTGTTTTGCTAAATAGGTGCATATTACATTCAACTCCTTTTTCAATGTGGTTATACAATGGCATTATTGGTTGGAGCTTGCTTTGGGGAGGATCCACTTATATAACTATTGTATCTTATACCTCCCAGGTGATTTTGCATCATCTTGAGCCTTCCAACAACACTAAATGTCAATAAAATCTTCCCTTGGCATTCAAACTATCCATTCCAACAACATGAATTCATTTCCAATCTCATCCATCTTACCAACATCCAATGAACTTTCATAGTCAAGATTCCTTCTTGATGAACTTTCTATGTCAAATTTTCAAAAATATGCATCATTCATAGCCCAAGATCCTCTCAACATGTTCCATACCTTCCAAACATTCAAAATGACTCATTTTTATTCATTAAATATTATAGAAAATTTTTTTATCCCAGAGAACAATGAATACCTCACACTGTTACAAGAATACCTACAGATCATCCAAGAGAAGATGCGCTTCACCACAGTAATTGTGAAGATGAACATTAATCCATTTGTGGAATTTGTTTCAAAAATGGTAAGGACACAACTCTAAGTGTCACTACTATGGCTCATAGTTTCAAATAATGGCAAATGGTATTTAGGGGAGACTTACCAATTTTGGCATAACAAAGAATAAGATGCAACGGTCAATATTGAGGGAGTCTCCATTTCCTATTCAGTTAAGGTGATAGCTAAAGCCCTAAACCTACCTAATGAAGGGGAAAAAGTATCACATCTATCCACAAGATCAAACACAAAAAAGTAGAACACTATGGTTAAAAGGGCATATGGCAAAGAAGATAAGGAGTATAATGAGCTACCTTTGGAAGAGGGAATATATTTTAAAATTGACACCGATCACCTATTTCCCACGAAAATATTGAATAAGCTATCCACATATGTAGCCAAAGGAAGTGTGATCATGATGGGAAAGCATAATGCAAATCTCACATAAGTCTATTTTATGGAGATCCTAAGATGGTTCAAAGAAAAGAAGGTAGGGAAGTTGGCACTTTCATTCCCTTGCCTAATTAGGAAGCTATGGAAACGTTTTAGAATCTTGAGGTACACCAATGATGTCATTAAGAAGGCTCAAAATGCCTTATATGCTGAAATGCTCAAGCTAGCACCATCAAAGAAAGATTGGGTGGAAGAATAAATGGACACTGGGGAAACCACATAGACTACTATACAATAATAGCAAGTGGGACCCAGTGGTTAGTAGCAAGAGTAGGAGCAAAAACAAGTTCCACCATTATCACTGTATGATTATAGGACATTCATGAATCATTTGCAACAAATCATAGAGACTATTAGTTGGGAAACGTATGAGGCCAACCTCTATAGAGTTATTAATAGTGCCATTTAGCCCATAGCTTCCATAGATCTTGCAAGTGGACAGATATCATTGCAGTCAGGAGGAAAGGCCCAATGATCACAACATATTTCTAGAGACGCTACAGCATTCCAAGTGGTGCTTGAAATAGGAGAAGGAGCCACTGTTATGATTATGTAGCACCAGGATGTAGTAGAAGAAAAAGAAGTGATTACGGATCATATCAAGAAATCCTTTTAACATACCTATTATGCTGCTAGTTGATTTGATTGGAGTAAGGAATGCTCAAATGCTACTTGGTAGCTCAATGACTCCTGTCAATCATGAAGATGTGCTAGATTGACTGTTGTAGACTAAACAAGTAATGAAAACTCTTTTTGACATCCCAAGTGATGTCACTATAGTATAGTCAGAGTTAATACCAACCAAGTATAAGTTGATCATGGTAGAAACTAGGGAAAAGCATGTAGAAAATGAAATTCACAAACTACAAGAAGAGCTTGCAACCCTAAGGGTTAAACGTAGAGATCCTACTCAATATGTTGCACTTGATCAACTAGAGCAATTTAGAATAGAACAAATTAATCACCTAATAGAGAAAAGTAAGTAGATGGAGAATAAGAAGGAGAAAGTGATGTGAAATGCCTCTGTAGAAAAAGTGCAGACATATGCACATGCTAAGGCACTCATCGTAGCATAAGAAGAAAATAAACAACTCATTGTACATAACACTAGGTTTACTACTATAGAAAAGCAAAAGAACATTGTTGAGGAGAGCATCCATCAGAAACAACTAATGAGGGTTAACCATGATATGATCCCCTTAGAAAGAGAAAAAAGAACCTTGCCAATGGAGGAGGTATGTACAATTAGAAAAAATTTATTTCTTGAAATCAGCATGTGGCAAAATGAAGCTAAGAAGCACAAGTGCTTAAAGAACATTTTTGTGATTAGGTGGGAATGTATAAACAAATCAATGAGAAGGAAATTCAAATGATGAAAGCCCATATCAATCTCATATAAGCATAGAATCTAGATTGGCAACCCATCTTGGATAGTTATGTTCATGTCCACCAAGTGGAAATAAAAAAGAAAGACTTGAAGATAAAAGATTTGAAAGAGTTCATGGGGTTAGCTAACTTTTGCTATGCTAGCTTGGCCAAGTTAACAGCAAGCAAGCCTAGAAATGAGCTTGAACAGCAAGTAGCAACCACATACACATTGTATGAAAAAGAGTTTGTAGATTGAAAAGATGCTTTGCAGAAACTTTAGGTGCCAAATCCTAAACTAGAAATAGTTAAGGTTGGCTAGCGCCAAAAAAATGTTGTAGTAAACCTGGCCCAAATATTGTCTAACTATCATGAGTTAGAAGACAAGGCTAGAGCATTTAAAGGAGAGAGGAGGTAGTTTGTAGCATGGTATGTTAAAAGCTAATCAAATGTTTTTGCAGCTACCATATCCATGGGATGTACCCACTCTATCACACATTGCATAATAGGCATGGATAGTACATGACCCGATAATGGAGGAGGAGAAAGTTTAGGTGCTCCTAAATAGATACAGATTCTAAAGGCCTAATGACAAGAGGAAGAAACTGATGGAGGAGCCACCACCACCAAGAACTACATAGGCTACATCAAGCTTCATCAAGTTGTTTTATTTGTCATATCATGTCTTGTGTCAATTTTGTAAAACACCAATACAACATTTTGTGTTATGTAAATAGTGTCATGTAAATCTACTTTCCAAGTTTGTAAAGAAATCTATCCTCATTTTGTTTTAACTCAAAGATGACTTTTTAGTTAGTTGTGGGGGTATGATAAAGTCACTTTGTATTGACTACAATATCATAACTCCCATATCATAGCTACGATATCGTAGCACTAGCTACATCATCGTATATTTGATATCATGGGATGCATGCTAGGCTATAAATACAACACTTAGGTGCACAGATTTGCAATAGATTTAAGTTCATAGTTATGAAACTCTTTTAGTTTGTTTTTATGAATTAGTCTTTAGCACTTAAAGTATGAATGCCTGTAGTGTAGTGTGACTTAGTGAATGGAGTCTTTATTTGAACATCTTGTACTTGGACACAAGTGTGACCAGCAATAAATATTGAGCTATTTCATACTATTGTAACATTCTCCTAGTTTATTGCTTTACTTAGAATAATGTTTACTATTTACACTTAGACTATTGATTACTACTTTCCTAGTTAATGTTTTACTATTCCATGCACTTTACTTTTACTATTGTTAGTATGTAGAATGGATACAACTGATTTTGAGCATAAAGTGTGATCATTTGGTAACCCAGTAGTATTATTGCTTGGTTCACGTAGTAGCAAAATATTTAGTAATCCCGATAATGATTACATAAGCCCAAGATGTGTACGAAAAATTAGGACGAGATATCCATTGCCTTAGGATAGAATAGATTTTTTTTATTGTTTTACTTTGATTTAGAAACTATTTTCAATTCAACATGTTCCCTAGGAGAAGCAATAGCCTAACAACATCAGTTATCATATACCTCACAGTGAGCTAAACCATACACCTAGATTTCACTAGCTCCACATTAGAAGATAATGATCTCGAACTTAAACCAATTACTAGCATATTCACATTGCCTCATCCACAAATTATGATATGGTTGCATGTGAATACCTGTGACGTGTATGGTTGGGCTTTGGATTATTCCATTGCTCATCAATAGTGAACACATGTTAGAAAAAGAAAAACCAAGAAACCCATTTGGAAAGAAAAAAAATAGTGGGTACATCTTAGAAAAAAATGATGGGCACATGTTGAAAACAAAAAAACGTAGTGGGTACATGTTGGGAAAAAAATAATAGACACATGTTGAAAAGAAAAACAATAGTTAAATAAATAATGGTTACATGTTAGAAAGAAAAAAAAATAGTGGGTACATGTTGGAAAAAAATAGTGAACACATGTTGAAAAATAAAAAAAATAGAGTGCATATTGAAAAGAAAAAAAATAGTGGGTGCATATTAGATTGAAAAAAAATCAACAACCCTCACATTTTTAGGTATGAAGATAAGCCAAAAGTTTAAAGATTAGAAAGTCTAAACATTAGAACTAAATTTGTTACAACATTAGGAATCTCCATAGTTTAAAATTTCTCCAATAGAACAACCTAGAGAGGAGTATCTTCATGTGAGGTAGAAGCTTTGCATATCATCATTTGATCAATTGAATGTTCTTTGTCATGATTTGGATGTACGTAGTTGACTCTAGAAAATTTCGAGTGTTGATGAACTATGTCATTCCAATGAAGCTTGAGTTACATTAGCTAGCAAAACCAATAGGAGAAAGAGTAGTAATGGCAAAACTATCACTATTGGTCTTGGATCTAAAACTCAAATAAAATCATGGATTTCTGATGGGATGCGATATCGCATGGGCTGTGATATTGCATACGCGATATTGTGTCCACCGCGATATTGCATCCCTCATGATATCGCATACGCGATATCACGGTCCGTCGCCAAATCTATAAATAAGAGACGGCTCTCCCTTGTTTCTCATTCTAGGCCTAGATTGTAGCGAAAATTTGGTAGTTTTACCTCTCTAGAGATAGAATAATTTCCACGTGCCTGCAGTAGGAGCTCCAAAGTGAACGGATCTTTATTCGAGCAAATATTGTACCTGAACACAAGTTTGTGTACAGAAATAAAGACGAACTTCTTAGATAAACCTTATAGTGCATGGACTAAGCTAAATAGGACTTTATTTATTGCTATTTATTGTTTATCATGTAAATGCTTTATTAGTTCATTAAATCTCTCTCAACCCTTCTCTCCTAGTTAAGTGCATTCAGTACGACCGCTTCGAGCACGTGCGTTACGCTTGGTGATCCCAGTAACGAATAGCGTTTGGTAATCAAGGTTGCATTGGTTCAGGGTGTGAATAGTAAGTGGGAATGGATAATCATGCTAGGTTAATTAAGACTTAGTTAGTTAAAGTTATTTAATTAGTCTCTTTACCCTTCACCTCATTAGCATAGGAGATAAAACAGAAAAGATATAAAAATCATATACCTCAGACTTACTTAACCATACAACCGTGACAAACAAAAGTAAGTCTGGGAAGACAACGAATGATTAACCTTAAGTTTTCCATGAGGCGTGTAGGCACCTAGTCTATTGAGTTTGACCAGATTGCGCGTGTAACGCTTGTATTCGTATGGTTGAGTGTAGGGGTACCTTGCCACTCATCATTGGCACCGTTGTTGGGGACTAAGTGTTTGTGTGCTAATTAGAACATAGGAAATTATCCACATTATTGGGAGCCTAAACGAAGCCTTAGGGTTAATTAAATGAAAAATTATATAATGGTTAATCAGCACATCGAATAAGACACAATGTCTTCTTCTTCTAACAAAAGCACTTCACCACCTAGGGATCATATTAGAGATAGTCGACGATACCAAACACATAACCAAAAAATGCCAGTTCCTCAATAGTATCGAGTGGTATATACTCATCACGATTAGTATATACCTGATTTTACTTTTATCCTCCATCAGGATGAACAACTGTGCTAGAGAGACTTGCAAGGTAACATAGTGTTACCTCCAGATCGGGCAGTCCCTAACATGCTTCTTCGTGCTCTTGCATAGATAGGCATGACGGAATTATACGCTAAATACATTGTGGAATATTATGACATAAGGGATTACCATCCCATAGCAGCACAATGTCTAAGGGACTCACGGCAGGAGAGCCACCATACATTGTTGAAGGGCAAAGGGGTCCCGCACATCCTAAGTGAAATTGGAGATGGTGAACCACTTATAATAGGTTCTCCATCAAATGATGTTTCTCCTCCTAATAATAGTGAGGAGGTGAGGTATCAGAACCTACGCTCCATGATACAAAACCCTAGTTCTATTCCCCGTGAATGCCAACTGTTCACTGAGGGAACAAAAACAAATAACAAGGATGGGCATTCGAATCATCATCACGATCGAGGCCGTAGCCATCAAAGAGAAGGTAAGAAACATCGTCATGGAGATGGTTCTCCTTCTTCTTCCCTTTCATCACACTATTCACCCTCTCCTTCCACATTAGGGTGTAGTCATAAAGAGCATAACGGTGAGGATAAGAGTAAGTGAAATGAGAGATCTCAACAAGAGAGTCGAGAGAGAGGATGAGCGCAGTTAAGAGAATCAAGGCATGAAAGGAGGGAAAGTAGGGAACAACGTAGACATCATAGATTTCATGAGAGAGATGATCATGATGAACCCCTACTTGCCACCCGAAGTATGCTAGACATCATGGAGGCTGTGAGAATATCAACAAGGCAACAAAAAGATAGTCGGATCAAGCGCTTAGACATGAATAATATTTCATGGTTTGAAGGGGGATATAATGCTGATCCACAAAATCACTTACAGGCATTCCATGATGTCTGTGCCTTGCAAAATATAGAAAATGAGTGGTAGAAATTAAAGTTGTTTCCTTGGACACTCATAAAGGAAGTAGAGAGTTTGTACCAGTCCTTAGAACTGGAAACCATTAGGAGATGGAGTACGATGTTAGAGTTGTTCAATGATAAATATCAAACTTACTCCAAAGTGTCCAACTTGCATAAGTATATCCAAGGATGGAAGCAAGGTACTCATGACCCCTTGGATGCTGCCATGGGCTTATATTATGCATTATTACATCGTTTCTCGGGCCATGGTTATGCACAACGGGATCAACTATGCCACCTCGTAGATGGGCTAAGACAAGAAACTAGGAGAACCCTTGGGACTTATGCCCAAGGGAGACTATCTAAACTTGGATCCCATGAAATTCATCGATTGTTGGAGCAAGTAGCTAAAGAAGAAGGGGAGTTATAAAAAAGAGAAAGCGCAGAAGAATATAATCGTGATCCTTCCCTCCAAAAGAGGGGAGTGAGATTCTGCGATGAAGAGGATGAGTCACCACTCGAAGAGTTGGTGAATAGAAAAACCTTACCACTTCAGAAGTTAACAACGGAAGTGTCAGCTAAGGTAGATGAAATATGGAGCTCCTTAGATAGTAAAATTAAAACTGTCCTAAAGATTGTAGAGGAATCTAAGGAGGAACGAAGTAGTGACAAGGATAAGAAAAAGCGGAGAGATTCAAGCCATGCACATGACAAGGGTAAGGGAAAAATGATTATCTCTGATGAGGTTGTGGATTCGGATATAGACAATGACGGTGGATTTGAGATCTTCCAATATGACCATCCTAAAGGATGTTGTCCAATCATCTCACATCTACAAGAGTCTGGGGTGTATGCACTCAACCCAAGACTTAACAGATGGAAAGCACC
The DNA here is from genome assembly GCA_015680685.1 of Gnetum montanum. NCBI lineage: Eukaryota > Viridiplantae > Streptophyta > Gnetopsida > Gnetales > Gnetaceae > Gnetum > Gnetum montanum. The sequence continues at coordinate 432,816 of MNCI01002227.1, forward strand.
CTGAAGGTTACCTTATCCCCAAGGTAACCCAAGGCAGTTCCACCAACCATTAATGTATTATCCAAGTGGAACTCTGCCACAACCTATCGAGCAACATCAGCAGTGGCAACATCCATAGTCATGACGGATGCCACCACCTAGACAACAATACCCTTACCAGCAACTAGATCCTTATGGCTATTATGTGTAGTAGCCAGTTTCTCCAAGTGACTCTATGGATTATGCAACTCCACAACATCACTACCAAGTTCAGGAGTATTTTAGGACTCCTTCTCCTATAGGAGATACTCCACACACGTACCATCCTCTGAACCCATACGCACCTCTCATGTCGGTAGCTCCACCACCAACTGCTCCAACAATGCCAAGGGTATTTCCCACTCAACCGCAACAGCCCAATTTCATGAAAGCTTCCAATCCTCAATTCTCAGTTGGTCCTGATAATCTTATGCCGAAAAGACCTTTCTTTAGAACCAACAATCCAACTAAGCCCTCACCCTCACAAGCGGTTGAACATCTAAACACCACCATACCAAATAAGATTTCGGGACCCTCTTCAAATCAAAAATTGCACCCAATGCACACGGTTATGTTAACACATACTGTTACCGAATGGATTAAGGTAGGCCACCTTCCCAAGAAATTATCTGATCTTAGGAGCCCCCTAATTTATCTTTAGGTTGTTAGGAATGAACCTCATAAGGCTCTTCTTGACTCAAGCTCTAGAGTCAACTTAATCTCACAAGAATTGTATAAAACCTGGAACTTGCCTCCACTCAAGAAGAGCAATATTCTCTTAGAGCTGGCTGACTAGTTCATCACTGTTCCTTTGGGACAGGTTGAGGACATTGTTACCACTATGGGTGGTTGGTCATACCCAGCTGATTTCCTGGTGATCCAAATAAACAATGACAAAGGGGATTTTCCAATAATAATGGGAAGGGCATGGCTGAGTACAATAGATGCACGCCTAGGAATCCACAATCTTTCCCTAGAAATATCCAAGAAAAATACTTTTGGGAAGATTGAGAGGAAGAGAGTTCCATGCATCGCATATAGTGACACAGGGTGTCATTGTGTGCAGAAATCATGGGTGATGCGAAGTTTAACATTGCCTGCATGAAATCGGTGTGCACAAGATATTGACATACAAAAGTGCCTATATGCAGTAGCCACACAACAAGAAAACACCCAGTGGCTGGTGGCTGATCAAGATAGGAACTTGATAACATGCATGGAACTAACTGAGGGGATAACTAGTGCTTACATTGAAAGCATAGACATATTAGAGCAAGTTCGTTGCCAACTTCCAGCCCTTAACTTCAAAAACATTAATTGGGAGAAGTTGGAGATTCCTAAGGAATTTAGGTAAGAGCCCCTAGACCTAAAACCATTGCCCCCTAGTTTGGAATACATGACCCTTGAAAACGGAAAAACAGTAATTATCAACACAAAATTTGTCCCCAAGCAAAAAGAAAGCCTATTGAAAGTAATCAATAAATGGTCAAAAGCCTTTTCCTGGTCATATCCCGAGATAACCAGAATAGACCCTAGGATATGCCAACATAGAATTTACATGGACCCCTCCATGAAGCCTTGAAAACAACCACAGAGGCGATTGAACCTGAAATTGAAACAAGTAGTAAAAGAAGAGATAGAACAGCTTCTCAAGGCTGGGTTCATATATCCCATTGCTGATAGTGAATGGGTTAGTCCTCTAGTAATTGTGCCTAAGAAGGGAGGCAAATGGAGGGTATGTATAGATTTTAGGCTACTGAACATGGCAACATTCAAAGATCATTTTCCATTGCCATTCGTCGACCAAGTCTTGGACACTATAGCGGGGCATTGCTATTATAGTTTTCTGGATGGGTATAGTGGATATAATCAAATGCAAATAGCACCAGAAGATCAAGCCAAATCAACGTTCACCAGTCCCTAGGGAACGTTCGCATATAAGCAAATGCTATTTGGCTTGTGCAATGCCCTCGCCATGTTCCAACATTTAGTCCTAAGCATATTTCAACAACAAATAGGAAACAGAGTGGAAGTCTTTATGGATGACTTCTCCACTTATGGGACAAGCTTTGATCATGCCCTAGACCAGTTAGGGCAAGTGTTGAAATGATGCATTGAAACCAATCTAAAGCTCAACTAGTAGAAAAGCCATTTGATGGTTCAAGAGGGAGTAGTACTGGGGCATAAGATTTTGCAATCAGGAATAGAGGTAGACCCGGAAAAAGTTAAGGTTATCCAAGGAATCACTTGACAACCAGAAACGGTCAAAGATATTCGGTCATTCCTTGGACACACTGGCTACTATAGGAGATTCATTGAGAACTTCTCCAAGATTGCCAAACCGTTGGTAGAATTAACGAAGAAAGATGCACCCTTCGAATGGACCAGGAAATGTGAACGAGCATTCCAAACTCTAAAACAAAGGCTTGTGGAAACCCCTATTCTACAAGCCCCCGATTGGTCCAGACCATTTCATATAATGACCGATGCATCTAATTATTCCTTAGGAGCAGTACTAACACAGTTAGATGAGTAAAAACGGCCTTATTACATCCACTGTGTGATTAAGAGTATTACTGGTGCACAACTCAACTACATAACTACCGAAAAGGAATTAATGGCTGTAGTGTTTGCATTGGATAAATTTAGGCACTATGTGTTGGGCTACAAAGTGTACATTCATACAGATCATAGTGCAATTCGATTCCTTATGAACAAGCCAATGGTTAGCCCTCGTATTATACGTTGGTTGGTAATCCTTCAAGAGTTCGATTCAACAATAGTAGATCGAAAGGGCACTGAGAACGTAGTTGCCGATCATTTATATCAGTTGCGTTGGGATAACAAAGAGGATGAATATGCCATATCTGATCATTTTCTTGACAAAACCCTCTTTGCCAGTGTAGTGAGTAGCCAACCCACGGGAACAAATTGGTATAGTAGCATTCTTACTTATCTCCTTTCCCACCAAACACCATAGGGGTTGGACTTTAAGAAGGAGCAATGGTTTCTTTACAAAACCAAATACTTCATGGAAATCAAGGGAAAACTCTATAAAGTCTATCCTGATGGCTTGGTTTGATGGTGTGTGCCCGATGAGGATCAATTAAGAGTTATCCAGGATGCTCATGAGGGTCCCTGTGGGGGCCACTATGTAGGGAGATGAATTACCATTAAGATCCTGCTTGCAGGATATTACTGGCCAACGCTATTTCAGGATTCCCATCAATTTGTCCAATCCTATGAGTGCTGTCAATGGGATGGTGGAATGACTACTAGAATGGAGGGTCCGCAATAATGGATTCAACCCTTGGAACCCTTTGACATTTGGGGAATAGATTTTATGGGGCCTATTACACCGATGTCCAATGGGAAAGCTTATATCATTGTTGCTGTTGACTATTTGACCAAATGGGCTGAAGTAGTTGCTGTAACAGATTGCACATTGTCTACAGCTACACAATTTGTACAATAAAAAATTGTAAATAGGTTTGGCATGCCACATGCACTTATCTCTGATAATGGAACACATTTTACAAGTGCAACCTTTCGCAAGTTAATGCAACGCTTAGGGGTTAAACATAAATTGACCACACCTTATCACCCCCAAGCTAATGGCCAAGATGAGGTCACCAATCAAGAGATTACGAGAATATTAACAAGAACAATTAGCAAATTTAGGCGAGATTGGAGCACAAAACTGAACGATGCTCTTTGGGTGTACCGATCCACTTGAAAACTCCTTACAAGCTACTCTCCCTATGAGTTGGTGTACTGAAAACTCCCAAAACTTCTAATTCAAATTGAGCTCTGTACAATGTCCATGGCATGTGACCTCCACCTTAACCTTGATCTAGCTCAAAAACAAAGATTGACGTCTCTAAATGTGCTAGACAAGAATTGATTGGTTGCCCTGTCATCAAACGAGATACACAAGGCACATAACAAATAATGTCATGACTTAAAAATTTGAAGGGTTAAGTACCAACCAGGAGAAAAGGTCCTTTACTAGAACCCCGTGCATGTACCACAATGTATGAAATTTCAAACATTGTGGGAAAGATCCTACATTATCCATACAACCTTTCCCTCAAGAGCCATGACAATATACAAGCCTGAAACCCCTGATAAGAAATTATTGGTAAATGTGCAACAAACCAAACCTTTCCATGAACCAAGAATAGCTAGTGCAAATTACACCTCTGATAGAGGACAATCACACTCCTTATTTCGAATCTCTCCCTTTCCATTCAATCATGGGGGAGATGGCCACCTGTGCTAATAAATCAAGGCCCTCAGATCTTTTTAAGTTTTTGTTTTACATGTTTTTGTTCTACACATTTTTGTTTTACAAATTTATTTAACTTTTCTTGTTTTTGTTTTACAACATTGTTATACTTTTTCAGTTCTTTTTGTGTGTGTGTGAGATATCCATCTTATCAAGTTTGTCATTCAATAAGTGTCCTTAATGATGGTATGAACTATTTTTCTATTGATTGCTCATGTTTGGTTTTTACCTTTAAGTCATGATGTTGATACTAAGGTATGGTTCTTTTTATATGACAGACAATGAGTCCACTTCATCCATCTATCCACAAATTTCTATGGTCTCTCTCGGCTTGGAAATGTACAGTCCCTTTCTAAATAAGAGCTATCAACGAATTGGTGACTGGGCATTTCTCAAACTAAGGAAGGACTCAAGGATTGAAAAGGGTGTAACTTCAAGGGAACTTGATGCATTTGTGTTGGCCATTCTCTTGGGTACTTGGATGTTTTCTTCTTGAGTTTTCTTACCGTTTTGGCGTTACTTAATCATCGGGAAGCTAAGCTCATAAAAATAACAAAGTTTTTGCATGGTGTGGTTCTCACGTATAAACACATAATAAAAAAAAATAGTGAGAATTCAAAGCACACCCCTTAGATGAAATAATCATTTGGGCTACAAGCACTGGTTATGGAACTCAAAATAAAAATGTTCCCTCTAACTAAGCGCCTTCTTGCTTCCCATTCTCTCCTCCTTTGTTTCATTAGAATGGTGGTGGCTCTTTGGGAAGGCATTCTTGTTACTTCAAGGGGATGGATTGGCTGAATGCATTAATGTGAAGTCACTGGATGTGGTTTGTTTGAGGCCGGATTTGGAATGGGATCTGATAAGTCACATTAACCATGAAATACATAAGGGTTTGTACACCACCTTGTTCTTGGGATTCCATTTCATTCTCTTCTCTCCATCCTTCTTTCCATTGTTCACCTCATTGCTGGCTGTATCATTAGTGTATATTTTGGTTGATGCATTGTTTTCTTTTTGGTAAATTCTTGCGGTTAAGACTTTAACTCTTGTTCCAAATGACATTCCTAGAGCCTACAGACTCTTTGAATGTGGGTTTGTCAGGGCATTAAGGGCATGAGCCTACTTTGGGGAGGACCCACTAACATTCCTATTTGGTTCATCAGTTAAATTCTTTCAATTAACATTTTTGCAATCCACTTTGCTTTGTTCATTTCCATCTTGACATCCATTTCATCAACGTTATGGTTGTCTCTTTTTCTCCATCTTTCTTATTCTTTATTCTTTCTCCATTCTATCGCTATCGAAGGTTTGCTCTTAGTCATGGGCATCCAAACCCAATTTTTTTTGATTTTCTCCTAACCCCTACACCTTTGGTAGTCACCACTATGATATCTTCAGATCTGTATAAGCCATACCACAACTCAGCCAATGGACCTGTCACCAAAGCAAGGTATCAACTACATTATGATTCATTTACCCTTGCTAATATAAAGACTGTGTTATGTGTGCAGATGGAAATCATGCAACAATGGATTGAATCTAGAAGAAACACTTGGAATGGAGTGGTGCTGAAGTAGCTATGCAAGGAACAAGATTGATGGCGTGCTTACGGATGGACAACGAAAGGCGCAATCTTGGCGTTGGTAGCAGCAAAAACTTCTTTCTCTCTCTCTCTTTCTTAGCTGCCAAATGAGGCCTGATGTCAAATGTATAAGGTGTTCACTCTTGTTGTCATGAACATGAGTTGTGTCTTTTCTTGTCTTGTAATGATGATCTGTTCACATGTCATCCCATTAGTTCCATTTTGAGTCAATAATCCCATACCGTCCCAATATTTTGTAAGGAACTTGAGGACAAGTTTTTATTCAGTCATGGGGGTATGATGGGATGCGATATCACATGGGCCACTATATCGTGGTCCATCACCAAATCTATAAATAAGAGGCGGCTCTCCCTTGTTTCTCATTCTAGGCCTAGACTATAGTGAAAATCTGGTAGTTTTACCTCTCCAGAGATAGAATAATTTCCATGTGCCCGCAGAAGGAGCTCTAAAGTGAACGGATCTTTATTCGAGCAAATATTGTACTTGAACACAAGTTTGTGTATGGAAATAAAGGTGAACTTCTTGGATAAACCTTGCAGTGCATGGACTAAGCTAAAGAGGACTTTATGTATTGTTATTTATTATTTATCATTTAAATGATTTATTAGTTCATTAAATCTCTCTCAACCCTTCTCTCCTAGTTAAGTGCATTCAGTACGATCGCTTCGAGCACGTGCGTTACGCTTGGTGATCCCAGTAATGAATAGCATTTGGTAACCAAGGTTGCATTGGTTCAGGGTGTGAACAATAAGTGGGAACGGGTACTAATGCTAGGTTAATTAAGGCTTAGTTAGTTAAATTTATTTAATTAGTCTCTTCACCGTTCACCTCATTAGCATAGGAGATAAAACAGAAAAGATATAAAAATCATATACCTCAGACTTACTTAACCATAAAACCGTGACAAACACAAGTAAGTCTGGGAAGACAACGAATGATTAACCTTAAGTTTTCCATGAGGCATGTAGGAACCTAGTCTGCGGAGTTTGATCGGATAGCACGTGTAACGCTCGTATTTGTATGGTTGAGTGTAGGGGTACCTCGCCACTCATCAATGTCCAACAAGAAGACCTTAATTGATTATAGAGTCTTGAACTTGAAGGGTTTTAGACGTCATCTTCAATTGATAATCACAAAAGGAGAAAAGGTTTTATGGGTTAAAAATTTTATGAGGACTACATACATTAACTAAAGAGAGTTGGTAGAGATCGAATAAAATGTAGAAAAAGCAAAGAAACTACAAAACATAGAAAAAGCTACTAAACATGAACTACAAATGAGGCAGAAATGAAAAACATTAGAAGTAGCACGAAGTGCTTTCAAGGAATTTGACCCCTCATTAGTGTTATGGTTGTAATATTATTTAATGTTACCGATGTGTTATGGAATAATGTTACTAGTTTGTTACATAAATATTAAATTAGAAAATTATTTTCTACAATGTTAGGGATACCATCCAACATGCAACAAATAATAAAATATAGCTTCAAGGTAAGTTCAAGGTTGTGATATTGTGCAGTTCCTTCTTGACATCGAAAAGGTTAATGATGATGAAATTTGGAATTTTGACTTTTGTGAAAGTGAATTGTTTTCTATATCTACTTTTTCAGAAGTGTTATGGACAAAAAATTATTTAGTGTTACTAATAGCCTCTCACTAAAGTGTTATGGATGAAATATTATATTTAGCATTAGTGATAGCCTCTTCCTAAAGTGTTATGAATAAAATATTATATTTAGTGTTATCAATGGCCTCTCCCTAAAGCATTAAAAAAAATTTATATTTAGCATTAGCAATCTATGATTGGTAGTTGGCCTCTTGGCCAAAATAAGTTTTCTTGATTATCATGATTTTTTTCATTAGATTAGTTATTTTTAAGAAGTTTTTGTATTTTCTTAGTTTGTTAATAATTTAATTAGTTCTTCTTGTACTTTTTTATTATATCATTATTACTTTTTAGTATTATCATTTATTTATTTTTGTTGTGTATAAATTTTGTTATCATTTGTTGCTTGTTCAAGTCGTATATTACTTTTATTTATAGTTTAATTATTTTGATTTTGTTATTTTGTTTTTTTAAAATATTTCTTATAGGTATTTTTTATTATGTTTATTATATTCATAATTTTAACTTAGTTTATTTGTTTGCCTACATTTACAATAGGTTATTGATTATTGTTTTATTTTTTTCATTTTTTATTGTTTGAGAACTGACATTATCTAAGAACAAAAATAGAATGTTGCCATAGCTACCTATACATTAGCATCTTCTTTATCCTTTTCTTTTGTTTTTTTTATTCATCCCTTTTTTATTATTGTTTGTTTCTTTTTGGCTGAGAGGCCAACTACTATATTAGTAATGCTAAATAATGCTAAATAATATTCCATTCATAATGGTAGAGGAAGAGCTTATTGGTAACCCTAAATAAGATTTCATCCATAACATTCTAAGGAGAGTCTATTTGTAATGGTAAATAAAATAAGAGCCTATCTATAATGGTAAATAATATTTTATTCATAACACTAGCATATTTGCTCCAAGTAATCTATGGCTTCTATGTTTATGTATTCTTAATAAAATTTGGAAGGGCACATGAGTATGTATGGAAACAACAATTCATGAAAATTTAAAATATTTTGTACCACAAGATTTAGTACCGAACTTGGAATTAGTTATTCTTCTCATCATGAAATCTTGGCAATCTAACCAAAATTGTTATAGAATACATAGAATTTCATAAAATGACAACTTGGATAATTTTTAATATAATAGATGAACTAAACTTCAACTTTATTTTTCAAGATTCCCTTAGCCAAATTATAGAGATATATATGAAATATATAACTAAACTAGTTAATATTTTTCCTTTTTTTTCATGGTTTTGTTCTGTTAACTTTTTTCTTTGTTGTATTTTATAATTTTCATTTTTTGTGTTTTTATTATATATAACTTTTTTTAAAAGAGAATTTAATAGTTATGTTGTTTGAATTTGTTGTATTATTGGTTTGTATATTGGTTGTTTGTTAGTTTATAATTTTTTTCATTTTAATAAACTTGGTTTTTAGTATACATTGAGTGGCAATGTTGAAGTAGGTTGATTTCACAAAATATTATTTGTCATAGTTTAAAATTTTTTTCCCCTTTTGTATATTGTCCAAGTGGATTTTGTGTTTGTGTTTGTCTTATGTTGCTATATTTCTTTGTCATAGTTTTCCTCTTTGTGATTTATTGAAAAATTCTGAATTTCTGAAGGTAAGGCCTAGCTTGATGATTGTGGCAATAGTTGTTCAGTATAAATGAAGGCTCTTGATTTATGTTTTACTAGCTTGATTTTTTTGTGTTTATGCTGAGATGCAATTTTTGTTGGTTTTGTTTGCATTTTGGATATGTTATCTTTTGTGAGTGGTTGGTTCCATATTATGCTTTAGGATGGATTAGTTTGTTTGGTTTATAATTTATGTGAGTGTTTATCATTCACATCAACTATTTTTTTTAATGTTTGGTTTTAGTTGTAGCATTTAGATTAAAGGTTGTTTTATTTTTTTTGGTATTATTTTTTATAATGGTACATTGTAGCATATATAATAGGAATTGTTTTGTTGGAATACTTTGTTTAATATGCACTTTATTAACAATGAGGTGTTAGCCTAGTGGTATAAATCTTAGCCTAGTAACTCCAAGTCATAGGTTTCATTCTACTAGGTAGTACTGAGTTGTAAACTTCTATAACTCTTGGGGTGTACCTATGTTTCAATTATTTGGAGTTCTAATATCATTCCACATCTTGTTTAATTTGTACTTTTTTGGTTAGAAATGACTTAATTTAATGTATCAAAGATATGTTGATGTAAATATTAGTGCACAAAATGGAAATCTAAGCTTTTCTGTGTAATTAATTTTTATGAAGGGTAATTCATCACATGTTTCATAAGTTACCCCTTTATTTTATCTTGGGTTAATTTCAAATAATTTTCATGAAAGATAATCCCCCATATGTGATGAGTGGCGAGGTACCCCTACACTCAACCATACGAATATGAGTGTTTCACGCATGATTCGGTTGAACTCCAAGGGCCAAGTGCTTATGCGCCTTAATGGAACACATAGGGTTAATCAATAGTTGTCTTCCCAAACTTCCTTGTATTGTTACGGTTGTATGGTTAAGTAAGCTTGAGGTATATGATTTTTATAGCTTTTGTATTTTTTATGTCTTTTGCTAATAAAGGAGAGGGAGAGAGAACTAAGTGACTAACTTACATTAACTATTCATTAACTAGTTTCTAAATGTTTCTAACACCAGTATTCATTCCCACTTGCCATACACATCCTAAACTAGTGCAACGTTGATGGGATTACCAAACGCTAATCGTTACTAGGTTACTGAGCACTACACACATGTTCGAAGCAGTCATACTGAGTGTATTTAACTAAGGGGGTTGAAGGCTGAGAGAGGTGTTAATTAACTAGGAAAGCATTAAACGATCATTAATTACTAATTAGCTTAATCTATATGTTGCAAGGTTTATCATAAAGTTCATCTTTATTATCATACACAAAATTGTGCTTAGGTACAAATTGTTCAAATAAAGATATGTTCACTCTATGACTCCTACTGCGGGCACACAAAAATAATTCTAACTCTAGAATGAAAAAACTGCAAGAGTTTGGCTAAGGGTCTAAGTCTAACTACCTTGGAACCAAGGGTGCCACCTCTTATTTATAGAAGATGAGGTAGGACACGATATCACGTATGTGATATCACGTGGTGGATGTGATATCATGTATGCGATATTTCTTACGTGATATCATGGCTCATCATACCCCCATGACTGAATAAAAACTCATCCTTGAGTTCCTTACAAAATATTGGGAAGGTATGGGATTATTAACTTGAATGACAACTAATGGTGAATGGGATGACATGTGAATGGATCAACATTACAATACATGACAACATTACTGTTCATGATCACAAGAGTGAACACTATACACAATTGACATCCAGCCTTATTTGGTAGCTAAGAGAGAAGAGAGAGAGAGAGAAAAGAAGAAGACGTGTTACTGCCAACATCAAGATTGTACCTTTCATTGTCCATCCATAACCACGCCATCAATCTTGTTCCTTGCACAACTGTTTAGGCACGAGTCCATCTTGAGTGTTTCCTCCAAGTCCAGTCGTTTGTTGTATGATTGCCATCTGCACACACAACATAGTCACATATGAACAAGGATAAGTAAATCACAATACAGTTGATACCTTGCCTCGGTGTAAGGCCCATTGGCTAAGTTGTGATATGGCCAATACAGATTCTAAAGATATAATATTGGTGACTACCCAAGGTGTAGGGGTTAGGAAAAATTGAAAAAATTGGACCAGGGCCCCCATGACTAAGAGTGATACTCCAGTAGTGATAGAATGGAAAAAGATAAGGAATAAGAAAGATAGAGAAAAAGAACCAACGACAATGCCGATAAAATGGATGTTAGAGGTGGGAATGAAACAACAAAAAGTTGATTGCAGAAATGTTTAAGGGAAAGAAGTTAACTGATGCACCAAATAGGAATGCCAATGGGTCCTCCCCAAAGTAAGCTCATGCCCTTTATGCCCTGACAGACCTACATTCAAAGAGTCCATAGGCTTTGGAAATGTCATTTGGGAGCAAGAGTTAAAGACTTAACCCCAAGAATTTACCAAAGAGAAAACAATGCATCAACCAAAATATAGACTACTAATACAACCGGCAATGAGGTGGAAAATGGAGAAAGAATGATGGGGAGAAGAGAAGGGAATGGGGTCCCAAGAATAAGGTGGTGTATAGCCCCTTGTGTATGTATGGTTAATGTGACTGAGTAGATCTCATTCCAAATCTAGCCTCAAACAATCCACATCTAGTGACTTCGCATTAATACACTTGGCCAATCCATCCACTTGAAGTAAAAAGAATGCTTCCGCCAAAGAGTCACCACCATTCCGAGGAAATGAGAAAGGGAAAATTAGGAAGCGAGAGAGTTATAATGTTTGATAATGTTATATAATTTGATACTAAGGAAATGTATGGATGATGTGGACTCATTTCCTGTTATATCAAAAGAACCATGCCTTAGTATCAACATTATCACTCAAAGGTAAAAATCAAACATTAGCAATCAATAGAATACAGTTCATACCACCATCAGGAGCATGTATTAGGTGACGAATCTAACAAAACAAAAACAGCAAACAAAGACAAAAAATAAGAACAAAAACAAAAACAAAAACAAATAAAATAAACAGTCACACAAAGAAATGAAAAAGTATAAATGATGTTGTAAAAAAAAACAAGAAAAATTAAAGAAATTTGTAAAACAAAAATGTGTAAAACAAAAACTTAAAAAGGAACTGAGGGCCTCAAATGGTTAGCAAAGTTGGCCGTCTCCCCCATGACTGAGTTCAAAGGAGCAGATCCGAAATAGTGAGTAGGGTCATCCCTTTTGAGAGGTATTATGTGCACTAACCATTCTAAATTCATGGAAGGGTTTGGTCTATTGCACATTGACTAATAATATCTTATTAGGGCTCTCAGGTTTGTATATGGTCATGGCCCCTGAAGGAAAGGTTGCATGAATAATGTAAGGTCCTTCCCACGGTGTTTAAAATTTTGTGCATTGTGGCACATGTGTGGGGATCCAGTAGAGAACCTTATCTCCTGGTTGATACTTAACCTTTCGAATCTTCAAGTCATGATGTTGCTTGTTATATGCCTTGTGCATCTCATTTGATGACATCCATTAATTCTTTCTCTATAGTTGTGTAGTTAAGTTGTGCACTAACGATACTTCTACTTGCACAGTGGATGTAGTAAGGGTGTTTTTGGTCATCTAACTATGTAAGTATGGCTCCTAAAGCATAATTGGACACGTCAATCATTATGTGGAATGGTCTAGACCAGTCAGGAGCTTGTAGAATGGGAGTTTCTACAAGATTTCATTTCAGAGTTTGGAATGCTTATTCACATTCCCTGGTCCACTTAAAAGGTACATCCTTCTTTGTTAGCTCCACCAATGGTTTAGAAATCTTGGAAAAGTTCTCAAGGAATCTCCTATAGTAGCTAGTGTGTCCAAGGAATGACCGAATGTCTTTGATAGTTTTCAGTTGACGGGTGATTCCTTGGATGACCCTAATTTTATCTTGGTCTACCTCTATTCCTGCATGTAAAACCTTATGCTCAAGTACTATGCCTTCTTGGACCATTAAATGTTTTTTCTGCTAGTTGAGCCTTAAATTGATTTCTATGCATCTTTTCAGCACTTGCTCTAATTGGTCCAAGGCTTGATCAAAACTTGTTCCATAGGTGGAGAAGTCGTCCATAAAGACTTCCACTCCGTTTCCTATCTGCTATTGGAATATTCTTAGAACTAGGTGTTGAAACGTGTCAGGAGCATTACACAAGCCAAATGGCATTTGTTTATATGCAAACGTTCCCCAAGGATTGGTGAACGTTGTCTTGGCTTGGTCTTCTAGGGCTATCTATATTTGGTTGTATTCACTATAGCCATCCAGAAAACTGTAATAGCGATGCCTTGCTATGGTGTCTAACAATGAGTCAATGAATGACAACAGAAAGTGATCCTTAAATGTTACCATGTTCAGCAGCCTAAAATCTATGCACACCCTCCATTTGCCTCCCTTTTTAGGCATGATCACCAGAGGGCTAACCGATTCGCTATCAGCAATGGGATATATGAACCTAGCCTTAATAAGTTTTTCTATTTCTTCTTTTACTACTTGCTTCAATTTTGGGTTCAATCGCCTCTACGGTTGTTTTCAAGGTTTCATGGAGGGATCAATGTAAATCCTATGCTGGCGTATCCTAGGATCTATTCCAGTTAATTCGAGATATGACCAGGCAAAGGATTTTGACCACTTGTGTATTACTTTCAGCAATCTTCCTTTTTGTTTGGAAGCAAGTCTTACGTTGATGATTACTAGTTTTCCATTTTCAAGAATCATATATTCTAGACCGGTGGGCAATGATTTCAATTCTAGGGGCTCTTGTTTAAATTTTTTAGGAATTTCCAACTTCCCCTAGTTGATGTTTTCAAGGTTAAGGCTTGGAAGTTGGCAACAGACTTGCTCTAGTGCGTCTATGATTTCGATGTAAGCGCAAGTTATTCCCTCAGTTAGTTCCATGCACGTTAGTGAGTTGCTCTCTTGATTAGCTATCAACCACTAGGTGTCTTCTTGTCATGTGGCTGTTGCATATAGGCACTTTTGTATGTTAATGTCTTGTGCACATCGGTTGCATGCAAGCAATGCTAAACTTTGCACAACCCATGATCTCTGCATGCAATTGCACCCTGTATCATTGTATGCGATGTATGGAACCTAATTCTTCTCGATCTTTCCAAAAGTGTTCTCCTTAGATATTTCCAGGGAAAGATCTCGGATTCCTAGGCATGCATCTATAGTACTTAGCCATGCCCTTCCCATTATTATTGGGAAGTTCCGTTTATTGTTATTCACTTATATCACTAGGAAATCAACTAGGTACAGCCACCCACACATAGTGGCGATGATGTCTTCTACCAGTCCCAAGGGAATGGTGATGGACTAGTCGGCCAGCTCTAGGCGAATATTGCTCTTTTTTAATGGAGACAATTTCTAGGCTTTGTACATTTCTTGCGATATTAAGTTGACTCTAGAACCTGAATCTAGAAGAGCTTTGCATGGCTCATTCCCAATGATTTGGAGATAGATTAGAGGGCTTCCAGGATCAAAGAATTTCTTGGGAAGGTGGCCAACCTTGATCCAGTCAGTAACGACATGTGCTAACATAACCGTATGCGTTGAGCTTGGTGTTTGGTTCAAAGGGAGATCTGAAGCTTTATTTGATGGGGAGGCATTCAGAGGTTCAACCGTTTGTGGTTGTAAGGGCTTGGTTGGACTGTTGGTTCTAAAGAAAGGTATTTTCTTTATACGGTTGTCAGAACCAACAGTGGATTGAGGGTTTATAGCCCTTGTGGCATTGTGTTGCTGCGGTTGAGTAGGGAGTTCCCCTTGCATTGCTGGAGCAGGTGGTAATGGAGCTATTGGTGTGAGAGTTGCAGATGGATTTGAAGGATGGTATATTTGTGGGTTATCTTCCATAGGAGAAGGATTTCTATAATACTCACAGGCTTGGTAGTGATGTTGTAGTGTAACGTGACTAACAGAGTCACGTGGAGAGATTGGATGCTGCATGTAGTAGCCATATGGGTCAGGTTGCTGGTAGGGGTATTGTTGCCTTGGTGGTGGCATCCCCCATGAATGTGGGTATTTCCACTATTGATGTTGCTCAATGGGTTGTGGTGGAGTTCCACTTGGATAATATGTTGAAGGCTGGTGGAACTACCTTAGGTTACCTTGGGGATAAGGTAACCGTCGGGGTGCTTGCTGTTTATTTAGTCGTGGGTTGAGTGCATACACCCCAGACTCTTGTAGATGTGAGATCATTGGGCAACATCCCTTAGGATGGTCGTATTGGCATATCTCGCATTGACCATCATTTTCTGTGGCTGAATCCACAACCTTTTCTGTGATGGCCATTTTTCCCTTACCCTTATTACGTGCATTTTCCACTTCTTTCTTTTTCTTTTTGTCGTGATCACTACCTCGCTCCCTAGACTCCTCTACAATTTTAAGAACAATTTCAAACCTACTATCTAGGGGGTCCCACATTTGGTCTACCTTTGCTGATACTTCTGTTGTTAACTTTTGGAAAGGCAAAGTTTTCCTATTCACCATCTCTTCAAGTGGTGACTCTTCTTCCTCCTCACAAAATTTGACTTCCCTTTTTTAGAGGGAAGGATCTCGGTTGTATTCTTTTGCACTTTCTCTCTTTCATAGCTCATGTTCTTCTTTGGCAACTTGCTTTAACAGTCTATGAATTTGATGAGACCTAAGCTCCAATAACCTTCCTTGGGCATATGTCCCAAGGGTTCTTCTTGTTTCATGCCTAAGTCCATCCACGAGATGGCGTAGTTGATCCTGCTGTGAATAACCATGGCTAGGGCAACAATGTAATAGTGCGTAATAGCAGCCCATGGCAACATTCAAGGGTTTATGATTTCCTTTCTTCCATCCTTCGGTTTTCTTTCATAGGTTAGACACTCGGGAGTACGTTTGGTACTTATCATTGAATAGTTCTAACATTGTACTCCACCTCTGAATGGATTTTGGTTCTAAGGATCGGTACCAGATTTCAGCTTCTTTCACTAGTGTCCTTGGGAATAACTTCAATTTTTGCCATTTGTTTTCTATGTTTTTCAAGGAACATGCATCGTGGAATGCTTGTAAATAATTTTGAGGTTTAGCATTGTATCCCCCTTCGAATCATGGGATGTTGTTCATGTCTAACCTCTTGATCCTACTATCCTTTTGGTGCCTTGTTGGAACTCTTACGACCTCTGTTATATCTAGCATGCTTCTAGTTACTAATAGGGGTTCTTCATGATCGTCTCATTCATAGCGTCTATGGTGTCTACATAGTTCCCTACTCTCCCTTCTTCTATGCCTTGATTTCTTAGAGTGCCCTCATCCTCGTTCTCGACTGTCTCGTCAATGTCTCTCACTTTGTTTTCCCCTATCCTCATGATTGGTTTCCCTATGATTATGTCCAAACACTGAAGGAGAGGGTGAAGATGACGATGAAGGTGAAGAAGAAGGAGAACCAGCACCATGATAGTGTTTTCTACCTTCTCTTGGGTTGTCTCACCCTCAATTGTGATCATGATCAGAAAGTCCACCCTTATTGTGTGTTCGTGTTCCCTCGTTGAACATTTGATGTTTATGGGTATCAGAACCATGGTTGTGAATAGTGGAGTGAAGGTTCTAATACACCACCTCCTAACCAATGTTAGGAGGAGGAACATCATTTTGTGGGAAACCTATTGAAGCAAGTTCACCATCCTCAATTTTTCTCAAACCGTGCTGATCGTCATGGGGCCATTTACCCTTCAAGGATGTATGGTATCTCTCTTGTCGTAAGTCCCTTTGATGTTGCACTTCTGTGGAATGATAGTCCCTTGAGTCATGATTTCATGCAACATATTATGCATATAAAAGCGACATACCTATTTGTGTGAGAGCACGAAGGAGCATGTTGGGAATTGATTGGTTTGGAGGCAACACTATGTTACCCTCCAAGTCTCTCAAACACAGTTGTTCATCTTGGTGGAGAATAAAGGTAAAATAGGGTACATACTCATTGGGATGAGTATATACCACATGAAACTATTGAGGAACTGGTGGATCCTGGTTACATGTATTATGTCACCGACTGCCTCTTGTGTTAGTCCTAGGTGGTGAAGTGATCTTATGCGAAGAAGAAAACATTTTGTCTTATTTGGTGTGCAATGTACTATTGTCTTATCTTTCTTTGATTAACCCTAAGCGTTCATTCTAACGTTTCAATGATATGAATGATTTCCTATGTTCTATGTAGTGCACAAACAACTAGGTCCCTAGCAACGATGCCAATGAGGTACCGCTACACTCAACCATACGAATACAAGCGTTTCATGCATGATCTGGTCGAACTCCAAGGACTAAGTGCTTATGCGCCTTAATGGAATACTCAAGGTTAATCAATCGTTGTCTTCCCAAACTTACTTGTATTGTCATAGTTTTATGGTTAAGTAAGCTTGAGGTATATGATTTTTATAGCTTTTGTATTTTTTATGTCTTCTGCTAATAAAGGAGAGGGAGAGAGAACTAAGTGGCTAACTTACATTAACTATTCATTAACTAGTTTCTAAATGTTCCTAACATCAGTATTTCATTCCCACTTGCCATACACATCTTGAACCAGTGCAACGTTGCTGGGATTACCAAATGCTAATCGTTACTGGGTTACCAAGTGCTACACGCATGCTCGAAGCAGTCATATTGAGTGTATTTAACTAAGGGGTTTGAAGGTTAAGAGAGGTATTAATTAACTAGGAAAGCATTAAATAATCATTAATTAGTAATTAGCTTAATCTATATGCTACAAGGTTTATCATCAAGTTCATCTTTATTGTCGTACACAAATTTGTGCTCAGGTACAAATTTTTCGAATAAAGATTCATTCACTCTATGACTCTTACTACGGGCACACAGAAATAATTCTAACTCTGAAATGACAAAACTGCAAGAGTCTGGCTAAGGGTCTAAGTCTAACTACCTTGGAACCAAGGGCATCGCCTCGTATTTATAGAATATGAGGTAGGACGCGGTATCGCATATGCAATATCGTGTGGTGGATGTGATATTGCATATGCGATATCATGTACGCGATATCACATCCACGATACGATATCGCGTACTCGATATCGTGGCTCATCAATATGTTTGATGAGATATCACTTTGTTTTAAAAATTTTTGTTGAAATTACTTTGTTTAATGTAAGGAATGTTATTTTGAATGTTGATATTGCAAATAGAGTTAATGTTTGAAATGTTAGAGATTTGGTGTATTCTATCAAGCTTAACAATTTGAATAAGGTCTATATTATGTAACACTATAAGTAATGGTTTACATCATCTTAGTATGCAACATCACTATAGTGTTATATATTTAAATACTTAATTAAAAAATTTATTAATTTATTCTATTAACTGATGTTAACTAATTTTAATTATTCATCGTATCTATTTTATTAATCATCATTGTTCGTTGGCTATGTCAATGGGATCGTGTTGATGGAGGATTTGATGTGTTGATGCATAGGTGTTGACGCAGTGTCTTTTGTCACCTATATAAATGCGTGTTCCATTTGCATTTATGGCATCGTGAAGTTAGTAGTATAGCTAGGTTCTTGTAGTTTGCTTTTATAATAGTTAGAATATTTCCTAAGTGCTCATAGAAGGAGTTGAGAATTGTACAGATCTTTATTTGAGCACTGATGTACTTGGACGCTTTGGTATGAACAACAATAAAGACAAGCTTTTTTAATAAACCTTGTAGTACTTGAAATAACATAAATTTACTTTCTATGTAATTTGACTTTACATGTGCTTAGTTAATATTTATGTTTCATGTAGTTAGTTAATATTTACATTTCCATGCATATTAATAAATTAGTGAAATGAACACGACTAGTTTTGAGTGCAAGCACATATTCTCTTGGTAATCCCAGTAGCATTATTGCTTAGTTCACCTAGTAGCATAACAGTTGGTAATCTTAGTAGTGGATATGTGGGTTCAAGACTTGTATAGAAAATTTGGAATGAACACTCATCACCCATAGGCTATTTTAGCATTTATCTTCCTATTGTTAATTAGATTAAATAATTAATTTCTTTATTATCTTTAGGAGTAGCATAAGGCCAAAACAACATCAATAATCATATACCTTACTTTGGACTACACCATACATGATAAAGCTACCACTAGTCCAAGTGGCAAGACAATAAACTATGATTAATGCTTAACAATTTAGATGCACAACTAGTCCCATCCATGGAACTCAACCAGATCATGCGTAAATGCTTGTGGTTTGTATGGTTGGGCATAGGGGATACCCATGGGATGGTGCTAGTTATGTATATTAGTTATATTGTACATGACTGATGTAAAAGTATTAATGATTTATCTTTTAAAATATTTTAAACTTTGAAGTCACACACGATAAAACCATGTGTTCTTCACATAGGACCAAGTATGATGAGAACACTCATAGGAGAAATGATAGGTTCTATATTAAAGAGAATTGGAGTGAACAACCTTAAGCAAGGGTTTCATATGATCATTTTCATCCTTACTACATGCAAGGACTATGTTCAATTGGTGTAAACAATTTGAGAGAAGATGGAGTAAGTCCTAGAACAAGGAGGACCTCAATGCATAAGACCTCCTCTAAACCTAGAAAAGATAGATCAAGGCACCATGGGGGAAGATATAGGAGCCATGGCGATTCTCCTAGTTCTTCATCTTCCTCTTCCTCTTCAACGTCTAGTTTTGATGACGATGAACATAGGTATAGAGATAGAGCTTCACTATGGGATCAAGGTAAAGATAGAAATCAAACCCAAGGGAAAAATCATTGACATAAAAGTGAGCATAGAAAAGATCACCATAATTAGATGAATAGAGATATAGATTATCACCATGACATGTCTAGTACAGGTGAACCCTTGTTGGCTACTAGGGTCATGACATAGATTAGGGAGGTAGTTCAAATACACCAAAGGCATCAAAGGGTAGCTGTATCAAATGGCTTGATATGGACAACATTCCTAAATTTAGGGGAGGTTGTAATTCTAACCCACAACATCATTTACAAGTCTTTCATGATGCCTACACCTTGCAAAATATCAAACATAAGTGGCAAAAGCTTAAGCTCTTTCCTAGAACACTAGTCTACGAAGTCGAAAGTTGGTATAGATCATTCGAACTAGATTCAATCCATTGATGGTCCACAATGCTGGAACTCTTCAACGAAAAATACCAAATCAATGTAAGAGTGCCCAACCTGAGAAAAAAAATCCAAGGGTGAAAGTAAGAAAATCATGAACCCTTGGATGTGGCCTTAGATAGATACTATTATCTACTACATAGATATCCAGGCCATGATTTCTCTCAAAAAGAGTAACTTTTTCACATCATAGATGGGCTTTGCAATCAAATGAGGGAGACCATGGGATTTATGCTCAAGGTCAGTTATACAAACTAAAAGCCCATAAGATACAAAGGTTAATCAAGTAGATACAAAAGAACAAGGAGAGCTATGTAAACAAGTGAATGTAGAGGAATATGATTGGGACCTAGGTGATCAAAAGAAGAGGGTCCATATCTATGATGAGGAAAAAGAGGCGACTCTTGATGAAGTAATTTCACAACAAACCTTGCCAATAAAAAAGTCTATTAATGAGCTTGAAGCAAGGCTAGATAATATGTGGGAGTTGATGAATGAAAAAGTTACAACTTATGTAAAAACCATAGAGAAAGTAACGTGAAAAGAATTAAGTGACTAGGACAAGAGGAGGAAAAAGAAACAAGAAACTAGTAAAAAAACTTATTGAAAAACAAGGAAAATGGTTGTAGGTGAAGAGGTTATAGACTCAACCACAAAATATGATGATGGATGTGACATCTACCTCCAATGGGCTATTGCCTAGTCATGTTACATCTACATGAGTATTGGGATTTTTCTTTAAATCCCAAGTTCATAAAAAACCAAATACCTAGGAAATTACCTTTTTTACAAGGTAATTATAGATAGTCCTACAACCAACTGTACTATCCTAATGGGACTTCTTACCAGCCTCAACATTATTATTAACCATAGTGGCAAAACCCATAGTCATGGAGGAGGCCATCATCAAACTAGCACTACCCTTCCGGTTGGACTCATTTAGATATTACATTTACCCTTCCGGTTGGACTCATTCAGATATTACATTTAAGATCATGTTTCCCAAGTTAGTTCAACTTCCTCTATCTCAAATTGCTACTACCACTCTCCCAAATATCATCAACCCACAACATCTTCTATGGGATCACCAACTCATGCCTTATCCTCCGTCACCTCCTTGACATTTTCATGCTTTCCTTCATCACATGACACCACCCACAACATAGGAAGGTTTGGCACCAAAACATCAAAGGAAGAATGCCACTTGTGTTATGAACATACATGAAAATTAGAATGCTAGTGGATCTCAACCATGACTTCAGAAACATCCTTTCTTCAAGGTGATTTCCATGTGTTAGCACAAAACTTGTAGACCTACTAGCTCATCCAAACTAGTACAAAGCCAATCTGGTGCGTTACCCTTCCTCATCAAAATAATATCTTCTAATTATACTCAAAATCCAACAACCATCACCACTTCAACATAAGACGTAATCAATAAATCTATCACTGTGGAGAGATAGAAACCTCCATGCATCACTGTTAATAATAAAGGATGTAGTTGTGGGTTAGAAGTTCAACATCTTAACACAACCTCTATACTAATCCATCCCAAAGCTAAAGAATAAGTGTGTGAGCAAAAATAGTTCTACACAGTAGCCACTAAACCAAAAGACACCCAGTGGCTTGGAAATGGAAGCAAAAAACCATTTAAAAGATGCATGGAACTAGCCATCCTACTTATTAGTTTTGTCTCAACCATGAACTTAGTTGTGGTGGAGATCCCCCATTTTGAATCAAGAGCTAATAAGTGCTTTTTCACTTTTTTGTTTTACACCGTCCTTAATACATTTTCTCTTTCTTAAATATTTTACACTTTCTTCTATATTTAACTTTATTTGGTTTGGATTTATTTTATGTTTTTATTATGTTTTATTCTTCTTCTTTATTATTTCTAGGACTAAAGTGCAACTACAACTGTCAATTGATGGTGGTTTGTACTCTAATGTTATTTGATTGCTAATGTTTGGATTCTATCTTTAGATTTTGATGTTAACAACTAAGACATGGCTTCTTTTTCATGATAATAGGTAGTGAGTCCACATCATCCACCCATCCACAAAACTCTATTGGGTTTCCTTGTGTTGGAAATAGGTGATCCCTTCTTAAATGAAACTATTAATGAACTTGTCACCTTGGTGGTTTCCAAAATTGGGAAGGATTAAAATGGATAGAAAAGGATGTGACTTCAAGGTGATTTTATGCTCTTTGTACTTGCCTACCCTCTTAGGTACATGAGTGTTCTCATGGATTTCTCACCATTTCGCTGTCAACCAATAAATAGGAAGCTAAAGTCTTTGCATGGTGTGGTTTCCATTCAAACAATTTCAAAATAAAATAAAATAATAATAATGGGAATTCAAAGCACACCCCTTGGATAAAATAATGGGCTACAATCATTAGTTATGGTACTAGAAAGACATGTTACCCATGCCTAAAGGTCCCTTCTAACTAAGGTCCATCTCACTTCCTACTTCTCTTTTCTTCTTTTTAAGGAATGATGATTGATTTGTGGGGATATTCTTATGCCTTAAGTGGGTGGATTGGTCTTGGAGTGTAAATGTGAAGTCACTAAAAGTAGTTGGTTTTAATTCAGACTAAGGAAGGACATTATTGGATCCTATTAATGACAAAATCCACAAGGGACTTCATGTGATCATAATATGAGACTCCATTTCACTCTCCACCTCATCCATCTTTGCTTTCCATATCTCACCTCACTACCTATTTTCATGTTCTATTCAGTGTCTTAGTTTGATGTGTCTAAATTTTTAGATAGTCTCTTTGGTGATTCAATCCTTAACTTACCATAACCAATAGTCACCCATGGGGCCCAAGGATTCCTTGGTTTGAGGGCATGCAAGGGCATTAAGGGCATGAGCCTGCTATGGGGAGGACCCACTTGCATACTCCTTGGTTCAATTAGTTAAGTTCCTTATTCCTTAGGCATTTGTGAATTCAAGTCTTTTGTGCTCCACATTGGTTACGTCTAGTTGTGTGCTCCTTCATGGCATATCTTAATCATTCTTCCACTAAAAATCTCCTTTTTTGAGCATTATCTAGCTCTCTTCATGCATTTCATTATGTTCTAGGCTTTTTAGGATTCAATTTCATGTGAAAACTCTTCATTTTTCCTTTAATTTTCAAAGTTGAAAATTATATATTTTTGCTACGTTGATGGGATCTCATTGATGCAGACGGCTACATCGACACAATCCCATTGATAGGATCCCATCAACACAACACAAAGATCCTATAAATATAGTGCTACACTTTGAAAATTTTTTCACTTACCTTCAAATGCAAGAGAATGTTTTGTAATTTTTTAGAGCCTAGAACCTTCCAGAGCCCATATCTTTCACATCTCTTATCTAATTAACCTCATTTTTCATTCTTGTAGCTATTAGAGGTAAGCTCTATGTTGTGGGGGCCACAAACCTTAGGTTTTTTTATGAGAAATTTTTTAATTTTTTCTAACTCCTACAGGGTTTAGCTAATAAAGTATTATTAAAATCACTAATTTAAGAAAGTTAAACCTTTCCAACAAACTCTGGTAGATATTAAATTGAAATAATAATAAAATAATATTAAAATAATCAAAGCTATCATGATCACAACTTAGCCAAGTGTAACTAATCCAAGAGATAGGGTACTTAAATGTTATAAAGTTACACATCAAATGATAATCCTTGATCATGTTGTGATTATAGATGACACTAAGACCTAAATGCATGTAGGAAGGAGGATAATCTCAACTAAGGAATAAGCAGTCTAGAACTAGAAAGGGCTAACAAGAACAACCCTAGGAGTAGGCAATAAAAACTGATGCAATGGGACCCTTTTGAGAGGAGCTCGAAGTGGAATCTATTTGTTAAATTCTCCAAGCTAAAATAGAGCAATCCCGCTAAGATGAGGCACCAGGACTAAGGCCAAACCTTGAGGTCACATTGACAGATGCCTACCTTAGGAAAATTTATCCTAGGAATATCCATGTGGCTAATCATCACCTCTAGTGGGGTGTGGCACATGGAAGAGACCTATCTCTTCTAGAATAACAAGCAACTAGACATCATTATGAAGATCAAGGACATAAGTGTGTCCTACTTGGTGAAGGCNGTGAAGATCAAGGACATAAGTGTGTCCTACTTGGTGAAGGCCATCTCTATGGCCTTTGGCTTGCCTAAAACTAGGACTAATATAGCAAAAATCTCTACACAAGCAGACCTAGAGGTCAAAAAGGAGTGGGTCTAGTGGTGCTATAGAGTGAACTACAAGGAGTATGGTGCACTTACCATAATAGAACATGCATACTTTAAGATAGAATCCTATTACCTTAATCTGATGAAAAGGCCCAACAAGGTGACTACCTTCTCTGCCTCTGCATTCATCACTTTGAGCAAAAAATTCCCTTCAACCTTCCACAACTGACCTATTTGAAGATAGAGAAGTAGTTCAAAGAAAACAAACATGGAAGGAAGGCACTCCCCTTTCCATGTCTCATGTGAAAATTATGCAAAAGGGGAGGGATAACCTGCTACACCAATGACACATTGAGACATTCTCCTACCTCCTCTTGGGTGGAAATGATGAAGTACAAGGTCCCTACCATGACCAAGAAAGAGGAGCAACCACCACCATCACCCACTCATGAAACAACATCGAAGGCACGTGTTGCTATGGAGTGCATGCAAAAGCTCCAAGAATAACTCTTACAATAGCAACAAGTAGGTTTGACTAATGACCCATTTGTCTACTAACTAGCCTTGAGCCATATGAATGAGGTAACTCATATAATAAGCTCATTCAAGGACAAGGCATCAACTTTCTCTATCCAAAAAATGTTGACATCCGCATGCACAAATGCTAGTGCTCAAGAGATAATGGTGTCCATTTGAAGATAACAATAGTTTCCAAAGATCTTTGAAAATGCTGCTACCATCTCGGTGCCCTTAGAGGAGGGTGATGGGGCAACTATCTTAGTGATGCAACATCAAGGATAGGAAATAATGACCGAGGTGGTGGTAGATAGAGTGGGCAAGGCCCTAAATGTTCCTACAACATTTGCAATGGATAGTGCCATACTTAGAGATGTGCAGCTATTTGGAGGAATGATCAGTGAGAGATTCAACTTGGCCCAGCATGAGGAGGTGTTGGAACAATTGGTGGAAACCTAGCAACCAATTCTAAAGGTCTTTGACCTTCTAGATGACATTATTGCTACCCAGTTGACACTATTGAAGGAAAGGAGTAAGTGCATCATTGCTAAGGCTCAACTTGAAATAGCCAGAACTAAGAATCAGTGTTTGGTTGTGAAGGTTGCTAAACTTAGAGCCTGTTTTGCTAATCCCATTGTACTTAGCTAAGCAATGACCAAGGATGAAGCTTTTTAGTAACTTTAGTCTAAAATTCAACTAGCTGAGTATGAAAAGGAGTTGGCAATCTTTTACTAGCCCTTAGTTACTGCCACTACCTATAACATTCAGAAGGACCTGTTGGAGGTTTGCCAAGAGAATGTATATCTGACTAAGGATAATCATCACTTACATATTATTGAGGTCCAAAAGATAAAAATGGTTGAATATATGAGACAATTGTAGGAGCAACTTGCCATGATGACATTGGACTTGAGGAGGTTAGCAGCAGAGAATCTTAATCTCTTGATGGAGAAGGTTTGTGTCCTTCACTAGAGATTTGTAATCAAAATCATTACCTGGAAGAATGAGGCCCTAAAATTTGAATGGATTAAGAACCACCACAAGGAATAGGTTTGTTTACATAAGGAGATAAATGAAAAAGAAATCAAACTGATGAAGGCAAAGGTGAATGAGGCCCTCCAACTAGGAGATGATGTGTGGTAGCCTAGCCTATCTTTGGTGGGTTGAATGCATGCAACAAAGTTGAAATCCACCTCAAGGAGCTATAGATTAAGAATATGATCAACTACATGGAGCTTGCCAACCTCCACTATGCAAACTTGGCAATGTTGACTGCTGAAAGGTTAAGTTAAAATTTGGAAAAGCAAGTGGCTAGCTCGTACTTGATGTACAAGGCTAAGTTCAAGCACCATAAGGAGACCAAGCAAAAGCTTGAAATGATAGATGCTAAAGTTGATGTTCTAAGGTAGTGCTTCACTGATCAGAGATCCACAACTGAGAACCTAGCCAAAATGTTGAATGACTACCAAAAGATGTAGAACATTGTCAAAGCGTTTGACATTAAAAAAAAATAATTTGCAACTTGGTTTGTCAATGTGAAGGAGTTATTCTCTACAATTCCTTGTTCTTGGGATGTTTCCATAGTGACCCACATTGGTGATGTTGTGTGGACCATGTATGATCCTAGGAGTAAGTAGGAGAAGATGAAAGCATTGCTGGATGGATTTCATCTTCCACCAAAAGTCATAGTTGTTGGTAAATAGCCATAATTGTAACCACAACCATAATAGTTGTGTGCACCAAAGGTAAGAGAAGGTCCTTTGGCACCTCAAGAACCTTCATCGCCTGGGATCATCTAATTTTCTTCCTTATCTTTAATTTGTCAAAGGAGTTGCACTATCATTTTTTGTCATGAATACCAAATTTTTTAATGATTGTAAATTTGTACACTTGGACACTTAGTATTTGTTTGTGTTTTTTTATGTGTCAGTAATTAGTTAATAATCCCATACATTCCCAAAATTTTCTAAGAAACTTTTTCCTCCTTTTGTTCACTCAAGGATGAGTTTTCATTTAGTCATGGGGGTATGATGAGTCATCGTTCTTAGGCTACATTAATAGGATCTCATCGACGCGATCATGTTGATCCAAGGTTTGACACATTGATGCATACACATCGACACAATGTCTTCTATTGCCTATATAAATGCGTGCTCCATTTGCATTTATGACATTGTGAAGTTAGTAATGTAGCTAGGTTCTTATAGTTTGATTTCATAACACTTAGAATATTTTCTAAGTGCCCATAGTAGGAGTTGAGAAGTGTATGGATCTTTATTCAAGCATTGATGTACTGGGACACTTCAGTGTGAGTGACAACAAAGATGAGCTTTTTTAATAAACCTTGCAGCACTTGGAATAGCATAGATATACTTTCCATGCAATTTTACTTTACATGTATTTAGTTAATATTTACATTTCATGTGCTTAGTTAATATTTACATTTCCATGCATGTTAATGAACTAGCAAAATGAGCCCAACCAATTTCAAGCATAAACATGTATTTGCTTGTTAATCCCAGTAGTGTTATTGCTTAGTTTGCCAGTAGCATAACACTTAGTAATCCTAGTTGTGAATATGTCGGTTTAAAATGTGTATGACAAGATGGGAATGGACACTCATTGCCTATAGGATAGTTTTGCATTTATCTTTCTATTGTTAATTATGTTAAATAGTTAATTTCTTTATTATCGTTAGGAGTAGCATAAAACCAAAACAACATCAACAATCATATGCCTCACTTTGGACTAAATCATATGTGATAAAGCTACCACTAGTCCAATCATGCTTAATGATCTAGATTCATAACTAGTCCCATCCATGGAATTTAATCAAATCATGCATCAACACTTATGATTCATATGGTTGGGTGTAGTGAGTACCCGCTACTCATCAATCATGATGGTTCTCTCAAACCTATATATACTTTTTGTTCTTCTATTCAAAATGTGTAACACACAAAATAGGTCATTTGGAGTAAGTTAAAGTCATTTTATACACATAAGGTTTATACTAAGATATTTTCATTACAAACATTGTAGATAATCAAGTCTTTATGGTGTATTAAAAATCAGTAACTATGTGATTAATATAAATTAACATAATTAGTCTTTTGTTTCCTTAGACTTTGTCACCATTGTGTTACTAGACTTAACATTGTATTAAAGCAGGTATATGTTGACATAATCTATCAATATTGTGAAGTAAATATGATGATAGAATTATTAGTATTATTTAATGGAATTATAAGTATAAAAACAAAATTGTTAACCTTCATTTTTAAGTTGAAAAATCGTGTAGAAATTATAAAGCTTATTCCATAAGCAAAGAACCATTGCTAATTGCTAAGGCATGGTTGAATCTTAGTCTTTCTACCCTTACATAATCACTAGTATGTGTTAAAATACTTAATTTATTAGAATATCAACATTTCTATCAAACTGTTATGCAAAAATAGGTTTTACAATTTTAAGTTTGTTTGCAAAAATGATTAGTTATTGTAAGTTATTGATGTAGTTAGAATATAGATTTGAGATGCATAATAGCTATAAAATAGTTAAAATAAGTTGTGTAGCTCTAATGGTTGATGTTATATTGCTTTTATTGATGAACCCTACTTTTTTTATAGGTTGTATATCAAATTTTACTAAAATGGTTCACAATGGAAGAGGACAGGAACAATGGTAGAGTTTAGTCAAGAAAGCATAATGCAAAGTTACCCACTCCATAGTCCTCTAGGCATGACTTATTCCAAACATATTGACTATCACAACCACAAACATTGTCATCATTATAAAGGAAAGATTAGAAAAATACACATGATGAAGCCTCCTTTTTAGTAGCAAAGGACACTAAGAAAAAGATTAAGCTTTACTCTCTTATCATTACCTACTATGATGTTGTGGCAAATAAAACACAAAGTTTTGATATGCTTTTGTCAAAGGATGAGTACATTAGATACCTAGCCCCCAAAGTTAGTATTTAATACATTTAGTTTGTTCATAATCTTGCCACATGGTTAGTTGAAGTAGGTTTTTTTTGTTGAATTGAAGAGGTCTAGGTTAGTATCATTCATGGAGTTCATGGTGTTGAAGGATTAGCTATTGGTAGAAAAAATTATTAGAACTTATAACAATGGCTAGTTCATCTTCCAATTAAGGGATACCTTGTGGTTTGCTAGAATATAAAAGAAATTCTTACAATTATGTTTTTAGACAATGAAAAAAAACTTCTTTAAAGGAGGTCATGTTCTTAAGGCATCAGTTGTTGGAATGCTTCATCATAAAAAATAGTGGGAAAAGGCGTGTACCATTTCCATTGCTTGAATTCTTATTTCCTAGCTAAACATGTCATGTTCTATCTTGACAAACACCATTGCTTACCATATTATTGTAAATAATCAGAAGAATGTAATCTCATAATCTCTATTAAATTTTCTTTATGCCATGATGAAGGACAAGAATAAGGAGTTGATTTCGTGACTATTTCTTAAAGACTTCTCTAAATATGATAAGATCATCATAGAGATTCCTTCAATAAAATAGTCTATTGAAATACAAGTTGAAGGATGGGACACACTTGCATTTGATTTTTTGATCCAATTCATGGTAAGGTTAATTATGCATCACTACAGCTTCAAAAGTAAATTTGGTTATTATGAAGCAACAATAAATTTTTTTAGGAGTTGAATAGAGAAGAGCTCTATGAAGGAAATGTTATACAACGAGGCAGAATGGAAAGATATGAAAAGGTTGATGGAGGTAAATTTCCATCCATTATTAGAGAAATTGTGAAAAAAGATAGTAGAAGCTTGTCAAAGTATTAGTCTATTGTAATGAGTAATGATTTGGTGTATCATTTGATAATTTGAAATTAAAATGTAACATGAGATTACTTTAAAACTAGAGCCTACGATATCATGTTGAAAAAAAATAAGTAGGCTTTTGATATTGTTCTAATAGAAAATGAGGCTTTAAATAAAGATTTGAAAGAAACCTATGAATATAAAGAAAAATATGCTATAGATTTTAAAAAATATAATAAGGAGTTAAACAATGCCCTTAGGATTACTAAGAAATAAGCCATTGAATTAGAAGAACTCAAGGAAGAAATAATGTTGGTTAAAGTTCTAATTTTGAACTTGCAAATGGAGTTTAAAAGTTAATGGTAAATATGATGGATTTGAAGGTAGACAAGTTTATGATGTAGTGAAAGAACTTCAAACTTCAAGAAGAGCTAAAAACCATGTAGAAGTGGATTGTTGATCTTACTAAGAAAAACAATGCTATAATGAGACATATGATTAGGAAAGAAAAAGATCAAACAACATGGTGCATAGCCTACAAGAACATATTGTTATTGATGTATTTGTAGCTCATTCTAAGGGATTATTAGCTTTTGTTCTAAACTAGGGCTATGAGTTACCACCTATTTTCACTATGTATTTACTGTTACTTTTGGTGATGCATATTGAAATTAGAAATGAGTTTATCAACAAGTCTTCTATCCTAAGGTCATGAGGTCCTACAATAGATGTCCTACTAATGAGCAGCAAAGTAAACCCTATAATCAACTATAAAAATCACAAGTATTCACATGTAATCTAGTTGAATTCTATGGATTAGAACTAGTATAGTTGTCTAGATAGCTAGGTGTTAAATCATTGGTCACTATCTTTTCAATCATATTTATGCATGGTTAGTTTGGTTAAGTGTGATAAGGGCATATGATAGTGATGTTGTATAACTATGACTAAATTAAATGAAAACATAAAAATTAATTAATTAATTAATCTAACTAATAACAAGAAGATTAATCCTACATTAGCCTAATGACGATGAGTATTTATTTTCAATTTGATATACAAATTTTGAGCTCATGTACCTACTACCAGGATTACCAAGCATTATGCTACTAGACAAACCAAGTAATCACACTACTAGGATTACCAAGTGAATATGTGTTTATGCTTGAAATTGGTCATGCTCATTTCACTAATGATTAATATGCATGAAATTATAAATATTAAATAACTTGCATAGAAAATAAGTTACATTGAAAGTAAATTTTATTCTAAGTCAAAGTGTTACAATGAATTTAAATTAATCTCAATCCTATTACTAGTCATGGATTGCATTCACTAGATAACTTAAATTCATGTTTCAGTCATTTGTTAATCATTTATCAAGACTAAAATAACAAATTGATAGATTTTTAGTGTATTACTAACTAAACAGTTTCATAAATGTAATCAATGTGTACATTCATATAGGCATTTATTATGCTTGCATCAACACTACTGCATTAATGAAGAAAATCATATGTTGATGTAATCAACAAAATAAAGACTTATTATATTCCTATGACTAACTAAAAACTTATCCTCATGTTTAGAAAAATTAGGATAAAGTTGTGAAAAAAATTATGGGAGTGACTAGACTAACTTGAGTATCGCATTAAAAAATCTATTTAAGTGTTTTACAAACTTTGATTTTTGACAAAATTGAACACATTATGTAAATTTCTTTGTGCATATATATACAAAAATGCACCAAGGCATATGTCTTAGGTGGTAATAGGTGGTGATGGCTCTTATAGCTCTTGTGATAGCTCCTCATGCCTTGGTGGTAATTAATGCTGTGGCTACTACTAACTTGAGCTTAAATGCATCTAGCAATGCTCTTATTTTCTTCTTATTTGTCTTCGAATTGGTGATGGTGAAAGCGAATTTGCCTATATTAGTAGTTTTTGTAACATTCTAATGATAATATAGAGTTGAAAAAATCTCATGAGCATTGACAAACCAAGTAGTAAAGTATTTTCGTTCAATGTCAAATGACTATACCATGTTTTGAATCTCCAAGTAGTTTCTCATCCTTTAAACTAAATTTTTAACTATGATTCTCTGATCTTTGAATTTAATTTTAAGAACCTCAAGCTCTATGCTAACTATTTCAGGCTTTTGATACATCTGTTTGTAAAGGTTGTACTCATTTCCATACAATAAGTATGAGCTAGGCACTTGTTATGGGCCTCTAACCAATGAGCACTACAAGATTAGTGTAACAAAGATTGACTAGCTTCATATATTCTATCATCTCCTTGATTGTTAAACTCCTTCATATGGATTTTTTTTGTTGTTTTATGCATTGATTTCATGAAAAATGGATTGTCATGTATTACCTTAGAGTAGCTAGAGGGCTTCATTCATCTTTAATTTAGCTAAATTGAATATTTTTTTATTTATTTCTTTCTACATGTCCTCTTGTTCCTTAGAACAATTTTTAAAATTCTCATACTCTAGGAATTCATTCTTTTAGGTTGTGATCTTGATGATTAATTTTTGATGAATTGCGTATATCTCCTCTATAGAGATAGTTTGATTCTCAATTGTCACTCTTTGTACATTTGCATTAATATTTGTTAACTACTTCTATTGGTGCTTAAGATATTCTTCTAATTGTTCCTTTTATTTTCCTCTTTAAGAAAACTCATGTTCTCCTTGGTTATATCCTTATTTTCTTTGCACACTATGACAAGGTCCTTGTTTTCTTCATTTAACATTACCTTTTTCAAGGATACATCCTAGGTGGCTTTCTTCTTCTCCATATTAGCATGATGTTATTTGGCCTTGAGTTGCTCAAATATGTCATCTCTTGTAAGGCTAGGTTGGTGGGGAGTAGGATTAGATAGGTAGGCTCTTAGCTATACAACTTTATTTATCAATTATTTATTAAGTGATGTATTCTCTTGAAGTTACATCTCTGTGATGATTAGCTTACCCCTTATCTCGATAAGTGTAGACTAGATTGATGTAATTCCTTTTGAAAAGTCAAAGACATCTAGAATTGATGTCTCAGTGCCCATCAATCTTTCTAACACTTCCTCGTGTTGTACTACATTCATCCCTCATGATATAGTTCCTATGGACATTTTGATATCTATCATTGTAATAAAGTCTAGTACTAGTGCTACAAGAATCTTAAGAGTTTCTCTAGTTTTATCCAACATCATCTTTACATCTATCTCCTACCTTTATATGGCATGATCAATATTGTAGCTTTATCCCCCTCTTCTAGCATCACAACAAAATCTACAACATTGACAAAAATCTCTAACATTAATTTTGATGAAAGGAATACTATAACTTCTCTTATGACATGATTCACCTAGATAATGAGTTAAATTCTACATGTAGAGAAGAGGTTGGAAAGAGCATCATATTGCTAACTCAAAGTTCAAGTGACTTTATACACATGAATCATTACAGGATGATAATCCATTGATCCTCCACAAGGTGCTTACTATGATGATCTAAATTCCTTTATTCTTGCTCTAGCACCTAGTTGTTCCTTATGTGGCAAATGTGGCATTTTCTTATGAAGTCTTAGTGATGGTTTTTCCTTCATCATCTCTCACCACAAGGCTATTGTAGATTTGCAAAGTATGTTATTTGTATAGTGATTGACTCCTTCCATTTTGTAGATTTTTTTATTAAGCATGAAAAGAGGAGTGTCTTCCTATCCTTCTTACTCTCTTTGAGATGTTTCTTAGTTTTGAAACACCACCAAATCCAAACTATAGCATCTTGACTGCAAATTTGTCTAAGTGTCAGCACAAGGCTAGGTTTGCAATTTTTTCTAAGTGTTAGCTCTCCACTACCCTAGAGCATAGTCAACACGAAGGCTAGGTTTGCAATTTTTTCTAAGTGTTAACACAAAACTAGTTGCTACAAATTTTTCTAAGTGCGGGGACTATGCTCTCCATTGTCAAAAAGCGTAGTCAACCTCTTGTGGAAAGCATAGTTAGCACAAACCTAGTTTTTTGTAGTTTTCTATAAGTGTTGAGACCATGCTCTCCACTACCTTGGAGCATAGTCAGCCTCCAGTGAAGAGTGTAGTTAGCAAAAAGGTAGCTTTTCAAGAAATTTGGCAAGTCCTAGACTATGCTCACCCCTAGTTGGAAGCATAGTCAACCTCCCATGGGGAGCATAGTTTGCTAAAAAGCCCAGATTCCACCAACATTGAGACTACACTCTTCCCTAACCTAGAGCATAGTAAGCATGAAGCAATTTTTTTGCAAAATTTTTCTAAGTCCTAGGACTATGCTCCCCATTGCCCTAGAGCATAGTTAAGCCTTAGTGAAGAGTGTAGTCAACCAAAATAGCCTCCGACGACCTCCAAAGCATAGCAACAACACAATAACACAATTAAATCACCCCCAAAAAGTGTAGTTAGTGGAATCTTTTTCTCTCTTGCATCCCCTCTTACTTGAAATTGTAACTATGCTCAACCCCACTAGCCTAGTAGAGAGCGTAGTTGGGTGAGAGCATAGTCCCAATCACCCCCTCTGCCACATGGTGATCATGCTGCATTTCATGCTAACCCTAACCCTATAAATACCCTAGACCCTTAATCTTTTTAAGGTTGGAATTTTGGTAAATCAAGGATTGGAAATTTTTTGGATTAGCAGTTGGTGAAGTTGCAGATGACCATAGCCCCATCACAACCTAGGAAAATACAACAGCCCATAGTACACCGTAGTGGCCAACTCGGTAGATGCAGACACCTTGGAAAGCATCAATATTCATGGCTAGACACCTCCAAGACTATGACTATGCTCTCCACTATGCCTATTGTACCCCATGTACCTGCTAACCCCTTTTGGTGTTAACTATGCTTAACTACATTTGGGGTGGTGTTATGCTTCTCTCTCTCTTTGTATTTTTAGCATTTCATTTGCATTTTCACTATTTCATCGCATAGTTGTGCTTACAACTATGCTCGGGCGGTGGTCCCCACATGTTGATGTCATTGTTTTCACCAAAACACTTGACTACGCTTGACATTGTTAACATTGTTGACACCATTTGAACACTTAGCACCCTTTTGCATCAACATCATGGATAACCATGCTGCACCTCGGTTACATCCAGTAAGTCCATGTTTGATTGACAATACCATTCAAGGCACCCCATCTCTACCTCTAGTAGGCCCTTCCACAAATTCAGGGTTAGGCTATGTGCCCATCAACCTTGGTGTTCTAGTCGTCGAAGTTTTTAGTTGCCACAGTTTTTTGATGCTAGAAGGAGGGTCGAACCACTTTTTTAGTCTTTGTTATGGCTGTCTTGTATGCTCTTTGCATCATAGTTGTCTATTAATCCATTGATGTAGATTGGACCCCATAGTTAGTTCCCCCAAGACCCTGCATAGCAACCCAAATCACAATTCTCTCCATTGTTTTCCTAAATCATCATTTTGTTAGCATAGAGAGTGTATTTAGCTCTTAGCGTAGAGAGTGTATTTAGCTCTTAGTGTAGAGAGCATAGTCTATGGAGAAAGTAGTCAACTCTTAGCATAGAGAGCATAGTTTGTGGAGAGTGTAGTTAACATAGTTAGTGGTGTTAGCCAAAACAAGATCAATTTTAGTGTTGTCCATAGTACTTTGTAACTAGCAACCTGTAGCTCTCCCTTTCTCAACTCGATCTATAACCATGAATTTAAATTAGCCTTTGACGTCTGTGTCAAATGCACTTGGCACCTATACCATCCAATAAGAGGCCAAAATTGACAACCCTGGGAATCTTGTGATGGTAGGATTGAGCCAAACCCTTAGGCCACGTGGCCAATACCTAGAGTATGCCATACTTAGTAATGAATAATACAACTTTATATGTGCAATGATCCAAGTAGGGTTACCCATGAATTTCCTTGACATGGAGGAAAAATAGGAATTTGAACTAATCAATTGGGATGGACAAAAGTATATCCCTTCCTCATTTGACATCATCCAACTCACAAAGCCCCATCACTGGTTGCCATCCTTACTCATCCAAGCAAGTGGGTGTGATGTAGGGACTAAATACAAGGAAGCCTTGTAGGAGGAAGTGGACGAGTTTGAAGCTTGCTCCAAACATGAGCCCCCATTTCCCATCATCTTCCAACAAGGATCACCCAAATTATACCCTATTGCCACTAGAACCCTTAGAGCTACTAGATCAACTATTGAAAGCTGGGTATGTCCAATATAAGAAAATGTCTGAGGATGCTTGCAAAAGGCATGATAGGTATTGAGAGCTACTAAGGAATCTTGCCTCAGTAGCACCAAATGAGCCCCTAATCCACAACACTTTAGGTTGGACCAATTCTATCATTACCACTGGTTTTCCAATCATAGCATAGACTTTTGTTGAGCTTTGCAATTTGATCTACAAAGGATGATAGATAAGTGCAAACTAGTGCTTGACATAGCAAACTTGGTTAGGCCCAAAAACCAATCCATGAGGGTATACAATAATGCTCTAAATGTGGATGGTACTAGCTACATCATAAACACCATCAGTGTGGGTGGCAAGTTATAATTGGTGCAATAGCCTTTTGTGGTTTGAGTGCCTTCTAGTAGTGCAAGGGTTCCCTCAGCCTCCAAAAGTTTGAGGCCCCCCTTCATTGTCAAAGTGCCACCTTGAGCACCCAAAACATCCTTTGTGATCAGGGTCCAACAACATATCATAACAAAAACTACTCAACCACCTTTTGTCGTTAGGGTATCACAATGTGCTAACCCCTCACCTACCCAAAGCCCGATAGTGGATGACACATTGGCACCTTCTCATCCAAAGGCCAACCTTGCCGGCAACATGGGTAGACCTACTAGATGGGAATGTAAGAGGCCCAACAAAAACCTTGCAAATGAAATTTCTAAGCAATAATGAGACCAAAGGGCACTTGATTTGCCAAAGCTAGTCTCTCTCTCTATAGTCCTTATGGCCAAAGCAACTGAAAAGGTCACAACTAAGCACTAAGGGCCCTGCACAGGCTAAGCCAATAAAGCCTAAGTAAGCTTCATGAGAGATTCATATCTTAGGCTGCATAGAGGAAGTTAAGGCCAACAAAATGATAGAAAATAGCAAGGACTTTGTAGATGCATTAACCTAAGTTGAATAGGTGCTTAAGTAGAAAAATGCCACGTTGAGCCTCTATGACCTAATTATGACCTCATTCACCCACCGTGAAGTGCTATGGTAGATGATGACCTCCATTTTTATCATGGAGAACATCCCAATAGATGAGAATTCCATCCATGCAGTGATGTTGCCTTTTGCATCATAGGAATTGAGCTCCACATCCCTGACATTTCGTGATGAGGAAATTAAGGTTGACCCTGAAAAGGGTGAGGTCATAACAACCCCCATGTTTATCACCATATGTGTCGGGAAATGTAAGATTTGGAGGGTGCATGTTGATGATGGAACATCAACAAATGTTATCCCATACACTGTCGTTGATAACTTAGGCCTTATGGACCAAATCAAGCCAACAAAAACCACATGCTTGAAGTCCTTTAATGGGTTGCATGTCATTGTTAAGGGTACTATCACAATAGCCTTTGTGGCGAGGGAGTAATTCCCCACCATTACTAAATTCATCACTATAGAGGAAATTCCTAGCTTTAACTTAATATTGGGTAGGCTGTGGTTGGCCCAATTATGGGTTTTCTCCTCTTTGATCCACCAAGAAATCCACCTTCCATACGAAGGTTGCGAGGTTATTATCCACAGTGATAACACAACCCCTCTGGCCATCAATAACATAGATATGGAGCAAGGGTTAGAGGTGGAATTTCCTAATGATGCATTTGTAGCAAAGGATGAGAATGAAACGTGTGAGGTAGACCCACCCAAAAGGACAAAATAAGCCAAAAACTTACTAGAGGACATCCTTTGGGTAGAATTTCCCTTCAACGTAGCAAGTGAGGGTCTAGGAGACTACCGAATAGTTCATTGTAGGCCCTACACACCTCCTAATCCACATTGGATTAGGAAGAAACTACGCGACTAAGCTACCCCCTTAGCCTAAAATGTGCTAAGTGCCTGCCTACCCTTTTCTTCAATGTGCTATGTATTTTTAAATTTAAATTACATTAAATTTGTTTATGTATTTACAGTTAGCCTGATTACTTAGATTATGCATTATTTTGCTTTGTTTACGCATTTATTTTCTTTGATTACACATTCATCTAATTATTTTATGCACTCACTTTGTTAGTTCATACCTTTGCAGTAATTAAAAAAAAACATCAAAATGCATAAAAATCATAAAAGATAAAATTACAAAAAAGAGAGATAACAACAACTTGCTATGGCCTTAAATTGGCAACGTGTGGCTTGCCAAGGCCTTAAACTAGTAACACATGGCTTGCCATGGCCTTAAACTAGCAACATTGCGGCTTAGGATGGCCCTAAACTAGTAATCTCCTAGACCCTCACTTGCTACAATGGCCTAAAACTGGCCTAAAACTATGCCCTACAATAATGTAGCAAGTGGCCTTGATTCTACAACCCAACGACAAGTTCTGACCTTAAACTGGCAATGCAAAGGCCCAAGATAAGCTTAAGTTATTGCTAGTGGTCCACTATGGCCTTAAATTAGCAACATGTGGCCTTGCCAAGGCCTTAAATTGGAAACACATGGCATGCTAAGGCCTTAAACTAATAACATGTGGCTCACCATTACCTTAAACTAGTAACATTATGATTTGAGATGGTCCTAAACTAGCAATCCATGGCCTGGAATGACCTTAAGCTAC
The DNA here is from genome assembly GCA_015680685.1 of Gnetum montanum. Classification (NCBI taxonomy): domain Eukaryota; kingdom Viridiplantae; phylum Streptophyta; class Gnetopsida; order Gnetales; family Gnetaceae; genus Gnetum; species Gnetum montanum. The sequence goes on from MNCI01002227.1 coordinate 471,444, forward strand.
CATAATGGTCGAGAATAGACTAAAATTATCACCTATAATTCTACAACCCAATGGCTAGCTATGGCTGTAAATTGATAATGCAAGGGCCCAGAATGACCTTAAGCTATTGCCAACGGACCGCTTCAGCCTTAAACTGGTAATGTAAGGGCCTATAATGGCCTTAAACTAACGTAATAGCCTAGAATGGCCTAAACCTACCGTTGTGACCTGAAATGGAAAAAAACTAGCATCAGTCCACTATCGCCTTGAACTAGCTTAGGGCCCATCAAGGCTTCGAACTAACAATAGACTTATTGTGGCTTGTAATGGCCCAGACTCACATACTTATAGAAAATGTAATAGAATCATCATACGTCATACTTGAAGACATATTGCATTTAGCATGTAGCACTACACATCATTGAAGCAAGGTAGGCACTTGTTCGCTACAATGCTAAAACTGGCATAGTAGTCTACTATGATTATAAACTAGCATAGCACATCCACTATGATGTCGAACTAGCACATATTGTCCGCTATGATGCTAAACTAGCACAACATTCGTCTACTATGATGCTAAGTTAGCATAACATTTGTCCTTTGGTCATGACATTAAACTAGCATAACACATCCACTAGGGTTATAAACTAGCATGGTATGATCTACGAGAACCTTAAACTGGGTTCACTATCTATTAGGACCTTAAAGTTGCAAGGCCATGATCTACCAAGACCTTAAACTGAGGTTTGCGATTAGCCACTAATAATTTCTTCCATCCTCCTGAAAGCGAGTGAGTGAGCATAAACCTTGCCCCCTTCCTACACCATGTGGGTGGGCATGATACAGTCCCAGAATCAAGCACTTGCAGTGGGTGCAACCTTTGGAGCACTTGTAGCATCTTTTCCTTGCATAATGTTACTACCCTTTTATGAGCATTTGTCACTAGTGTAGCCTTTGGAGCACTTTTAGCATCTTCACCCCCTACATTTTATTTGCATTTTGTGTTGTGTGGTTTTCCTATCTTCTCGGCATTGTGTTTGCAGGATGAAGCCTTAGGTCATCGTGCAAAGGTGCATCTCATCACAGCAGCAAGTTATCATAGCACTCAGATGTGCATGATTGAACTAGTAGAGCCTCTCAAGAGTGCACACACCCTCTCTACCCCCTTATAGCCTGTAGTGACTGTAAATGTTGGAGGCTAGAATGGGACACCAAGAGGTTCGTAGTCGCACAGTCTTAACCCTGCTCCTATGCAACGGCTTACTGGAAAATGGAAGCGGGGTGCCTAGGACGATCTTGTTAATTGAACTAGGACTTATGAGTGTTATGATGAAATGTGTTTTAAGGTATTTATATGGTGCCTGTGGTGCTTGTGAGAGTGTGAGTAGTCAAATTTTTAAGTGTGAAACAAAGGTGCAAATGTGAAAATAGATGCATGAATAGTGAAAAAATGCAGGTAAAATGTTAAAAATGTGCAAGAAATGTGAAACATACATAGAATGCAAACTAAAGGGAAGACAACACTGCAGTAAATGGGGGAGTATAGTCAACTGTAAAGAAGAGGTAAGGAGGTACATGGTGTACAAACAGGTACAGTAGGCAATGTAGTCATAATCTCAAGATTCTTGGTTATGAAGACTAACATCTATTATAAATTTTGAGCTTGCTGGGTTGGTTGCTGTGGTGTTCTCTAGGTTTCAATGGTGTGCGATGTGCTGGGCGGCATCCAACAGTGTCCACTGAGGTCCTGAAGTTCACCAAGGTGCTGAGTGTGCTCGGGTGCAAGGGTGTTTTGCTGTTTGAGTGTTTGAAAATTCCAATTGGAATGTCAAAATGCCAATTATTGAATGAAATTGCCAATCCCTAAAATGTGAGGCATAGGGGTATTTATGGGGTTAGGGTTAGTGTGAATTATAAATTAGGCACCACATGGCAGAGGGGTAGTTGGGACTATGTTGATCCTAACTACGCTCCCCACCAAAGTAAAGTGGTGTTATGATGGTATGCTCCAATGGACCCTGTGAGACTGCTAAAGTATGACTACACTATCGAGACTACATGTAGGAGTGCTGAATAGACTGCAAAGTGCCTACAAATAGTGCAAAACAATATAGTTTGGAGATTACACTCTGGGACTACACTGCCACTTTTTTTGAGTGGTGTCGAGCATAGGTACAATTTGGGGGCAAATGGGGGGTGTAAATAAAATGGAAATTGCTAATCTTTCTTGTCAAAGGAATGTTAGAGCTAAGATGCCAGCCAATGTTGAGTTCTAGAAGCTTCTATAGGTAGTTCTACATGGCTACGCTAGCTACGCTTTGGAGCATAGCCTGAGGGGTTAGGGAAATTTGGCAAAAAAGATGAAGTTTAGTGCTAGCTATGTTGACTATGCTCTGGAGTGTAGTCTCGATAGGGAGAGCATAGCCCAAACACTTAGAAAAATCTTGCAAAATTGATGCCTGCATGTAGGCTACACTAGCTACACTCTGGAGTGTAGCACTAGAAGTTAGAAAATCTACCAAACTATTTCATCCATTCCATACATGCTCAGTAGCCTCTACCCTGACACTTAGAAAAAATTTGCAAATTGGTTGTTCCAAGGTTGACTACGTTGGCTATGCTCTACAACATAGCACAAGGGGATGAGCATAGCCAGAACAGTTAGAAAAAATCTCTAGTTGTTGTTGACACTTACAGAAATTTTTTTCAAATTTACACTATTAGTGTCAACTATGTTGACTATGCTCTAGAGCATAGTCCTAGCAATGGGAGCATAGTCTCAAAACCTTGACAAAATTTGCCATGTTTTGATACTTAGCCAAATTTTTAGTTGAGACTAGGGAGCTCCAAATTTGGTGGTGTTTCACTGGCCCTTCTTTTTTCACATATGGAGGAGTGGCTCAAGAGACGTTGACAAAGAACGTAACACACCAAAGTAGGCCCAACACTGACATTACTCATTAGTACCTGACCAGATGTCTCTTCGCTATGCTCAAGAGTGCTAAGGAAAATGGTATATTTAAGGATAAAGAATGCAGGGGGCATATTAAGGAGATGGACTAGGGGATAGCAAAGGAGTGAAATGCAAAATATATATGTGGCTACAAGGTGCGGCACTAGGATGGCTTGTCACCAGATGATAACCCCTCATTAGAGTGCTTGTGAGGGAGTTAATGCCAATGGCACCCGTATGCCTTACCCTTGAAGTTGTGACCTCTCGTTGGGGTGCTATGAGAAGGTCAAGGTAGTTTTAGGTTTGGACCAATTGCAAAGCTACAACTTTGATAATTTTTGCTTAGGGACCTATTTTTTCTTGTTTCTTTTTCTTTACATTTTTTTATTTTTTTGTTGGCTATGAAGAAAACCTAGTTTGGGTTCTATACATCACGAGATGCTAGCTATGGAATGCTTTCTATTAGGTGGATTGCATGCCACCTAATTAGCTTTTCCTTAATGCAACCATGTTAGATTAGTAGGATAGGTGTTTCCTCCTTGGGATGAGTTGCATTACATTTTCTTGGGCTTAACCAACCTACAGAAGCTCCCCCCATAGGATAAGTTGCATTACGTCTATTATGGGCTTTGTGGTTGACAGAAAGAAGGTGCCATGTGCATCGGAAAGGTTACAAACTTAATGACATGAAGGAAAGTAGGGAAATGCAAGGTATAAGTGGTAAATGTGAGCAAGTTAAAGCAGGATAATAGGGATATGCACTCTTGGGTAGTTCAGCTAGCTCGATCATGCACATCAAAGCAATGTGGCATCTTGCCACTATGATGGGATGTGTCTCTGAATGACCGTATATGGGGCTTTTTCCTACAAACACAACCTATAGAAAACAAGCAAAAAAACCATACAACATGAGATGAGATTAAACTATTGGTTATAAGGATGTTGCAAATTCCATGAGTTCTGGATCAGTTGCAAGAGCTTGCAATGCTAATGTAGGAAAACTAGTGTAGGTGTTAGAGAAAGAGAGCTACAAAAGCTTCAATAGCCACACTAAAAGCAAGCATCCCAGGGAGGCCAACAAAGTGTTTGAGGGTGATGGCAATGTAGGTGCTCAAGACTCCACACCAAGGATAAGAGCTTGAAAATCTAGTAAAATGGTATAAAGTAGGATGCTAAATGGGCTTCCAAGCCTAGGCAATGGTGAAGGCTAGAGGATGGTAGTAAGATGGCTGGGCCATAGTACTATTGGTACTCCAGCGGGTGGTGCTAACAATGAGAGCTCCAACCAATAATGAAATACCCAAGGCTAGTAATGTTGTCGGTGTAGCCTAGGGGTGATACTACTAGCGATGGTTGTAGGAGCTTCAAAAGGTTAGTAAAATGCCTGAAGGCATCTCTGAAGGATTAGCAAAATGACAAGGGCAGTAACACTGCAAATGTTCCAGAGGCCTCTCTTGATGACGTGAATTCCAATATGGAATTATAGTACCCCACCCTGCCCCAGCCATGAGGTGTGGGTAGATGATGGAGGACTGGAAGTATTTATGCTCGCTTGTCCATAGAACTATGCATGTTGAGCTATGCATGTCAAATTGAAAACCTAGTTTAAGGTCCTGGTAGACTATGTGCTATGCTAATTTAGGGTCCTAGTAGATCATGGGTGTTGTGCAAGTTTAACGTCATGATGCAAGGATGATCTGTGCCAATTTGGCATCATGGAAGATGTGCTATGCCAGTTTATAGTAATAGCAAACTATGTTGTGGGTGCCAATTTTAGCTTCATGGCCAAAGGACTATCTATGCCAGTTTAGCATCATGGCAAATGTGCTGTTCTAGTTTATAGTTGTAGCTAACTATGTTGTGGGTGCTAGTTTTAGCATCATGGCCCAAGGATGATTTGTGCTAGTTTATAATCATAGTTGACTATGTTGTGGATGCTAGTTTTAGCATCATGGCCCAAGGATGATATGTGCTAGTTTATAGTCATAGCGGACTCTATTGTGGGTGATAGCTTTAATGTCATGGCCTAAGGACGATCTGTGCCAATTTATTTGCTTACCTTACTTTATCATTGATGCGGCATTTTGTATTAGGCATAGTATAACTTTAGATAAGAGTGGTTTATAGAATTGGCAAATTCATTGTCGTTGTGTTCAGTAGCTTGAATGCTCCATTGCCATATGCCTTGATGACCATGAAAGGCCCTTCCTAGTTGGCTAAGAATTTATCCACAGGTTTGCAAATGGCCTTGAGGACTAGGTCCCCTTCCTTGATTAGGCACTGATGTTGACTATGATGATGCTTTTACCTTTGTATTTGCTGGTACCACTCGATTTGACCAAGGATCTACATGCACTCCTCCTCTATCGAGTCAAGGTCAATGGTCCTAAAGTCATCATTTTGAGCCTCATTAATGTAGCTTAGAGGATTACTTGGAATGATGGGACCTACAATTTAAGAGGCAAGATGGCTTTAGACCTATAAACCAAGCTGTATAATGTCTTACCTATTGTAGTTTTTTGCATTGTATGGTAGGCCCAGAGTGCATAGATTAGTTTCTTGTGCCATCGCTATTTGCTGCTACTAAGCATCTTCTTTAGAAGATTGATGATGACTTTGTTTGTGGCCTCCACCTGATCATTTTCCTATGGGTAGTCAGGTGACAAAAAGGAATGCTTAATTCCAAAGCATTCACAAAAGGCCTTAGTGTCAGCACTACTAAACTGTGGTCTGTTGTCAATGACTATAGTCATGGGTAGACCACAATAGGACACTATGTTATCAAGTATGAATTTGCAAACTTGTTGTCATGTTGTTCTCCTAAGCGAAATAGCTTTAATCCACTTTGTAAAATACTTAGTAGTAGTTATAATGAAACTATACCCAGTAGAGGACATGGGTGTTATCAGTCCTATGATGTCCAACCCCCAACATTGGAACATCCACGTGATCTATGTTGTGTGTACCTTAGTAGGTGACATGTGCATGAGGTTACCATGCTGTTGACATGTATCACACATCTTGACCTTAGAGATGTAATCGTGCTTCATGTAAGGCCAATAGTAGCCTAAGCATCTAATTTTTTTCATCATTACTCTGGGTGCTATGTGGCCCTCGTAGAGTCCCTCATAGACTTGTTCCATGATCATTTTCACTTCATTATTGCTAATGCATGTTAATAGTACACCATCATAGGATTGGCAGCACAAAGTGCTATCACCTATAATGATGTACTCTCGCAATTGCTTTTGCATTGTGTCTTTTTGAGCAATGGTTAAATGTTGCAAAGGTTCACCTTGTAGAAGGTATGACTTAATGTCATCATACCACTCTACTGCAAGGGTTGTGCTTATTGTAGTGATGGATGCAATGTTGGTTGCTTGTGTGATAGGTACAATGCAAACTACCACTATGATGGGCAATGTGCAAAACATTTCAGGTTCAATGGTTAAGGCTAATGTGGCTAATGCATCGGCAATGGAGTTTTTATTGCAGAGGATATGGTAGACATCAACAATTGCAAATTGTTTAAGTAGGTGCTTTTTCAACTCATAATAAGGCTTCAAGTGTTGGGCTTTGCAAGCATAAACCTTTGTGACTTGGTTGACAACCAATTGAGAATCACCTTGGATTATTAAGTTTTGTATTCCTACGTTGCGAGTTGCTAAGATTCCCTAGAGGAGACCTTCGTACTCCACTACGTTGTTAGTACATGAAAATGTGAAATGATATGCAAAGGGTTAGATATCCCCACAGGGAAATGTGATTATGGAAGTAGCACTACCCCTTTGGGAGGTTGAAGCACCATTGAAGTGTAAAAGTGCCTCAAGGTTATCAAGCACTTGTCTTATGCTAGTAACATGCTCATCCAAAAAGTTTGGATCTATCATTGCTTGATCATTAACTGGAGAAGCTGTAGTTTTGTGGCTATGGCTTAACCTTTTGTTATTACTTTTCAAGATGTAATGCTTTTACTTTTGTAAATGTTCATTGTAATGGCTCAGAGTACATTGCTCTTGCAAATGATGTTTACTTAACTAAGGAAAAGATAATGCCTGCACTTCTTAACTGTGAAGCCTAAGGTAAGGCAATCCTTTTTACACATCATTGTAATTTGCTTCGTAGGATACTAATGCATGGCTTAGGTAGTACATGGGGACCTCTATACCATCGTCTTGCTTTTGGAAAAGCAGAGAAGCAATGGACATGTTTGAGGTAGCAAGGTAGATGTAGAATGGTTTATCTCCTTATAGAGGGTAGACCATTGGAAGTTGAGCTAGCTCCTATTTGAGGTTATGAAATTACTCTTGGCATTGAGCCGTCCACTCAAAGTGGATTCCATTTTTGAGAAACTGTTGCATTGGTTACAACTTGTCAATCAATCATGTGATAAACCATCATATGAATTGTAATCTACCTTGTAACCCTCATAGCTCTTTAAGGTTAGCTGATGGTGCTAAGTTGATAATGGCCTTAACCTTTTTGAGGTCTATATGCCTTCTTCTGATACTACAAAGCCTAATGTGTGGCCCATATTGACATCGAAGATACATTTCTTAGGATTTAGCCTAAGTTAATGCTTTAGGCAACGTTTGAGCATAAGGTCTAATTCATCTACATGGTTGTGTGATGCCCTGGATTTAACTACTATATCGTCAACATAATCATTGAGTAGACCTAACAAGTAATTCCAAAATATGTACACCATAGCTCATTGATAAGTCATTCCTACGTTCTTGAGTTCAAAGGACATCATTATGTAGCAAAAGGTACCCTAAGGGGCCATGAAGGTAGTACTGTGCTAGTGCTTTGGGTTGATTCGAATCTAATTGTACCTCAAGAACACATCCATAAAGGACAACAAGGCATGACTAGCCGTAGTATTGACAAATTAGTCAATACTAGGCAATGGAAAATTGTCTTTGATGGATGCCTTGTTGAGGTCCTGAAAGTCTATACAAATGCATATACTTCTATTTTTCTTAGGGAGAATGATGATGTTGGAGCCCTAGTTAGCGTAGTCAACGGCCTAGATGAAACCAACTTTGTAGAGCTTGGTGATTTCATCAAGAACTACCAATGCCACCTCAGGCCTAACCTTACGAGCTTTCTGCTTGATTGGTTTCATGCCAAGATTGAGGATTATGTTGTGTTGCATTACACAAGGATCAAGGCTTGACATGTCTTCGTAAGACCATGCGAATGCCTTGATATTTTCATTAAGCACTCTTGCGATGTCTTGGACATGCTGAGGCTCTAACAAGGAACTAAGTTTTAGTGTTCTCACCTCATCGCTAGATGTTGCTATAAGGACTTCAATAAGGGGATCCTTGATGATGTCACCTACCTCTAGATCTAGAGCCCTAACTAGATTGTCTAAGCATTATAGAGGTCCCTCTACAGATGTTATATATTAATTGTAGGCTACAGGCTTGTGGTTTAGGCACTATGGATCGATACATTACATAAGATCACCATGTGGCCTAGTGATGACTAGTGGCAAATGAAGATGCTCGTATGTAGTCATGTTGCGAATCCTGCGATAATCTTATAGAAAAAAAACTAGAAAAATGTCAATTCACACCTGTCTTAAGAAGAGAAATATGTGAAATTAAAGAAAACAATACGATAAAATTTTCTTATGTGTGTAAATGAAGTTAAGAAGCAAGGGATGTGTGGGCTAGTTTTAGGCCCTGGCAAACCATGGTGTTACTAGTTTAAGGTCTTAGAAGATTGCAAAATGCTAGTTTAACATCGTAGTGAATAGTGGATGTGCAATATGCATTATTGAAATGAGGTTTAGTGCATTAGAAAAGCAAAATTGGCTAGGGTGCTCATCGGGTGATTATAAAAATTCAAAATTTTTCTAAGTCTAAAGACCACTAGAAAAATCAAAAAAATTTCTAACTTTGGTGATTATGCTCATCCCTACCTATGCTCATGGGTACGTGAAAATTTAAGTGGTCCTTAGGGGTATATAAGTGCATTTTTGCCTTAGTAAATCTATCATTTTCGAAAGGTAAAAATGAACTTTTAGAGTGTAGCACAGTTGTAACAAGAGCGTAGTCTATCAAAGATGATGCATTGGCGTGGACACCAGCACCCTAGCCTAGCCAATGTGGAGGAGGGAGAGCAAGTCCTAGAGTGCCTACCATGGGTACACATGGAGGATAGGAGGCCACTATTAACTACCAAGTGTGCCATTATGCTCACCCCCTTTGTGTTATTGTTTATCGCATTTTTGTGCTTAGGCGTTGGGGCTTGGGAGCAACACCCTACCTTGCTAGGGGTCATCACCACCATGGCCATTTGGGTCACTATGGATCACAACTGTGAGGACATGTGCATTGCATAGGGATTTTGCTTTCTCATTTTACTTTTTTCTATTTTAGCTTTGCAACTTGAAGGCAAGGGTTTCAGTGGCCATGACTATCTTCATAGCCACAAATGGAGAGGCTGCAAGCCAACATGGGGTTGAAGAGAAAAAATAACATAGTTTATTTGCTTATTTCTTAGTTTTGGCATGCATAGTGGAGGGTTTTGTAGTTCACATTTTTTCTTTTTTATTTTCGGTGGGTTTTGGGCAGGGCTTGGCTATGGCTAAGGCTGCTACGGTAGCCAACACAACTACAGGGAGTATGAGTCATAGGCTTACATGTGTGTGGGGTAGGGGGTTTGCATTGTAGCAGGAATTGCCACTGTGGAAGTCGATGTGGCCATCAAAAAATGGTTTCGTGGCAATAGAGTAGGGCAAGGTTTCATACTTTTGCTACAACCATGGCTATTGTAGTGGCCAATATAATCACAAGGTGGGAGTGGCGACGAGTCTAGCAGGATTGTAGAGAAGGAAAAAATTATTTTTTATTCTCTTAATGCATGGGGCAAGGGTAGGGATAAGTGCATAGTAGGGGTAGTCTAGATGGCTAGTAGTGGAAAGGGACTAGAGCAAGGGGTTATCCCTTAGGGAAAGACAAATTGTCAATTTTGGAGCTTGCATAAGGCAAGGGTGATGGTTTGGTCATAGACCTAGGGTCATCACTAGTGGGGTGCATGGCATGGGTTGTGGCACTGTGCAAGGTAGGGTGGTGTCGTTAGGCTTGGTGGTGTAGCCACTATGGCAGTGGCCACAATAGTAGGAGATGTGGAGATGTAGAGTATGGTAGCTATTTTTTTTTTTTGCAAAACATTTATCATCGTTTTGGGGAGTGTAGTCAGTAATCAAAATTTTTGCTTTGAGATTATTTTTTGGGGCTACACTTGGGAGCATAGCCAACAGTTATTTTTTTTTTTTGAGAATTTTGTAAAGTTTTGGGGCTATGCTCATTGGGAGCATAGCCCAAAGTTAGAAAATTTTGAAGTGCTTCAAACTGCATTGCCTGGAGTTAGAAAATTTGAAAAAAAATTTACCAAGTGTAAAAATGCCAATGATGCTAAAGTTGCTATGATGCTAAACATGTGAGCTAAGATAATGTAAAACATGCAAACATGCAAAATGAAATGCTGATGCTATGCTAAAAGTGCTATATCCCAATGAATACCAAGCATGTCAAATGTGTATGTTGACATATTATACCTGTGGGACCTAGGGGGCCCTAGGATATTTTTCTAAGTTATGCTATGTTATGTTAATTTTTCCTAAATGTAAATTAATCTATTTTTGAAAAAATGCATTTGTTATGTACTAACACTATGTTGGCCATTTGTGTGATTTGTAGGCTACTGTTAAAACCAATTTTAGTTGTCGTGGAGCTTGTCGGCATCCTTTGCTACATGAGCGAACTTGTGTCCAACACCCCTACCCCAGACATGAAGTTGGATGATCAGGTGGTATGGTTCTAAGTAGGGACCTCTACATTCCTAACCTTCTTGCTATAGTAGTTTAGTGTGATCATGTGATCACACCTAGCAGTGGAGGCTGCAACTGCCATCACTGAGACATTGTTTCCTAGGGCCAACAAGGGCATTTTGAAGTTCATGTTTAATGAGCCCATAATTAGTGATAGATGAGTAGGTGGTTCGAGGTGAGGCCCTAGGGGCACTCATCTACTAGCTAGGATTTGGGGAATGCCAGAGTTCTCTTGTTACAATAAGGGCAACACCCTCTTCGTGGCTATCCACATGCATACTGTGTTCCAGAACCCACCTAGAACTATATACTGTGTCAAAGGATAAATGCTCATGCTTTTGTGTTATGCTCTATCACTATTTATCATGCTAGATTTGCTAATTTCTAGTTTCTCATGTTTGATGCCAGGTTTAAAGTTGATGATGAGGTGCTCCACCACGAACTAGGGGCTCTTACCTTGACCCACACCACCCTAGAGGTGTTCTCCTCTAGTTTGAACCTTCGAGAGGTTGTGATTAAGTAGGTGGGAGAGGACTTAGAGAGCTATCCTATCCACTACCTAAAGGAATTTGAGTGGTGTAAGACCTATGGTTGGCTTAATGAGGGATGGGCTAGTGGCAAGCCCAACTTCGAGGAGCTAGTTATGCCACCACCTCCATTGAGCATACCGTTTGTTTCGCGTAAGTATTTGTTACTTGGCTTAGCTTTTACTACTTACTCGTTTGCACTCATTGATTCATCATTACATAATGCTAACATCATATTTGCCTATTTTATAGCTATAGTTGCTTCAAGAGAGGTGACGATGATCACCACAAGCTGTAGTGAGGCCACCCTCATAATGAAATATGGTGATGTGGAGGGGGCACAACATTGGTTATGCCATAAGGCCTCAGATGCATTGACTAATTGGTTGACATGTGTTAGGTTGATGTACCTCTTCTTAGCCCATAGCCCAAGCACTCTAAAGGTTGAGATGGTCTTCATTATGGATTCCTTCAACAGCAATGCTTCCCACTTCATCACCCATGTGCATGAAGTGAGGGTGGCCTTGGACCTTAGTGATGCTTTCTTTGTGAACTTCTTTGGCTTTCCCTTTGAAGGCCCATTAGTCATTGACAAGGCTAGCAAAGAAGTGGACTACAAAGGAGAGATTAAGGAGTGGCTGGGAACCAATCGATCTTGCAAAGGTATCATGGTTAGAGACATGCATGTGCCCAAGTTCTAGGAGCTCTACCCTCTTTTTCATGTTTGTGACTTTCCAAAGTTTCTCTTCCAAGGAAAAATCCTTAGGGTAGACCAAGCGTGGATGATGAAGAAGGTTTTGGAGGAGAGCACAGATTTAACTTGGCCTCCTTCATTGCCATTAGACTACAAGCAGAGATCACCAAACTTCACTACAACCTACAAGTGAGGTCTCATGGTCACTCTACATTCTTTGTAGCATATTTGCAAAGGTTTGTGAAGTTCTTGGTGATTCAAGATAGCATGCATTGGGTTGTGTAGGATTGTAAACAGCTATCCAAGCCTTGGGTTAAGCACTTGTTCATGATCACTCGTGCATAGAACCCCCCAAAGGGGATTGATGAGTTATACTTAGTTACGATGAAAGCTCATTTGGGGAGGTCACGGTCATACTATTCCTATGATAGCATAGGTGAGTGCCCCCCAATGATCATTAGGGATGTAGGCAAGGCCAACTATTACATCAAAAAGATGGTGGGGCCTTTCAAGATGAAAATCAAGAGGCCACACCCACTAGAGGAGGTTGCCCTTGTGGTTGGATAAGTGAGCATCAAGAAGGTTCGCCTCAAGATACCCACTTTTTATTCAATGGTTGTAGGTTAGTAGGAATTCCTTGGATGCATTTGTTTTGTATTTTTTTCATATTTATGAATTTTTATATTTTCTTGTGTTATGCCATGCTATGCTTGTGAGTTAGATAAGAGGATTGCTAAAGAAGCAGCGATAGTGATGGCAGTAGAGATAGCTCCTCCTCAAGTTGAAGAGGAGGAAGCACATAAAGGAAAGTTGCTCGAGGCCACAAAGACCTTCTAGCAATTTGATGTAGAGGGGTTGTTCCACCCTAAGGGTGATTTTGCCAGCCTCTTTGATAATGTGTAGTTGGGAGACTCTCTTGCACTAACACATGAGGGCTTACTAGGTAATTGCTTTAAGTTGCCATCTGCTTATGCTCTTTGCCCTTGCATCTTTGGCTATCTACTTGTTATGTATTGCATTGTGTTGGGTTATAACCTTAGATGTCCTTGTTGGCAGTCCACCACCAGCACCCACCCATTGCATGAAGCCATGGGTAGAGACACCTGATAAAGTTTCCTTCATGGAAGGCATAGTTGAAGACATGGTGGACTGCATATAGTAAGAGGATCTTGAGCTTGGTATGTATGTTATTTTTCTTGAATTGCTTTACTGATTCTATGCTTAGTCTATGGCTAATGTTGAATTGCTTATTGTATGACAATAGGTTGTAAGCTTCATTGGGATTTGAACCATGTGGCTAAGATGGATGTCATCCTCGAGTACCTCCTTGTGGTGGAGCAAGTGCCTCACTGTGTGTATGAGGTAGTTAGCAAGTGTGAAATTTCCAATGTGAAAGCATCATGGACCTATAGGCACTCAAACTAGCACCTATGCAAACACATGCATAAGCTCAAGGAGACCATGGTCAGCTTGAGCATAAAGAACGAGGACCTCTAGTCCTATTATAATTTCTTATTGACTCAAGCATAAGGGGATAGTACTTGGAGAACTGTAGAGATCAATTATGCTAGGTACTGGTCGATGATCTAGGGAAAAAATGAGGCTACCCAAGAGATTATTGAGCAAAGGTTTCAAATGGATCTACTTGCCCAAAAGAGCCAAGAGTGAAAGAGCTTTAGTGCTAAGGTGTGCAAGTGGGGGCACATGCAAAAATATCATAAGAACCACTACAAATGTGAGTGAGATGCATATCTATAGCAACTCAAAGAAGAGTCCATCAAAGCTTGCTGCCTTAAGTTGTTCATTGAGGCAATTGGTAAGAGGTGGGCCTTTGAGTTTTTCACTTAGCACACAGTTGTTAGTGAGTTCCTAGAGTGGGAGATTGCCATGCCATTGAGAAAGGCATCTACCACCACCTTTTCAATGTAGCCACCTGCATGGACTACCATGGATAAGGACAAGACCCTTGTGGATGTTGACTTTAACCATGAAAGCTAGACTTGGCTATTAGAGGTTGAGATCCTCCAATGCTCGAAGGAGGGCCTTGATAGACTACCTCCAGACATGTTGATGTGAGATCCTCTTAGGTTAGTTTTTCTTGTTTTGTGTTTATGTCATGCTTTTTCTATTAATTTGTGTATTATACATCAATTTATGGATTTTTTTGTGATAGTTATCTTTGGTAGGCACTAGGCAATGTTGTGGGCCCCAGTGACATGGTGGATGAAGAGAGCCTCCACCACCACCTAACACCACTGGTTGAGCATATCCCAATGTAGCCCTACCACTAGGCATTTTTGTAATTTGTATATTTTTGCATGGTGTAGTGTGGATGATCTTGTCGTGTAATATTATTCTTTTATGAAATATAGTGGAGTTATTTCTATATGATGTGTATTGTTGTATATTAAGTGTTGATAGTGTGATGCATTGATGTGAAGTGATTGTTAGTTTTAGGCCATTTCAGACCATGTATGTAGATAATGTTTTGATAGTTTTAGGCCATTATAGGCCCAACAATAGTTTAGGGACATTTTGAACCATGTATTAAAATGGACAGTGTTGCCAGTTTTGGGCAGTGGTGAGCCGCACTAGTAGTTTAAGGCCATCTCAGGCCATGTGTGCCAGTTTTAGGCCTTGGTGGACTATGGGATATGTTTATAAGTTTTTGAATCTTATGATTTTTAATGTGTTTTTGCTATTTTTATGTGTAAATTGATGGCCAAAAAGTAAATGAAAGTGTAAACATAACAACAAAAGTAGAAAAAAATGCATAAGCATAGGAAGATAAATAATTCAAAAGTATGAACCAAGAAAAAATGTAAAATTTGAACAAAATGCAAATAAGTCAAGCATGCAGAAGTAGGGTAGGTAGGGACCCAATGCCTATAGGACCAAGCACATGCCTTATTCATGCTGTTGTTTCCTAATTTGGTGTGGATTAGGTGATGCATAGGTCCTGGAGGGTATGATATGGTAGTCACCCTAACCTTCGTTAGCTATATTAAAGGGAAATTCTACCCACAAAGAGTCTTTTGAATGGTTAGGGATTTTGTTGGCTCTTTGAGTTGGTCTACTTCACACCTTTGGCCTTCATCCTCTATAGGAAAAGTATCATTAGGGAACTCTATCTTTGATCCTTGTGTAGCATCAATGTTGTTGATGGTTAGAGGGGCTATGTTATCACCATGTATGATAACCTATCCACCTTCATATGAAAGGTGGATTTCCTAATGGATTGGGGAGGAGACAAATTGCAGTTAGGCTAACTAGCACCTATCCAGGATTAGGTTGAAACCTAGTATCTCCTCAACAACTATGAAATCAACTATGGTGGGGAATTGCCCCCCTGCCATGAAGGCTATCGTGATAGTTCCCCTTACGACAATGCATGACCCATTGAAGGAATTCAAGCATGTTATCTTTGTTGGTTGAATTTAGTCAACAAGACCAAGTTTGTTAATGATTTTTTACGGGATGACATTGGTTGCTACCTTGTCATCAACATGCACCCTACGGATCCAACATTCTCCCATGCAAATAGTGATTAACATTGACATGGTAATGACTTGACCCTTCTCATGGTCTACCTTGATTGCCTCATTCCAAAATGCCAGGGATGTTGAACTTGATTTCCATTGGGGAGGAGGCAACATCACAACATAAATGGATTGTTTGTCTACTAGGATGTACTCCATGATGGGAATGGAGGTCAACATGCATACTAGTGCTTCACGATCGGTAGAGAAATTCATCATGAGATTGTATAGGGTTAGAGTTATGCTTTTCTATTTTAAATCCTGCTTGACTTGTGCCAATGCATTAAGGAAGGCCTTTTTGCTATTTGCTACCTTATTATTATTGGCCTTAACCTCCTCCATGCGACCCAAGAGATGGATCTCTCATGGAGGAGATTTGGGCTTGGTTTGTTTAATTTAGTTTGGAGACTTAGTGCTTTGTTGTTGGTCACTTTGCTTTGGAGCCTTAATGCTCCATGGTTGACTACTCATTGCGATGGCCTCTTTAGTTGGTTGGGCCATTGGTATGGAAGACAAGGGGATAGGCTTTGGGAGGGCCTAATGCCCTTTGCTCTTGGTGTTGCCTAAGCATTGGATTGGCAAGGTGCTCACTAGGCCTCCCAATTTCTCATATTATTTCTTGGGTGAGTAGGAGCTGATGCATTGCCCACTACTAAACTTCCAACAGGAAGAGAGCTGGCACATCGCGATGCCCTTATGATAAAGGGTGTTTGGGTTGTTGCAGCTATAATGTGCTATGGGGCCTTGCCCACAAAGGATGTTATGGGTGGTTGAGGTGGTGCTCTGATGTCTCAAACTGCTTGATGCATTAATGATGTACCCTGCACCACTTGTGTTTAGAGGGTCCTTGTAAACTCCCATTGATTAGTTTTGGGGACACACTAGGTTAGTGGTATCAAGGACCAACTCACCTATGTTAATCACATGTTGGATGTCATCCTGTAAAGCCATGCAAAAATCTGTGTCATGACCTTGTAATTGGTGATACTGGCAAAACTAGTCCAATCGGAAGTGTTTAGGGATTGGAGGCTCATTAGGCAGTGCAGTCGATGGGTCCTTGATAAGCTCATAATATTGGTCACATCACTTGTAAGTGTTCTTAGATATCTGATTGTACTAGATGCATCCAACATTAAGTAGTTTCTCCAAGAGCTTCAATTGCTTGATAGGAAATGATATATACTTTGATCAATCCTTGCACTTGAAGTTAGGCCTTATGGCAGCTAGTGCTATGAACACTGACAATGTAGGCTAGTTAGTCACCATCATGCTAAATCTAGATTATTGGTCAGTGCCTTAGATGGCTTGGTTGTTGGTTTTGCATTGGCCGACTTAGCATTGTTGGTCACCAATGTGACGATTGTGGTTGCTTGTTTGCCTTTTTCCTTGTCTTTCTCCTTCTTTACATGTAAATTCTTGTAGGCCACATAGGGAGGATTCTTTCTAGCCTTTGCTGCATCCTAAATGCTCTTAGCTTGAGAAAAAACTTCGCTTAGGGACTATGGGATGAGGTAATATAGTTTTGACTTAATAAAGTTGTTCATTACACCTTTGAAAATGTCCTACAAGTGGATCTCCGCGATAGGCTCATAAATCTTGTTAAGGGAAGCACTCCACCATTGAATGAATTTTTGCACAAGCTCTAGGTGGCCCTACTTCACTTGCATCAATTAGTCTAGGGTCGCTTTAGGCTTCAAGTTATACTTGAAGAGTGTAATGATTTGGGTGAGCAACTCCTCCAACAAAGAGATGTAAGCCCTAGGAAGGACGCAATACTAGTCTAGTGCTTTGCCAGTTAGGGACATGGTGAAGACACATATGATGGTATTTAGCCATGCCTATAGTAAGAGTCACTTTGATTGAAAGGTGATCAAATGAGCATTGGGATCCCCTTCACCATTGTATTTGGTAAACTGTGGGAGTGAGACCCTTGTAGTTAGCGCTAATGGTGGGACCACAGGACTAATTAGATTGTCTTGGTAGAAGTCCATCACTTGTACCATTTTGGAGGAGGTAGCCTTAAGCTACTTAATCTTTTCAGTGAAGCTTTGGATTAGTTGGAATGCTTGATCCAAGCCAGTTATGGTGGTAGTGGGTTGCACAAGTTGTGCTACCCGTTGAGGTTGCTAGGTGGTCCACGACCTACCTCTAGGTTGTGTGATCATGTGCAATGCCTATTGTGTGAGTTGTGCCATGGACATAGTGCCTAGGCCCCACCACTAGTTGGTAGTTTGGGCCATCAAGAAAGGTGCCAATGTGATAGGTGGTACAAATGATGCCTGAGTCATGTATGACGGGGGTGGAATGTGCGGAGTGTACATGTAAGGTTGCGTAGGTGTGATGATTGCTGCTGCAGAAGGCTAGGTGACTTAAATAGTTTGAACAACCTAAACAAGATAAACAGGCTGGGAAAAGATGATGAAAGGTACACTAAAGGAAAGGTTGAAGGGCAAGGCAACATCCTGATGCACCTACTGCATCTGGTGAGTTTCCACCATAGGTGTTAACCTAGGCTATGACATGAGACTACAAGAAGATGGGGAAGGAATAACAGAGGCTACTCGTTGTAATGGGTTATTGTGCTTAGACTTAGCCTCAAATATGTTCAAATCCTCTTAAAGTGGCTTCTCATAGTCCATCCCTACCTCACAACCCATGTTGTAGATGAGGTTCTCCAACATCCACTGGTAGTATTCCGTGAGTGGGATAAATTTGAAGTTGGAAGGGAACCATTCCCTAATGTTATGATGCATGTGCTCATAACTTCATTTGTCTTCCATTTCTTGGTGGTCTAAAGGCAAGATCGCTTGGAAATTTGCACAAAAAAAAGTTATATTGATCATCATTGAGCACCATGACCTCAGGTGGTAGGTTACATAGCCTAAGATACTATCTTTGTGCTAGGATAGGACCCCCAAGAATGTCAACTAGAAACTCCTACTGTACGGGCTAGAACACAACCATGTACAAAGTAGAGGTTGAGGGTTGCTTGGGGTTCATGATGTGAAGAGAGATGCAAAATGTTGCTTGTGGAGAAAAGGAGGAAAAAATGGCTAAGTGTAAAACTACAGGAAAATGACTAAGTGTAAAAAATGTAGAAAAATAACTAACCATGAAATGTAGTAGAAACAACTAAGTGTAAATGCATTGAAAAATGGCTAACTCTAGGACTATGCTCAAAGCCAACTATGCTCACTATGCTGGAGCTAGCTGTGATCTATTGGAGACCTAGAACTTTGACCAAGTGTAAACACCAATGTTGTCCAATGGGGTTCAAGGGGAACCAACAATGGAAACCAATTTGTACAAAGTACAAAGAGCATGTAAGCCAACAACCAAGGCATTTGGCCAAAGAAGGAAATGGTGAAGGCCCTCCTTCTAGTGCTAGAGAACTATAGTGACCGAAAACATTAAAGGCTAAAACAGGGCACCAAGAGGTCTACAATTACATAGTCTTGATCCCACTCCCACATGAGGGCCTACTAGAAAATTGAAGCGAGGTGCCCAAGATGGTTTTCTTGATCAAACTAGAACTTACAAGTGTTACAACGAAACATGTTTTAAGGAATTTATACAGTGTTCGCAGTGCTTGCAAGAGTGAGCGTAGTCAAAGCTTTAAGTATGAAACGAAGGTGCAAATATGCAAATAGATGCGTGAATAGTGAAAAATGCAAGTAAAATGCTAAAAATGTCTAAGAAATATGAAACATACACAAAATGAAAGCTAAAGGAAAGATGACATCACCCCAAATGGGGGAGCATAGTCAACTGTAAAGAAGAGGTGAGAGGTACATAGTGTATAAACAGTAACAGTAGCTAGCATAGTCACAATCTTGAGATGTTTGGCTATGAAGACTAACATCCACCATGGAGTTTGAGCTTGCTAGGTTGGCTATTGTAGTGTTCTCTAGGTTTCAGTGGTGTGCGGTATGTTGGACGGCATTCAATAGTCTCCACCAAGCTCCTGAAGTTCACCAAGGTGCTGAGTGTGCTTGAGTGCAAGGATGCTTTGCTATTCGAGTATTTGAAAATGCTAGTTGGAATGTCAAAATGCCAACTACCGAATGAAATTGCTAACCCCTAAAATGTGAGGCATAGGGGTATTTATAGGGTTAGGGTTAGCATGAATTGCAGATCAAGTGCCACATGGTAGAGGGGTAGTTAGGACTACACTAACCCCAGTGACACTCCCACTGAAGCAAAGTGGTGTTCTGCTAGTGTGCTCCAATGGACCTTGTGAGACTATTAGACTATGA
Organism: Gnetum montanum; assembly: GCA_015680685.1. NCBI lineage: Eukaryota > Viridiplantae > Streptophyta > Gnetopsida > Gnetales > Gnetaceae > Gnetum > Gnetum montanum. Next base: position 491,238 of record MNCI01002227.1, read on the forward strand.
CTACACTACCGAGATTGCATATAGGAGTGCTGAATAGACTGCAAAGTATTTGCAAATACTGCAAAATAGTACAATTTTGGAGACTACACTCTGGGACTATGCTATCACTTTTCTGAGCGGTGTCAAGTTTAGGTACAATTTGTGGAAAAATGGGGGTGAAAATAAAGTATAAATTGCTGATCTTGCTTGACAAAGGAATGTTGGAGTTGAGATGCTAACCAATGCTATATTCTGGAAGCTTCTAAAGGTAATTTTGTGTGACTACACTAGCTATGCTCTGGAGTGTAGCCCAAGGGGTTAGGAAAATTTGGCAAAAAATATGAAGTTTAGTGCTGGCTATATTGACTATGCTTTGAAGTGTAGTCTTGGTTAGGAGAACATAGCCCAAACACTTAGAAAAATCTTGCAAAATTGATGCCTGCATGTAGGCTACACTAGCTATGCTATGGAGTGTAGCACTAGAAGTTAGAAAATCTGCCAAAATTTTTCATCCATCCCATACATGCTTAGTAGTTTCTAGCTTGACACTTAGAAACAATTTGCAAACTGGTCATTCCAAGGTTGACTACACTCTAGATCATAGCACAAGGGGGTGAGCATAGCCAAAACACTTAGAAAAAATCTATAGTTGTTGTTAACACTTAGAAAACTTTTGCAAATCTAGACTATTAGTGTCAACTATGTTGACTATGCTCTAGAGTGTAGTCCTAACAGTGGGAGTGTAGTCTCAACACTTAGACAAAATTTGCCAAGTTTTGACACTTAGCTAAATTTTTAGTTAAGACCTAAGAGCACCAAATTTGGTGGTGTTTCATAGCCTACCCACATTCACTCTTGCATTCCAATACCCTCTCATTCCCTAAATAGCCAAGCTTGCAAATCCTCTTGGACATTCACATGTTGTGACTGCACGAAACCCTCTTTGCATGTTTCATCAAACACCAAGCTTCCCAATGCAAACGTAACATAAGTCATCCTATGGGAAGCCTCTCTCAGTTGATCAAAGCCCAAGAAGATGTAACATAAGTCATCTTAGGAAGAAACCCCCTATTATATAGACACCATGTCGTTTTGTCAATGGCAAAGCAAAGCCCATCCAGTGATATGTAATTCACTTGATAAGGAGCATCTCACTCCATAGTAAGCATTCAAAAAAATGAGAGAGAAAAAGGGACAAAGCATATTCCTAAGTAATTTAGAAGTGTTGCAATTTCGCAACCAAGATAACCTTGAATCCTCACTAGCTCTCTCACAAGCATCCTGACGAGAGGTCAATGCTTTAAGGGAAAATCACTTTGGTGCCATGGTCACCATTAGTTGTGAGGTCCTTGCATCATAATATCCCCACTTGCATCCTATCTTTCCCTTTTTATCCCTAGCACATCACCTATGCCTTCTCTCACTTTCCACCTACCATTTAGCATACCTCTCTCCACAACACTCTTGAGCATGGTGTAGTGACATCCGATTAGGTATTGAAGAGTGATGTTGGTACCAAGCTTGCTATGGTGTTTTGCTATTCTTTGTTGATGTCTCTTGGGCAACTCCTCCAGATGTCAACAAAGAGAGGCTAATGAAACACCACCAAATCCAAACTACAACATCCTAACTGCAAATTTGTCTAAGTGTCAGCATAAGGCCATTTTTTGTAGATTTTTTCTCTAAGTGTTGGGACTACACTCTCCACTACCCTAGAGCATAGTCAACCTCTCGTGGAGAGCATAGTTAACACAAAGGCTAGGTTTGTAATTTTTTCTAAGTATCAACACAAAGCCAATTGCTGTAAAGTTTTCTACGTGCTTGGACTATGCTCTTCACTATCACAAAGTGTAGTCAACTTCTCATGGAGAGCATAGTCAGCACAAACCCAATTTTTTGTAGTTTTCTCTAAGTGCTAAGACGACACTCTCCATTGTCCCAGAGTGTAGTTAGCCTCCAATGGAGAGCATAGTCAACAAAAAGGTAGCTTTTCACAAGTTTTGGCAAGTCCCAAACTATGCTCAACCCTAGTTGGGAGCATAGTTAGCCTTTTGTGAGGAGTGTAATCTACCAAAAAACCTAGATTCCACCAGCATTGAGACTAAGCTCTCCCCCAATCAATAGTATAGTCAGAAGGAAGCAAGTTTTTTGCAAAATTTATTTTAAGTCCTGGAACTACACTCCCCACTACCCTAGAGCATAGTCAACCCTTAGTGGAAAGTGTAGTTAGCTAGAACAGCCTTCGACGGCCTCCACAACATAGCAATGACATACTAATGCAGTAAACTCATCCTTGGTGAGTGTAGTTAGCAAAATATTTCTCTCTCTTACATTCCCTCTTGCCCAAAATTGTAACTATGCTCAACCCCACCAGCCCAATAGAGAGCATAGTTGGGTAAGAGTGTAGTCCCAACCATTTCCTCTGCCATGTGGCAACCATGCCACATTTTTCACTAACCCTAACCCTATAAATACCCTATGCCCTCAACGTTTTTAGGATTGGCATTTTGGTAAGTTAAGGATTGGTAAATTTTTGGGTTAGCATTTGGTGAGGTTTTAGACAACCATAGCTCCACCACAGCCCAATAGAACATTGTAATCCACAGTACACCACAGTGGCCAATTTAGTAGATGTAGACACCACAACAAGCATTAGTCTTTGTGACCAAATACCTCCAAGATTGTGACTACACTCTCCACTATGCTTGTTGTATCCTGTGTGCCTTCTAACTCCTTTTGGTATTAACTACGCTCAACCCTATTTGGGATGGTGTTCTACTTCTCTCTCTCTTTGCATTTTTAGCTTTTCATTTGCATTTTTTATTATTTCATCGCATAACTACACCTACAACTACACTCAAGCAGTGGTCCTTGCATGCTGACATCCTCATTTTCGTTGAAAAACTTGACTATGCTCAACACTATTTGAACACTTAGCACCATTTCACATCAACATCACGGTTAACCATGTTGCACCTCAATTACATTTGGTAAGTCCCTATTCAATTGACAAGACTATTTAGGGCACCTTGTCTCTGCCTCCAGCAGGCCCTCGCATGGATTCGAGGTTAGGCTATGCACCTGTCAACCTTGGTGTTCTAGCCACCAACATTTTTGGTTGCCACAAGTTTCAACGAAGATGAATTTAGGTAGGTTGACAAGGAATTATCCGCTAAGAACTATGTATGCCCTAAACAAAAAGAATGTGATCTTACTAGGTCTTACCATTAGCTATCTTAAAGTGGATCCTTTTAGCTTAGAGAAACTTACTATATTTCTTCTTGTCTACTCTATTATACCATTACATTAACTTATTCGTACTTTCTTAGTTTATTTAATTGAATACCTTTGTAATTTACGTATTGAAGCAACACCAAGAAAATAAATGTTGAAATCTTCTTTAGCATTATAACCTTCACCCCTATACTTGAGGCTTAATTTTTATTGTAAAATGTGAGGTTTGTAGCCCATGAGTTTCAATCTTACATACTTGGACTTTTAAGGTTGAAAAATGCCTCATAAGTTGTTGTAGCCTTACTTCCTAAGTGGAAAAAGTCACATCATTTCTATATTTGGGCTTGTGAAGGCTAAAAATGCCTAGGGAATTATCAAATTTGGTATTTTCATGGGTATTTGTGGGGATATAGCCCCAACTATGATGGAACCACCTACACCTAGTGTTGGTGGTGTTGGATTTTTAGTTTCCTAGTAAAACTTAGTGTAGTTGTCACAAAAACTAGTGTGGATGCCATAAGGTCAATGTTGAAGTTGGTGGGATTTTTATCATGGCATTAAGTCAACCTTGGAGGGGCTGAAGATTTCATTCTTCTAGCTAGACCAACATTTTTCCATCAGTTTCAAAATGGATCACAAAGTTCTAATGTTGTTCCCATGAGGCTAGTGTAGATGGGTGAAGCCAACATGGTTGGAAAAGTTTGTTTACTATTTTTGGTTTCTAGAGCAGTTTTGGTGGCTTGGGTGCATTAAAACTTATCAAAAATAGACAACTACATTGGAAATCATGCCCTACCATGATTGCAAATCAAGCCAATCTATTAGTAATCATGGTAGAAATTTACAGCCAAAAACCAATAACCATGAGACCTATAAATGCAAGTCTTAAATACATTGAATAGGTTCCTACACCTTAGCAAATTTTGGGGTTAGAAAAAATTTTAAAGTCAAAAAAATTTGGTGTTAGAAAAAATTTTGGGGTTAGGAAAAATTTTGTTGAGATCTTGTGCGATTAATGAAAAAATGAAATAGGAAAGCAGAGGAGGAAAAAGTTAAAAAATAGAATGAAGAAAAAGCTCAAATTGACATTAACAAAGCAAAGCTAAAACATAAAACATTTTTGGGGATTCTTACCCCTCATTAGTATGTATTAAGCTAAGATGTGCACTATCAAGAGCACAAGTGCCTGATTTATAGTGTCCTAACTTAGTTAAATCTAAAATTTGAAGGCAAAATAAAATTTAACTAGGCCCCACTCGTTTAGTTTGAAGTGGGGGTGGGATGCAGCACTTGAATCTATTTCTAACAAGGAGCAAATGTAGCTTTCTAGCATTTCACGAGCAAGCAACCACATCTGGAATGATGTTCTGGAGAGTTGGACCTTTTTGGTGAAGCCGATCAAGTATAGGGTTTTGGAGGGTCCTCACATTCAAGGATTTAGTAGAAGTACTAAAATCCAATTTGAAGATAAGAGGGGTTAATTTCCTAACAAAAACGTCATTACTTTGTTGAAGTTTAGCCAGAAGTGATCCATGTGAAGTAGCAAAAACAAGGTTGAAGCATTTAACTAGTAGGCAAGAAGGGTACCCTCAAGCATGAAGTCATCAGAAGAGTTGTTGTCGAATTTGTTGAACATCGTAAAGAAATGATTCCCTGATGAGGTATCATTTAAGTTTTGCAATGATGAATGCTTTCTTCTATGGAAAGAATGCCATGAGGAGAAAGGGATGTACTTGTATGCATTCAAGGATTTCTGGTAACACTTAATAGAAAGGATACTAGTGTTAATGAAATGAGGATCCTTGAAAAAAGTAACATCCAAAATATTAACTGTAGAATCAAAAATAGTGGGGGTAATGTTGATTGATGGATAAATATTACCATCATCAAGGAATCTTTTGAAATATAAAAAAATTTTGGAATTAGGAGCTATGAAAAATTGTCTTTCGAGATGGCACAAAAAAAGGCATGTGTAGACAATGGTGAAGTTGCTACCCATTGTAGTGCCTCTGATCTGTTTATATTGAACTCCATTGAATTCCAAGTAGTGAAGCACCAATGAAGTGAGCTCCAAAATGATGTTGCTTTAGAGATTCTTCAAGGGGAATGGATTTGTAAAAAAATATGTTTCAACCATATCTTTAAGGGTAGCAATGCCATGATCGGTAGGGATGCTGGGGTAAAGAGATTCTATATCAAATGTAAATAAAAGTACGTTAAGAGTTAGAACTTTTGAGTGGAGATCATGGATCAAGGCAAATGAATCTTGAAGGTGATATGGTTAGGAACAAAGGATAAAAAACAAAAAATAATGGAGGAAACGAGAGGCAGGTTCAAGCACATAATCCATGTAGGAACAAATTGGGTGGCCAACCATTACAAGTTTGTGAATTTTAGGGATTAAATAGAAATTACAAGGTTTGGAGGCCTTGTATTAAAGCATTTAATCTTTAAAATTATTGAAAACCTGTGGGTAATGATTGATGATAAAAACAATCAATGATGAAGATCATCCCATAGAATACAATCCACACGCAAGTAAACATTCGAATCAGAAAGTTTCCTGGGTACTTTTTGAAGATACCAAGAGGAATCTAGAACACAAACTCCAAGATTTTTATCCACGGGCCAAATAACGATGCTCATGTCTTTTTGAAGTTTTGCTTCAAGGGAAGCAAGGCAATTGTAAATGTAATTTTCTAACTCAGGATTGAAATTGGTAATTGGAAGATTCCAATTGTTACATCAGTAGAGTTTTAGTTTAGCAATCTAAGTTACCATAATAAATGGTGAAGATGAAAATGTATTTTCAAGTTTATTTTTAAAGAAATTTTGAAGAGGAAAAAGTTGAGCAAAAGTGATGAATTCTTTGAAAATGGAGTTTCAATCCATGGGAAGAGGTCAAGGGATGAGTTTAAGTCCAAAGCCTAGAACTTTACTTTTGTTTGTTGAAATAGTATGTGATGAAAAGTTATGGATCATGAAATTAGAGATGTGATTTTTTATTTTGCAAACTATTTTACATGTGAAAAGAAAATGTACGTATGATATCTAGTTTATGGTAGGCAACTAGAAGTTTAAATGCGATCGTGGTGAGGAGTTTTGGACGTGCAGTGCAAAATTTGACAAGTGGAGTGTATAGCTAGTGGCGTAGATAGCACAAAAGTTAGACTTGACAAAGGGTTGTTTGGGGTAAAGCCTAAAAGTAATGACCCAGAGGCAACTGGTGTGGAGGTTAAGGTGACTGAAAAATGAAAGGGAGTAGTTGAAGGGGGTGGATGGGGATGGGTTTGAGTTGTGTTGGGATGTGGCAGAGGGTTTTGGTTTAGTGCTTGAATGTGGGGCCCAACTTGTAGTGAATTGGTACAGGCTGGATGCTTCAAGTTTAAATTTTCATTTGATTTTTCCCTCCATCATTTACAAAGATATTGTTAATAAAATCATCATTTACAAATCTGTCGTTCTGATGTGAACCTTGAAAACTCTACATATTGTCATTATTGCTAGAGTTGTTGCCACTAGCCCTGCTACCACCTTCGTTGACATCGCTGTTAAAAGAGTAATTACCACCATTGTTAAAAAACTGATTACCACCGCTGTTAAAAAGCTGGTTGAAGTATCTATTGTGGTCAAGACCTAGGAAAGGCATGCCATCTATTATCTAACATGTGCAGGGTTGAATTTGTTGTTGGTCATCTCACAGATCATGCAAGCTACCTCAGGCATTGTGAACGTTGCACATGCTACCACCTCGCTCGTCATCACTGTGCACACTAGAAAAACCCTGCAAATCCTAAAAACCAAGATGTGAGCTAGAGAACAAAAATTCACCACGATTCATAGCCAATTGCCTGCAGATTGCAGACCTGCCATTTTTGAAATTTGTCTGCACACCACAATCGGGCTACTGTAAGTGAGATCCAGGGTTAGGTTGATTTGGCTATCATTGTTGACACCATTGATTTTGACCAGAATATGGTTGCTATTGTTGTATTTTCTATTGTTGATTTGCCTGCTGCTGATGAAGATTATTCTATTTTTTTTGCCATCATGCAGTGGATTGAGGTTGCTACAGATTTGGCAGAGACAGATCGGGGTTAAGCTTAGAACTAGATGACTATTGTTGTTGCAAGAAACCATCCTCTGCTTATGTGCTGCAATTCTACCATTTTTCATCTTTTTAATGCTAGTTTCAACACAAAGAAAAATTTGGAGAAATGACACCACAATCTTTCAGCCATTTCCCAAATTTTTGAAACGTTGCATCCCACTCCTGATGCATAGATTTTTTATAGACTTCCTTGACCGTGGGCAAGGGATCAAGGTGGTCTACCTTAGGTTTGGCGGTGGATGCTACATTTTTGTGTTATTCCTCTACTTTTTTTCGAGCATCAATGCGAATGTCAAATTGAAGATGTTCGTTGATGAAAGCCTCCTCCAATTTCTTAGTACATGCCTACATTAGAGCGTTTTGAAATGGGGTTGGTTGTTGAATGAAAAAAATGCATTCAACCAGCTTTTGCACAACATCATGTGGGAAGGACTCCACATTTTAATGATGAGCTTTGGCTGAGATAGTTTCAACATGGAGGTAGTCTTCTTGGAGCCTAAGGTTGTGCTTATGCTAAAGCATCGAAAATTCTTAGTGTAGGCTGGTGTCATATTTTGGAAAAGAGGCTTTGAGACTAAGAGCTAAAATTCGAAGATTATGAACAAGCAATGTTTTAGAATGAAGCTACTCAATTTTTTTCTTGGTCCTACAAGAGCAATCAGCAACATAAAGGTGTTTTCGACAACCTTTAGCTACTTTCAGGATCATTTCCTACAAAACATTAGGAATTACAGTAGAATCATCATAGACAGGAATAGAGGCTTGAGCATCATGAAGTTGTTGTCAGAGAACAACACATTGTGAATGAGGTTCCAAAAGTTGTTGAAAAAGAGAGAGATTAGAGCAAAGTTCATCAACTTCGTGTTTCCTCCTAGAAAAGGTATCAAGAAATGCTGCTGTATAACCAAAGGGATCATCTTGAACTGATTGATTCATAAGACATGAACCTAAAGCTAGATTCATGTCATGTTCTAATGTAGGATCTAGTGTACGTAATTTTTTTCATGATGAACATGCAAAAGGATCTAAATTCAACTCATGCTAAGAACCTGCAAGGGTTGATTAATCGAGAGCAAATGAAGGCTAACCTATAAAGCTCATTTTTGTTAGGCAGTAAGATAAACAAAAAATTTTGTTAAGATCTTGTGTGGCTAACGAAAAGACAAAATAGGAAAGTATAGGAAAAATTTAAAAACAAAATGAAGAAAAAAGATAAAATTGACATTAACAAATTTTGGGGTTAGAAAAATTTTTTTGGGGCTAGAAAAAAATTTTTAAGTTAATTTTTTTTAAAATTATAAAAACCTTTATCCAAACGATGACACTATGCAAAAGCTGGTTGCATAGCATCATAATGATTCTACTACAATTCCTTATGTTTTGCAAGAAATGATTTAGATGATAGCTAAAGTCTTTCAGAAACACCTTTATGTTGTTGATCACTCTTGTTAGACTAAGAAATGAATCAAGCAACTTCATTCTAAAAGGTTGTTTGTTTATAATCTTCGAATTTCAACTCCTAGTCTTAAAGCCTCTTCTCCAGAAGGTGATGCCAACCTCTAGCAATAATTTTTGATGCTTTAGCATGAATATAACCTTAGGATCCAAAAATCCTACCTCCATGCTGAAACCATCTTAACCGAAGCTCATCGTTTAAAGGTGGAGTGCTTCCCACATGATGCTGTGAAAAAGTTGGTTGAATGCATTTCTTACATTTAACAACAACCAACCCCATTTTAGAACGCTCTAATGCAAGCATGCACAAAGAAACTAAAGGAGGCTTTTATCAAAGAACGTCTTAAATTTTAAATTTACGTTGATGATCGAAGAAAAGCAAAGGAACAACACAAGAATGCAACGTTTGTCACCGAAGCTAAGGTAGATTACCTTGATCCCCTGCCCATGGTCAAGGAAATCTATAAAGAAATTGTGCTTCAAGAGTGGGATGCAATGTTTCAAAAATTTTGGGAATGGCTAAAAGATTGTAGTACCATTCCTCCAAATTTTTCTCTGCATTGAAAGTAGTATTAAAAATGCCAAAAATGATAGAATCGTACCATGCAGACAGATGGTAGTTTCTTGTAGCAGCAATAGTCATTGGGTTCTAAGCCTAACCTCGATCTGTCCTTGCCAGATTTGCAGCAACCTCAGTCCATCGCACAACGATAAAGACATCAAAAAAATCTTCATCAGTACCAGGAAAATCAACAATAGAAAATACAACAATAGTAGCCAAATTCTGGTTAAAACCAATGGCATCAATAGCGGTGGCCAAATCAACCTAACCTTGGATCTCACTTATGGTAGCCCGATTGCGATGTGAAGAAAAATTTCAGAAATAGCAAGTTTGTAACACGTGGGCAATCAGCTGTGAATTATGATGATTTTTGTTCTCTGGCTTATGTTAGGGTCTTTAGAACCCTGATTTGTGTCAGGGTTTTCAAGGATTGTAGGGTTTTTTTGGCGCACGTGGCGATGATGGGTGAGGTGGTAGAGCACGCGGTGCATGTGGTGGTGGCATGCACAATGTTCATGATGCCTAAGATAGCTTGCATAATGCACGAGGTGGCGTATGAGGTAGTGGTGCATGAGGTAACCAATGGTAGAGTCAACCTCATGTGCATTAGGAAATAGGTGGCATGTCTTTCTCTTATCACAACTACGGCAAATGCTTCAACTAGTTTTTTAACAGTAGTAGTAATCAGTCTTTCAATAGTGATGTTAGTGATGGCAGCATTAAGGCTAGTAGAAATGGCAATCTACAGGGTTTTTAGGGTTCACATCAAGATGACGAATTCGTAAATAATGGTGTGGTTAACAATGGTTTTGTTAATAATAGCTTTGTAAATGATAGAGGGAAAAAATCAAATGAAAATTTAAACTTAAAGCGTCCAACCTCTACTAATTCACCATTGGCTAGGCCGCACATTCAAGCACTAAACCAAAATCCTCTACCACATCCCAACACAACATAAACCCATCCCTATCCACCCCTTTCAACCACTCCCTTTCATTTTTTAGTGACATTGACCTCCACACCAGTTGTCTTTGGGCCATTACTTTTGGTCTATACCCTAAGCAACCCTCCACCAAGTCTAACTTCTATGCTATTTGTGCCACTGCTCGTACACTCTACCCATCGAATTTTTCACTGCACATCCAAAACTACTCACCATGATCGCGTTTAAACTTCTAGTTACTAGCCATCAACCAAACATTGTACACATGTTTGCTTTTCGCATGTAAAGTAGTTTGCAAAATTGAAAATCACATCTCTAATTTCGTAATCCATAACTTTTCATCATGCACTGTTTCAGCAAAAAAAAATTAAAGTTCTAGGGTTTAGACTTAAATTCATCGCTTGGCCTCTTCCCACAGATTGAAACTCCAGTTTCAAAGAATTCACCGTGTTTGCTCAGCTTCTTCGTCTTTGGAATTTATTTAAAAATAAACATGAAAATACATTTTCATCTTTATCTTTTATTGTGGCAGCTTAGATTACTAAAATGAAACTTGATTGATGTAACAACTGGAATCCTTTAATTAACAGTTTTAATCCCAAGCTCGAAAATTACATTTGTAATTGCCTTGCTTCCCTTAAATATGCACTCTTGTGTATTGATTTTAGTAGCCAACTGCCTCTCCCTCATCATCTTCTTAGAGCACTCTAAAAACTTCAAAGAGACACGAGCATCGTCATTTGGCTTGTGGATAAAAATATTGGAGTTTGTGTTTTGGATTCCTCTTGGTATCTTCAAGAAGCAACCAGGCAATTTTCTGATTCAGATGTTTACTTGCATGTGGATTCTGTTCTGTGGGATGATCTTCATCGTTGATTTTTTTCTATCATCAATCATTACCCATAGGTTTTCAATAATTTTAAGGATTCAATGTTTCAATACAATGCCTCCAAACCTTGTAATTTCTATTTAATCCCTAAAATTCACAAACCTGTAATGGTTGGCCACCTAATTTGCTCTTACATGGGTTATGTGCTTGAACCCACCTCTTGCCTTCCCCATTATTTTTTGTTTTATATCCTTTGTTCCTAACCATATCACCTTCAAAATTCATCTACCTTGATCTGTGATCTTCACTCAACAGTTCTATCTCTTAACATACTTCTGTTTATATTTGATGTAGAATCTCATTACTCTAGCATCCCCACCAATCATGGCATTTCTGCCCTTAAAGATATGGTCAAAACATATTTTTCTACAAACCCATTTCCCTTGTAGAATCTATATAGAAATGCCATTCTGGAGCTCATTTCATTAGTGCTTCAAGAGCACTACTTGGAATTTAATGGAGTTCAATATAAACATATGAGAGGCACTGCAATGGGTAGAAACTTCATTGTTGTCTACGCATGCTTTTTTCTATTTTATCTCGAAAGAAAAGTTTTCATGACTCCCAATTCCCAAAATATTTTGTATTTCAAAAGATTCATTAATGATGCTTTTAGCATTTGGAATGGCTCTAAAGATTCCTTTTCACTTTTTCTCTCCTGATATGGTAATGTTTATCCATCAATCAACATTACCCCCACCATTTCTAATTCTGTAGTGAATATTTTGGACGTTACTTTCTTTAAGGATCTTCATTTTGTTAACACTAGTATCCTTTCTACTAAGTGTTATCAAAAACCCTTGAATGCATATCAGTACATCCTTTTCTCCTCATGGCATCATTTCCATCATAATAAAGCATTCATCATTGCAAAACTTAAATAATACCTTATCAGGGAATCATGTCTTGGTGATCTTCAACAAGTTCGGCAACAACTCTTCTAACAACTTTGTGCTCGAGGGTATCCTTCTCGCCTGCTGGTTAAATGCTTCAACCTTGTTCTTGCTGCTTCACGTGGATCACTTCTAGGTAGACTTTAACAAAGTAATGATGTTTATGTTAGGAAATGAACCTCTTTCATCTTCAAATTGGAACCCTATACTTGATTAGCTTCGCTAAAAAGATTCGACTCTCTAAAATGTCATTCTAGATATGGTTTCTTGCTGGCAAAATCATAGAAAGTTGCGTTCGCTCCTTGTTAGAAATAGATTCAAGTGGTTCATCCCACCCCCACTTCGGCTTGAATGAGTGGGGCCCAATTAAATTTTTTTTTGCCTCCAAATTTTAGATTTAACTAAGTTGGGACATTATAAATCAGGCACTTGTGCTCTTGATAGTGCACATCTTAGCTTGAGGCATACTGACAAGGGGTGAGAGTCCTTGAAAACATTTTATGTTTTAGCTTTGCTTTGTTAATGTCAATTTGAGCTTTTTCTTCATTTTATTTTTTAACTTTTTTCTCCTTTGCTTTCCTATTCTGTCTTTTCGTTAGCCACACAAGATCTCAACAAAATTTTTTCTAACCTCAAAATTTTTTGTAATCCAAAAAAAATTTTTACTTCCAAAATTTTATCTAATTGCAAAAATGTTTTATAACCTGAAAATTTTTTCTAACCCCAAAATTTTTTTTTCTAATCCCAAAATTTTTTCTAATTGCAGAAATTTTTTCTAACTCCAAAAATGTTTTCTAACCTTAAAATCTTTTATAACCTTGAGCACTTGTGACTTTTGGCATGTTTTGTAAGACTTTTGTTGAATTGGTAACTACTTGAGCATTTGAAACTCTTAGCATAGCACCATTGTAGCATCAAAAAATGTCAAGCAACAACATTACCCCCTTATCATCAACACTACCCATACCTTATCCCCCCTATGATTAACATTGCAGATCTAAGCTTAAAACCCCTAAAACATTTTGGTGATTGAAGTTGGAAGGACTTGGAGCTTCAACAGGCTTTAAGCTTCATCTAAGGAACTCCTTATGCATTCAACCACAAAATTTTTACACATTTGAACTCTACTCCTATGGAAATTTTATTATTTTTACTAAAGCTTATAGTTCATTTGTGTTTCAAGTATATTTCACAATCAATTTCGATGCTTTATTTTGCATTGGATTTACATTTTTGATATTCTAAATCATCTAACCTTGTTTACACTTTGGAAGTCCTTGGGTGATCGACAAGTTTGTGTAAAGTCCCTTGGATCCTATTTCTTGGAGACCCTTGGGATTTAGGATTAAAACTATTCATGTCTAGAATTTTTGAATTTTTTATAGCAATTGAGTTTTCTAGGCACCACAATTTTTGGCATTAAAAGGAGGGCCTTCGACCAAATTCTTTGCCCAATCTTGTTCAATGTCCCTTTTGCAAATAATTATTACAAGATAAAAACATTTAAATCTATACTAAAACCTTTTAAATGTTGTTTACAAAAATCAATGCTAATACCCATTTTTCTATAACTAATACCCCATGTATCAGTTGTAGGTAATTTGGATTTTCACAAAATTTTCATAGAAGTTACTGGACTTTCTAAAGCTAGCATGATTGTCACAAAACCTACCATTCTTCCTAGTTGAAACCTACCTTTGTGTGTTTCAAAGGCTAGTGTTACTTAGCTCCAATCATCCAAATCCCTCTACTATATAATTTTGTGGCCAAAGCCAGCATTGTTCCCTCCAAAACCTTAGCATAGTATTGGGAAAATCAACATTTTTGCATTTATCTTTTTAAAAACTTGTGGACTTTTTTTAGGAGGGGGTATCCTCAATGTTTCTTTGTTGGGAAAGATAATTTATTACTTACTCCCTAGTGCAGCTCTTATTAGCAAAGGTAGCATTGTTGGTTTTTTCTAATATCACCACCTATGGTTGCAGTTGCAACTAGTGTTCAGCCCTACCCCTCTACACCTTGGATAATTCTACTTGCTGGAATTTTTTTTCATTTAATTAATGAAAAAACATTCCTTTTAAACCAAAATCAAAACTATTGATGATGTGTTTCAGCTAGTCCATGGTTTTACCCATAGACTTGGCAAATATGGCATCAAGACAAAATGCAATGAGGATGTATGACCCAAAAGACCTTACTATGGCTAAGTATAGGTAATCACTTAGGCTAAGGGAGAAAAGCCTATATTTTTCCATTGTTGATGAAAGTTACTATAATTTCATTTATGCCAAGATCCAGGCAAGGCTACTCATTCCACATGTAGAGGTAGAATTCAAATGTGAATATGAACTCATTCACCACAATGGGAAAGAATACATTTCTTTCCCATATGACAAAATACCCTTAACTGACACTCCTACCTACATTCTATCTCATTTAATTAATATGGATAATCAAGATAGGGAGCCAAGCTCAAAAGGCCCACATGAAGAATAGGATGAGTTTGAGGTAGAGCCTGAATCATAAAACTTCTTAGGGAGCCTCTTCCAACACTCTGCTTCCCAAGGCACTTCACCCACCTCAGCTTCTTCTACATCCTCCATAGGGCAAGTCCTCCAACCTACTTCTTCTATCTACCCCACCATGTTTGAGTTGGCACCTATCATAGTAGTATACTAGGCATAATCAATGTCCCAAATAATGCCCCTTTTCTCCTCTATACCTTTGATCACGTAGCTTTGATTTGCACAACCATCACCTATCACCATAACCACTGCTCATTCATTCTCTATGCTAGTGGGTCTCACAATGGAAACTCAAGTGACCCAAGGATCACATACACCTTTTATCCCCTTTGTGCCACAAGTGCCGGCATAGACCTCCTTTTCATTGTTTAGCTCACTTGCAACAATGATTACCCAACCTCTCCTCTCCATGCCACAACCCATCACAAGGCCATAGGCCTCTTAACTCATGTCACAACCCTACATGCAAACCCCACAACACACAAGGATGTCCCAAGGCTTATATCAAGCCTTCCAAATGATCTAGGACCTTACAGAAGAGTTACGAAAACTTAGAGCTTCAACAACTCAAATAGTTAAGATCATGAACTTCTATCAAAATGATCCTATTAGTCCTACTATCTCCCAAATAACTCTTTCCCTAGGCATCCCTATACCCCAATTTACTAAATATAATAGTGAGAATGATTCCAACACTCACCTCATAACCTTTCATTCCAAGTGCCTATTTTTACATACATGGTTGTACACCATAATGTACATCTTCCCTATGTCCCTTATTGGAAATGCCTTAGATTGGTATCATGCATTACCTTGAGTATCAATATTCTCACTTGAGGACTTAATATCATAGTTTGTTAACCATTTCAAGTATAACTTGAAACTTGACTTAACTCTTGACCAACTGATAAAGGTCAAGCAAGGATCCCTTGAACTCATGCAAAAGCTCATATAATGATGGAATGCTCTTCTTAATAAGATTCCTGAACCTATAGCCAAAACACATCTTCTTGCTATATTCAAGGGTGTAGTTAATGACTTCATTAAGTTCAAGCTTTACTACCTAGACTTGCGAACACTTAGTCAAGCCTTCTCCCAAACCAAGAACATAGAGGATGCTACTAAGGCTAGCCATGACCTCACCTAAGTGGTGTATAAGAACCAGCACACACGGAAGGATAAGAAGAAGGGGAGATTGAACCATGTAGCCATGGCCATTGTGGCCAAAGACAACACGACCACACAAGGAGCTAAAATAAACCAACATAAGGCCCCTACAACCAACAACCAACCGTCAACATCTAGGGCCTCTACATTAGGCAACATGAGGACTAATTTCAAAAGAAAATATTCATTAAAGTACACTAGGTTACCACTAAAACCATTTGAACTCCTTGATCATTTGTTGAAGGGTGGGAGGATCCAATATAAAAAGATGATGGAGAATGCCCACAAGAGGCATGATTGACTATGCAAGATCACAAAGAATCATCCTTTAGCAACCAAGGATGATCCACCAGTGCCTATGTACTTTAAACTTGATTGATTCTATCACTATCATAAACTATTAGGTCATGATACCAACTTTTTCCTAGCCCTTAAAGATGACTTGAAAATGATGATAGAGAATGGTGAGTTGGTCATTAATGCATTTCACTTAGTTAGATCACAAAAATAGTCCATGAAGCTCTACAAAGATCTATTTAATTCCACCAACAACACTTACACCATAGCAACATTCAATGTGAACAACAACCTTAGACCTGCATGAGAGTCATTTGTAATTTGGGTACCTCCTACAATGACAATGGTCCTTCAACTATTTCTAGTTTAAGGACCCCTTTTATGGTAAGAATACCATTTCTAACACCTCCTAAGAAACCTTTTGTGATTAAAGTATCCCCTTCCACCATGACTAAATTAACAACTATGGTTGAAAAACATCTTCCCATGGTGGTTAATACCATGAATTCTTTGCAACTCAACAATAAAAAATCATCGAGTAAACAATCAAGAAGTCTACACTGAAGCCCAAAACCAAAGACAATAAGTAGGCTAAGGCATGGAAGGATGTGGGTCCACTGAAGCTCATCCCTATCTCATCCATCCCCATGAGCTCCAATGCTCAAGCAACTTCAACCAATCAACCAAGGGAGGACTCCAAGCCACAAGGGAAGGGGAAAGAAGCTAAGACACAATCGTTAAAACATGAAGTTTGCATCATGGGGGTGCATGGAGGAAGTCTAAACCAATAAGAATGAAAAACCAATAGCCAACGATAAAGACTTCCTCAACGTAATGAAATAGGTTAAGCAATCTTTGAAACAAAAGAACATATTACTTAGCCTATATGATCTGGTAATGACCTCTATTTCTCATCACGAGGCACTAGTGAAAATGTTGACTTTCATTCCTATTAGTGAGAACATCCTTGCTAGTAAAAATTTCATCCACACAGTGATGGTGCCACCTTCACGAAGGGAACAAATGAAGTCAATGGAACTGGTGTTCCATGAGAGTGAGGTTAAGAACAACCCCTAGGATGATGAGATAATAAAGGCTTCACTCTTGATAATGATAAGAGTGGGGCATTACAAGATACATAGAGTGCACGTGGACAATGGGGCAACCACCAATGTTATACCTTACAATATTTTGAAATGTTTAGACCTAACAGAACACATGAAACATACCTCAACTTCTTCTCTTAAATCCTTTAATAGATCTCTAGTTGTAGTTAAAGGCTTAATTACCTTGGACTTTGTAGAGGGAAAATAATTTCCCAAAATAGCCAATTTCTTGGTGGTTGAAGAGACACTAGGATTTGATCTCATCCTATGGAGGCCTTGTCTAGCTTAATTACAAGCTATTTCCTCATCCATCCACCAAAAATTTCATCTGCCTTACAAGGAAGGTGAAATAATTATCTACGGTGACAATGCAATTCCCTTGGTGGTTGACAACATTGACATATAACAAGGGTCTGAAGTGGAGTTTTAAGAAGAAGCTCCTAGGTTCAATGATGAAGTCCAAAGGCTCGATAGTGTGGAAGAGGCCCAAAGAGACAACAATGGAACCATGGACATGCCATGGGAAGAGCTCCCCTTCAACATGGTTAGCAAAGAAAACATGGAATGCAAGCTCATGAAACATAGACCCTACACCTTTCCTAATCTTTTGAAGATTAGGAAACACTTGTATGGTTTAACGTATGTTTCTTATTTGCCTACCCTATGCCCATAATCATGTAACATCCTTTTTATTTTCTTTATCTAATTTCACTTTTATTTATATTTTTTAGCCTTATTTAGCATGTAACCTATAGTCTAGTTTTATTTACCATTTACACTTTTATGCCTTTTCTATTTCAAAATGTAACACAAAAAAATACCATAAAAATTTTTAAAAATTTTAAAAACATGAAAATTACAAAAAATTTTCTTTTAACACATGGCCCTACTAAGGCCTAAAACTAGAAAAATGAAAGGCTTGCTAAGGCCTAAAATTGGCAACATGCATGGCCTACCATGGCCTAAAATGAGCAAAACGATGGCCTACCAAGGCCTTAAACTGGTGGCCCACCATGGCCCAAAACTGGCAACACTTTCACAACCTATTTATAGTCATTACTCCTTAGTCCACTCTTTTGTTGGCCTAGTTAATTTACATTTACTTTACCAAATTTTACCTTATAATCACATGATTCAATCAATGTAGCCTAACGTAGCCTCATAAGATGAGCAAGACATGTTATGCATAGAATGCATAAAATCAAAAGTGGTAGAACATATATACAAAGCTAAATTTTTAAATAATAATGATCAAAATGTCCATAACTTAGAGTCATAGGCACATGGTGTGACAAAAATCCAATCAACAATGACATAAAAAATAATTAGGAGTTCAGCAACAATAGCTACACTATATAGCAATAACATAAAAAATAATAATCATCTCACAACAATGGCTAAGACTAGCCACAACACCATGACATCATCAACAATAGAAATTAACTTAAGACATGACCAAAATAGATGAAACTAGGGTACAACTAGAGGTGTAGGAGGACCATCTCCAACATCATCACCACTGGGATTATTATTATTGTGTGGTACTTGTACCAATCATAACCACAAAGGTCTTATCATGAATCAACATAATTAAAGCACAAACAAAAGAAAACTAAATTATATATAATTAATTAAATACAAATGAATCTCAGAAGACTCCAAAGTAGTGTCTTTTATGGGGAAGCTTCGAAGATCGACCTCTAGACGATGGAGGATTTGGTCTTTGGTCATGTATGCCTAAACCACTTCTCCAAGATTGGTCAGGATGTTGTTCTCATCAACATCAGTCCATGTAGATGGCTTCCTTGAAAATGTAGTAGTAGACACCTCCCCAGAATCCATAGTAACTTGAGGAGTTGTGAAATCAGCTACCACTAGAGAGCCTTCAAACAACTTAAAGACGTCTCTAGTGTCGATTCCTCTCACAAATAGCTCTAGCTTCCTTCTCTTTATTAACTCCTCTTGTAGCCACTTAAGGTAGCTTTCCTATTTAGTATTATATTTTTTCTTATGGTCCTTTTGTGCCTGGCCCCACTCAAGGACCTAAGCACAATAGTCCTTCCACTCCCAAGCCTTACAGGCCAATAGGTCCATCTAAAGCTTTGGCTTCACAAGGTCCCTGGTTAGAGCAACCTTGCCATTGATGGTGTTTCAATACCACATCCATTTGATCTCTTTGGCTCATAAGAATCCCTTGTTAGCCACTTTGACTTCCATAAAATCCTTACAATCTTTGAGATCTCTAATCTCTTTAGCCTATTTCCTGTTTTCCCTTTCCAATGCTACAACTTGTTCCCATAGGAACTCATTGGAATGTTGGCATTCCCATGAGGTTCTAGAACATGAAAGTGCACATTCAATGAAACTCTTATATAAACTTTGTGAAACATTCTTCACTTCAAGTGATAGGTTGGACAATTCATTGAGCTCAATGGCATGGTTGGAATCCCATCCAACCTTTGACACTGCAATCAACACAACTAAAGATAAACACATAAAACCATGTAAACAACAAATAACAAACTGACTAGAAAAATACTTGAAACTATTAAGACCACACAACCAACATAAAATAGAAATACATAAAATAAAATAGTTAAAGGCAAAATGAATCAAGGTTCTTACCAACATTGGGAGTAATTTGTTACAATCGATTAATCATGTCTTTGACCATCCCTCGCATGAACTCCATTTTATTTGGAACCTCCACTCATGGTTTCATGCAATATGTGGAGGTTGAAGTGTCGGGTTGAGGTTTAGTGGCTACAACAAGCATGCAAATCAACTAACTATTAAGGCCAACTCCCAGCATAAGACTATGAAATGCAACACATAAAACAAAAAATCATAAGTACCTAGAGCATTATTCAAGATGATGATAGGATGTTCACCTATTTGCGATTTACCAAATATGAGGTCAAAGGCATCCAAGGTAGCATTAGATAGCCCCTCATCCTCATGCCATTGTAGCAACTTGTCCTCTAGGTGTTTTTGTTCTACCTCCACTATTATTGCTTGGGTTGCTAGTTCTTGTTGTTTACCTACAAGAATAATGAAGATAAAACATATAACCACTTAGCATATTTTTCCTAAAACCAAAAAAATAACATAGCCATATAACATAAAACATAAATACCAAATAATTCAAATGACATAACATAAATAAAATATACTTGTAACCAAGTTTAATAACAAGTCTCCTCTTCATAGGTTGCTCAACAACTGGTGTTGTCTCCTCAATAATAGGCCTCTTTAACTTTGCCTTAGCTATGCTATCAACTTCAACACATAACTCAACCTTTTGAATGGTTCCATGGGAAACTTGGGGTTCTATCCCCATGCTGTTAGGGGAAGGACAATGCATACTACTAAAGTACTTAGTGGTGATAGATAGTGATTCCCTGACATCCTCTTGTGGGTTATGAGCCTGCATGGTTGGAAAAATATGTTTCAGCTAAGGCTTAGAAAGTTGGAATGGGTTTTGGCTTACCCATCATCCATCCTTCTACACCATTAGGAACTCTGTGAACCTCTTGAGATATGTTGTAAAAAATGCATAGTGCATGTGCCATATCATTTTGTGGTTCTCCTAGAGTTTTAGGATCTTCCCCCATAGCCTAGAAATCAAATGAGCAACCTAATTGAATTGAGCACCCTCAATCAGGATCTTTTTCATGGTCCATGCCTACTCAATGCCTAGAACATTCTTTTGTGACAATATCTCTGGAAAAGCCTAGGACAA
The DNA here is from genome assembly GCA_015680685.1 of Gnetum montanum. NCBI lineage: Eukaryota > Viridiplantae > Streptophyta > Gnetopsida > Gnetales > Gnetaceae > Gnetum > Gnetum montanum. The sequence goes on from MNCI01002227.1 coordinate 512,141, forward strand.
AAATAATGGATACATCTCATTTGCCTCCAAGACCTAGCAGTCATTTTGAGTCAATCTAGAGTGGTCACAATGAGTGTTTAGCCATTCTTCCACCTCCTCTCAATGGACCACCTCTTTCCCTAGCTTAGTGACAATCTTCAACCCCTCGCAAGGGATGCTAAAGAGGTTACTAAAGGTAGATTCATTGATGGCTAATGTGATAGGCACACCATGAACCTATGTGATGAATTTATTCACTTCCTTGTTAAAGGAATCAATGATATTCACCATCTCAAGCACAGGGATGACTAGGATAGAAGCCATGAACAAGTTAAGAAAACCTACATTGGCGATTCTTGCATGAATCCTCCTAGGTACTTGGCTAGCTAGCTAGTGCTATGCTGCATCCACTTCACCAAAATTGAGGATGAGTGTCTCCTCAACACATACTTAAGTAATCATGATGATGGAAAATGATGATGTAGCCCCTACAACACAACAAAAGCAACCTATTAGCTTTGAAGTAGGCACATTATACAACATCAAAAAAAATGTGTGTGTGTGTGTGTTAAAAACCTAATAAGTTAAAAATGTGTGTGTGTTTGTGTAACAAACCTAACAAGTTAAAAATGATACTTGTAGCCACACCGATAAAATCGATAAAAAAATTGAAGCCTAGACAACCTAAAAACCATATAACTAGAAAAATTTGACATTATAACTAAAAATATAATTAAGAAATCATAAAAAACTCTTGCGTTTCCTCTTGGAAGAAGGCAATGTGGGGACCCTAAGGGGTATACATGTCTATGCACCAAAATCAAAGATACGCCACCAGCTATGAGCCATCCCATTGGCTAAACACTTGTGGTAGGCCTGGGAATAATAGGAGGTATAACTATCAAAGTCATCTTTGAATTGATCCATCACTACAATCCTCATTACTTGGCTCTTGGCAAAAACCTCCAATGCTGTTTGGGCCAAGGGTAGGAGCTAGGTCACTCTTGATCAATCCATGGTCATCTAGTCAATACCGAGAAGCATTCAAACTCAAACAAAAATTGTTAAACTAAAGTGACCTAATGAAACCAACAATGAGACAAGTAAAACAAAAACTTAAAATTACACTTACCCTTCTACATGGTAGATAGTACTAGGAGGGTTCTGAAATAATGTGTTCACATGATGACCAACCAGTAACATGCTATTGACATTATACTAGATGAATTTAGCCATATCCCAAATTTTGGACAACTTACATGTTCCTCTAGTGTATATGCTATTGAATTTCTCACTCTCAACATGTGTCTTAGGATTGTCAATTATGAACTTGACGATCAAGTTGGCAGAGTGGGGTAGTAAGGTTTCCATGATAACAGTTGCCATATGGGTGTAACCATACTATCACACTAAAATTCTATAACAAGAAGGAGAAAAACTCTTTTTTCCTTGGCTTGAACCACAAGGAGCCATGTTCTAATACCATGTTGATAGCCAAGGTGTTGGGCTTTGGTGTGTGGATGCAACATAAGAGGTCGACCAGCTCGATCACCACCAGGAGTAGTTTCAAGAAGGCCCTACATAACCCAACAATGACCATTATGACATCATATTACCATAAGTAAAATTTAACCATTAACTAACCAAAAAAATTATTATTATAGCCATAGTATCAAAGTTTACACATCAAACCAAATAACAAAGTACATAACTTACAACCATTAAAACCCAAAACAAGACTTAGCAAAAATTAAGGAAAAAGCCAAACAACCCATGAACATTAATGGCAACATTTGGTGGAAAAAATGCAAAAAAATTGAAAATATTTTGTGTAAAAAAGTAAGTGAAACCATGAGAATTAGCTTGTGCTAATATTTGGTCTACAACAATAGTTACAACTTGAAGTTAAAAAAATTTTGACTAGAAATCCTAGTTTATGGTGAAATTACTTGTACTTCTAAGAAGGCTAGTTAAAAATTTTAGAAAATTCTAATGACTACTGGAAGCTAAAGTAAAACCTATAAATAACACTAGGAACCTTTAAACATCATCACAAAATTATCAGAAATATTCCAACACTACCCATACAACTTGGGGATTTTGCAATTTCAACTTCCAAAATTGCAATTATATAGGGTAGTTAAACACCAACAAAAAATGATAAATTTGCACTAAATTTTTTTTCTAAACCCTAAATACTATGCATAAAAAAATTTCAATTTGACATAAACATTATAATATCAAACTTGGAAAAAATTCAAAAAACCAACTTAGAAACACTTTGAAATTTCATGAAAAACCCAAACTATAGAAAAAACTACAATAAATCACTTAGAAAAAATATTAAAAAAAATTTTAAAATGCCAAAAATTAATGCTAAACCCCCCTACATACCCTTATACATCCCTAAGAAGCTAGGAGGTTGAGAAAAAAATTTCTTACAGTGTCAACGCTACCCAGTTTCAAGGGGGTAAAACAGTAAAAAACCAAAAACTCACTGTGCATTGACTTATGGAAAAATTCATAAAAAATCAACCATAAGTCAGAATTCAATGATTCTATAGCTAGTTTGACTAGAAGATAGCAAACCAAAAATCCCATGTCATTTTTTGATAAAAAATGGAAAATTGGCATTGCTTTTTCAAAGAAAATAACAAAAACACATAAAACAAGCAAAATAAGATTTATAATTCAACATTAATGGCCTCTAAATCTAAAAAAATATAGCAAAAACATAACCATGTCCTAAATAAAATATAGGAATTTTACAAAAAAAAATTTCATGCAACATACAAGCTAAGAAAAGTTAAAATGGCTAGGTTCTAGGCCAAAAACTACAAAAAATAGCTAAGAATTGTGCACCTAGGAGTCATGGTGGAGGATCTGTTCTTCTATAGTATAGGTCATGGTAGCTGAGAACGCCCTTTGGAAATAGCATCTACCTCCTCTAGTGCTTGATTTTTGCTAATGGCCATCTTTCTCTTTAACATGTTAAATCAATAGTGCAAGAAACCCCCAAAATCCTTCAACCTCCCTACAACTATGATGCTCTTTAGTGTAGGATGGACAAAAAATGCTGGGATGGGTAATAGTTGAAGTTAAAATCAATGGAAATGCTCTAATGCTCTTTTTTACCTATTAAGGATGATTAGCAAATTTGGTTTACGTAAAATTGATTCATGGGAATTACTCCCAAACTTATGTGTTGATAAAAAAAATCCATTCCTAAAACACCCACACAAATCCCACACAACTCAATGTTCAAAATTAGAAGATGGAAACTATGTTGGGTTAGTGGGAAGATTAATTTTTTAAAATAATTTAAATTTGGATGGAGCCCACTAGGCATCTCCCAAATAAATCATAAAAAATCCTAATATACTAGGATTTAAGCAATCTAACTAACACTATGCTAGGGTTAACCCCATAAAAAGTCTTGGAATGCAATACTAACCTCAATTACTACCAAAATCTACACTCTAGTCATTCACTCATAATACATTGAAGCCAAGAAACCCCTATGCCAAATTTCAAAACCACATTAGAACATGCCATTGTGAGTAACCATTCTGGTGAAGAGCCCAACCATGTTGGCTAGCATTGCTCCAAGGGGGCTAGGACTTTTCAAGATCAACCAAGCCTCAAATTAACTCCAAGATGGTAATTCCAAACCCTAAACCCTAGCTAGAGCCTCCGACAGCTCTAGAAACTCCTAAAGCCCAACAAAAACTATTAAAAATCACTTATCTTGGACTACATCCTATTTTATTTCTTTATACTTTATTGGAAAAATGAAAAAAAGTATGTACATGTAGTAAAAATCATGGAAAAATGGTAAGAATAGAAAATGTATGAGTTTAAAATATTTTAAAGAATGCAAAATGATTAAGAAATAGAAAAAGTATAAAAGAATTGAAAAGATAGTAAAGAATGTGAAAAATTGATAAGAAATTGCAAAAATATAAGAAGAATCAAAAAGGAGTATTTGGAGCCTAAGTGTCAAACTTGACATTCCCATGACTATCATTGAGAGTGGAAATTTGGAAGATTGAATAGGCTAATAAATGATTTTGTAAACATGGTAGAGTCCTTGGAGGAGCAAGCAAAGTTACGAAATGGTTTCACCTATTTGAATATTGACAAGAATAAGCTTTTGTGGATTTGTTGCATGGTAAATTTACATGGTGCTAGATTGGTATGCAGCGTGGACAAGATAAGCTTCATCCCATCAAGTTTGGAACTTAGCTTTTTGTGGAACATGATTGGGATTATAGTAAAGGACCTTATTACCAGGATAGATAGATACTTATCTTATTTTGACGTCATTGGAGTACTTCTTTTGGACTTTATTACTCATTTGAGCTACTAGTTAATTTTCGTCTAAGAGATTCAAATCCATTGGGCATTTTTTTTATGTAAATTTAGATCTAAGTCAAGGGTATTGACAGTTGCAAGGGCATTTAGTTCTACTTAGATTGATAGAGTAGATAGTAATTCTTCATGTCATTCTAGGTGATGGTGGTTCATCTTGCTTTGATGGCTTCTATGATTATTTAGCATCTTGATCCTCCATGTAAAAATGACTGAGTATCACTTGATACTTATTAATATCTATTTGTGGATCATCAATGGTATAGGTCAAATTAGCTAAGTTGGTAGTTGTTGTAACTTTCCATAGATATGATAGATGTGGAAACATCTTATTTGCTGCATAAAGTAGGCAACAAAGACTTTATGCTTAGCATCAAACACTTCAACCTTTTCTTTTAGCTCTTGGTATTTTACCATAATTCTTAGTAGGTTCTCCACAATCTCATGTTATTTAGTGCAATGTCCTTAGAGAACTTCTAGCTCTACTTGTGCTATACATAGCTTCCTTTTGGTCTCATCATGCAAATTTTTTTCATGATTAAATAGGATGAATGTAGCTACAACTTTCATCTTCACTTAACATGATGAGGTTAACATATTTGAGGTTAGCTAGCTCTATGTAGTGTATTAGCTCCTCTAGTTGTAGGTCCCTATTTTTGATCTCTACCTCATGTACCATTGTGATACCATCAAGAATGTTTTTCTAGGTAGCATTAGTAGTTTATTGTAGAGTAGCATTAAGATGTGCATTGGTTGTCTTGATTAGCTTCTCATTGATCTCCTTTTGGAAGTCTACCTGATCTATGTAATATCTCTTAAACATGTCATGCTTTATGACCTTAATCGTCCAGGTCCTAATTTCAATTTTGAAGCTCTACTGCTATGCACAGACCTTTGTCATGGATAAATTCCTATTTTCTCAAGCTGACTTCTTAATATCAACATTTGCCTTTACAAAATATTCATGAAGATAACTTAGCTGAATCTCCAACTATTTCTTTTCCTTAACTACATAAGTCAACCTTTGATTTTTGCCACTAGTTCTTTATTTATTTCCTCCAACATGACAATGTTCTTTTGTAAGGCATAAGTCTTAGCATTAGAAGTTAAATCATTCCTTGTGGTATTCTCCCATTCAATATCAATTGGTATTGCTTGGTAGTAAGATGTTGGACTTTTTTGGTTCTAAAGTTGTCAAGAAACTCTCATATCTTGAACCAAGCTGGATCTTATAATTGAACATGTAGTTGGGTTACCTCATGTTATAATTGTTGAATCTTTGCATTAACATGTTGTAGTTGGATCTTGATAGGCACCAACATTTCCTTGACTGAAATTAATTCATCTTAAACTACTATAATGTTTTTAGGGATTTTGAAAATGCCTTGAATAGTCTGACCTACTTGGAGTAATTGAGCTAAGGCATTTTTGTGATGGAGAAGGTTCACTTCAATTTTTTTAACTTTTCAAATCTCACTACATCAAGATATTATGAAAGATAGTTCAATGTGCTAGAAACAAGAAAACTATTTATCATCAAGTAATATAAAGAAGATTATAAATTAGTGGTCCCATAACCCATAATAATATAATTCACTCACACACTCAATGACATTTCAAAGCATGAGGCTTTACAAGCATACAACGATTAGCCTCAATGCAAGGCACAACTAAATGAAATCTCTTCTAGAAACATAGGACTAAGATCTAAACACATAATGTAGATAAGAGACATAAGAACAAACACATAATTCACCATCGAGCTGCATACACACTCATGCACTCTCATAATGTGATTTTATGCCACTTTTATTTTCATATCTCATAGCTTATCTCATGACAAAAACCTAAAACAACTATAATATTTATTAAAAATTGAAGATAAGAATCCTAGAAACCTTTCCCTAAGCTCAACTTGAAGATTTCTAGTTGTTTCTATCTTATCTTGATTGTTTCCTAACTTGGAACTACCAACTTGAAAGTTTTCTCCACCATACAAGTTGTCTCCAAGATTTTCCAAAACATATTTTATCAACAACTAGCATTCAGGTGAGGTGTCTCTAGGTAGTGGGAGATGTCTTCTGCAAAAGTGAGATGTCTCGTATCATAGGTCAACTCTTGGCAAAGATGCCTCCTAGACATGTGAGATGTCTTTTGTCTCCTCTTATTTTTTAGCCAAGACATCTTCTTGGCCTCCAAGATGTGTTCCTAGCATTCACAAACCTACAAAAATCACCTATAGAAAGAAAAAGAAAATCAAAAGAGGTGTCCCTACATTAATTTTCCCACCCTTCAAAAAGTAAACTTATGTGAATAAGGGAGTAGGGGTAGAAGTGATCCCCCAGTCAACAAGTTTGATCTCATGGATCCATGTAACATCATCAATAGATTGATCCTTCCAATGAATCAATTACTCATTCCTTATTACTCCAAAAATGCTTTAAGCTTTCATCCTCTTAAGTATGATTACCTTCCTCTTCATTGAAGGCTTGGACTTATCAATAGCCTTGTTTAATTCATCAATGCTATCCTACATAGTTTCATCATCAACTGGTCCATGGTAATGCATAAGATTTACAACATAAATATTAAAGACATACCCACATCATTTGGCAAGTTAATCTAAAATTCATTATCATTAATTTTGGAATTTATTTTAAAAGGATCCATCTCCTTAGCTTTCAACTTGGAGAAGTTGACACCTCTCAACCTTTTCTTTTTTAAGTGCATCCAAATTGGATCACCAATAGCGAAGTTTGATTTTCACTTGTCCTCATTCCTCTTAAGGACTCTATCTTCAGCCTTCTTCTCTATATTTTCCTTTACTTATGTATGAAGATCCCTCATCTCTTGCATAAAATTAGCACTTAGTTGAGATTCTTCCTTAAATTTCTTCACATTTTCCACCATATTTGGACAAAAATCATAATTCACCTTAAATGCACTTTTTTCAATGACAACATAAAAACCATTATTATAAGAAAATTCGGCATAACATAGAAAATTTTCTCATTGATTGGGTTTTTCATCACATAAACACCTCAAAATGTTCAGGAAAGATTTATTCACTACTTTAGTTTGACCATTAGACTATGGATGATATGCACTAGAAAAATTCAATTTTGTTCCTAAAATTTTCCAAAGGGACCTCAAAAAATGACTAGGAAACTTAGAGTCTCTATCACTCACAATATCCAAAATAATTTCATGCAACTTCACAATAAGCTAGAAGAATAAATTTGCAACATGATAAGCATTACTCATCATTTTTCATAGAATGAAGTATGCCATCTTGGAGAACCTATTTACTATAATAAAAATAGCATCATTCATACTTTTGATCTTTGGAATTCTAATTACAAAGTCCATTAACATACTTTTCCCTGGATCCTTGGGAATTGGCAAATACATGTAATGTCCATCCACTCTTTAACTCCTTTGAATTTTTGACATGTCAAACAATCATTTAGAAATTTTGAAACTTTAGATATTGTTCTAGTCTAGAAATAGTACCTACCCTTAATATCTAATGTTCCATCCCTACCCATGTGACTTTCCATACTACTATAATGCTTTTCAACCAAAATATTCTTTCAAAAATCACAATTGGAAACACATACCTTCTTATTTTTGAATAACAATTCTTCTTGAATATGATAGTTACTTCATTAGTCTATTCTACTCAACAATGATTTCTTTAGGCTCATTCAAACCTACCCAAAATAATAATTATGTTCATACAAATTAACAAAATCACCCATACCTTCTACATGAAGCACACTAAAATTTATCACCTGCACCCTAGATAATGCATCAACCATCACATTGGCTTTTCGCTTTTGTGCTTCATCACAAAATTGAACTCATGTAACTATGCAATCCACTTCATGTGTTAACACTCAACTTCCTTTGGGAATTTAGAAATTGAAGTTCTTTGTGGTCCATCATTAAGGGGACCTCCTTGGATAACAAGTAATGCATCCAATTCTTGATCTCTTGAAGAACAATGCACACCTTATTCTCAGTTATGCTATATTTTTTCCCTTAACTCATTAAAATTTTTTAAAAAGAAAATAACAAGCCTACCTTCTTTTGAAAGTACCCCTTCAATGGTAAGTTCACTTGGAACTACCTCCACCTAAAAAAGCTTCCAAAAATTTAGAATTGTAAGCATTGGCATACTAGGTTTTTTCTCCATTAGTAAGTCAAAGTACCTTTGAGTTTCATCACCTCACCTAAAATATTTATTCTTATTGAACAAAGCAAACATAGGTCAAGATATATCATGAAATATTTTTATGAATCTTCCATGAAATATTTTTATGAATCTTCCATAAAAACCTACTAAACTAAAATATGATCTTACCTTCCCAACATTCTTAAAAGTTGGCCAATCTCTAATAGCCCTTAGCTTGGCAGCTTCCATTTGAATTTGGTTTTTAGAAACCACCTGAGTATCTAATCTCCCTCTTGAAGAAATAACCTTTCTTCTCATTGATTACCAAATATGCCTTTTCTAATTTAAGACATACTCTCCTCAAGTGATCCAAGTGTTTCTTCTCATTAGAGGAGTACATCAAAATATCATCACAGAAGATAATACAATACTTATCAATAAAGTCTTTGAGTACATCATGCATCAACCTCATGAATTTAGCAAGTGCATTTTTGATTATAGATGGCAACCACTCAAATAATTCATCTAATATTTTGAAAGCTATCTTCCATTTATCACTAGGTTTGATTCAAATTTAATGGTATCCACTCTTCAAATCAATTTTGCTAAAGATCTTTGCATTGGTAAGGACATCATGAATATCATCCACAATTGGAATAGGAAACCTCTACCTCAATGTTATCCTATTCATTTCCCTAGAATTAGTGCATATTCTCCATTCATCATTGTTCTTCTTTAGCACAAGCACTACTGGAATTTCACAAGGTGAAATGGATTTCCTCGTGAAGCCATTTGCAAGTAACTCCTCTACTTGCCTTTGAAATTATACTTATTGATTTAGTACCATCTACTATGATCTCTCATTTGGAATGATAGCACCAACAATAAAATCAATTTTGTGCTATACATTACTCATTGATGGAAATCCATCCAATTCTTCCTTGAACACCTTGGGAAATTACTCCTTCAAGCCTAGCACACCTCTTGGAAGTTCTACCTACACGTCATCATAGTTAGTTAGCAATAATTGATTTAATAACAAATCCAAAATTAGTTTCATTATGTTCCTTAATGTATTTCCTCTCTCTTAGAAGGATTAATAAATTATTAAGTAAGCTTTACTATCTCACATATATAGCTGTCATAGGAATCAACTCATGGATTCCATCAAGCCTAGCTACACTCCATACATTGCTTACCCAATCAAATTGAGCACCATTGTCAAAATTCCAAGGTCTACCAAGAATTAAATCAACATAATTAATTTGAAGTACATCCCATTTTATAACATCATGAAAATTCCCAATTTTAAATTTCAAAACATATTTCTCTCTCACCTTGTGAAAGAAATCTCTTGACAACCATTGTACCTTGTAGGATTTAGGATGAGGATTAGCTACCAAACCCAATTTAGCAACTAATCTAAATAAAATAATATTTTTTTGACCTTCTTCATCAATTAAAATATGAATCCATTCCCTACTAAGTGAACATCTAGCCCCAATTTGAAATAACAATTTTGTAGTAGGATGGTCTCCTCTATTCACATTCCTCATGAATGCACTAGAATTTAGTTTGGAAACTTCCTTAATCTTAGGAGCATTAGGATTACCCCTTTGAAGGCCTTCACTAGATGTCTTCTCCACTTCTATTATTTGCACATCCTTACCCTTGGCTACTTTAAGAAGTGGACACTCTCATTACTTATGTACCCATTCTCCACACTTAAAGTATTGAATCTTGGATGAGTTATTGTCTTGAACCTTATCATCCTTACCTTGGTCCTTCTTGGCTTTGCCCTTTTTATTATCCTTCTCTATCTTCTTATTATCAATGTCATCTTTGTCTTTAGATTTGGACTTAGAGCCCTTTTTTGATTTTGATCCCTTGTCTTTCTCTTTTGAAGCTTATTTGCTCCTATTTCCAAAACCATTGAGTTTCTTTGCAACCTTAAGTATCAAATCATAAGTCTCATCAAGAGTTTATGGCTCATAGAATGGAAACTCTTGCTAATGCACTATTTTGAGACCTCCAAGAAAGATTAAAGCTTGTTTGTACTCATCCTAGTTTATCTTAACATGATGGAATTGTTCATAAAATTTGATGTAAAACTACTTAACATCTTTGTCATCTTACCTTACGAAAGTCAACTTCATGATCATCTATTATCTCTAATGAGTAGTGAATACCCTTACACTCAACCATACAAATCACAAGTGTTCACACATGATTTGGTCAAATTTTGTAGACCTTAAGTCTTCAAGTGCACTAGTTCAAAAAGGCGAAATCTAATCATTACAATTGTTGTCTTTCCAATTACACTTGTAAAATGCAAGGGTATGGTTAAGTGTAATTGAGGCATATGATTTTTATCATTTTTTATGTTTTATGTTCTTGGTGCTTAAAATAAAGAAATTAAGTAATTTTTAATGGGTAATTTAATCTAACTAATTAATCTCTAATTAATCCTAACATAAGTATTCGGTCCCACTTTTCATACACATCCTGAACATGTATAATGTTGCTGGGTTACCAAATGTTAAGCATTGCTAGGATTACCAAGTGCCATGCACATGCTCGAAGTGATTATACTTATGTGCTTAATTAATTGCTATTTAATCTAGCTAACTTAATTTAGCTTAATTTAGCTTAATTTAGCTTAATTACTTGAAAGAATTAAATAAGATTGCATAAAACATTAAATGCATAAATAAAATATTTAATCTAGCTAAAGTGCGACAAGGTTTATTAGAAAGCTTGTCTTTATTGCCACACACACTGCAATGCTCAAGTACAATAGTGCTCAAATAAATATCCATACACTCAATGACTCATGCTATGGGCACTTATGAAAATATTCTAACTTTGGAGAAAAGAAGTTACAAGAGCTCTACTATGCTATGATAACACTTATGCCCAAACTGTATGCCCAAGTGCTATATTTATAGGCTGGCACATATCTCATGATATCAAATATCTGACATCGCTTCTAGGTCCTTGATATTAGAGAAAAACAAAATACACTTCATCATACCCCCATGATTGAATGAAAACTCATCCTCAAGTGAACAAAAGGAGGAACAAGTCCCTTACAAAATATTGGGAAGGTATAGGATTATTGATTGATATGTAAACTAACTCAAATGAAATAGATAGACTTTAAGAGCCCAAGTATAAAAATTTACAATCTTTTATAAAATTGGGTGTTTATGACAATAGAATTAACCATGCTAGCTAAAATTGATATCCAACTTCTTTGGTAGCTGAAGAGCGAAGCAAAAGATACAATGATCATGAAGAGTCGTTGTCACATGGTGCTGTTACTTATTCTTTGGTGAAGATAGTCCTTCTTTCAATCCATGCTTACAATTACAATCACAAAAAAATTGTAGATTAGTATGTAATATGCAGCATATAGCTTTTAGATACCTTTCTTATGGGTAGTTACACTTGGTTAGGTTGTGATTATGGTGGATTGATTCCTTTAATAGTGTTAACAGGAAGACCAAAAAATGAGGTGAAATGAATAAGTAGTCCATTACTAAATTTTGAAAAGCCTAGATGCCATGAAATACTTGAAGAGGGGTAAAGAATTCATAAAAACAAAAAAGAGGATTTCACTAAAAAATGTTGTGAAGATGCACACAATTGTATGTCATTAATGGGGCACACAAAAGGATTTGATTATGAGAATGTCTAAGGGTAAAGAACTTAACTAACCCAACCAAAAGGTATGCAAGTGAGTCCTTTTTAAAGCAAGCACATGCCCTTTGTTGCCCTTAAATAAGCTCAAACCAAGGAGTTTATGGATCCCATGGGTGATTAATGATTACAAAAAGCTAAGTACAAAAACTTGGAAGAAACTACCTAAGAATTTCAACACATCAAACTAAGATATTGAATAAGAACATGAACACTGGTAATGAGGTGAGGCATGGAAAGCATAGATGGATGAGAAAGAGAAAGTGGAATGGAGTTTCCAATTAAGGTCACATGAAGTCCCTTGTGAATTTTGTCATTAAGTGACTTGATAAAATCCATTCTTAGTCCAGACCAAAACCAACCATATTCAGTGACTTTGCATCACCACTCTAAGACTAGTCCACCCCCTTGAGACACAAGAGTGCTCCCACAAAACAACCACCAATCCTTATTTAAAGAAGAAAAGAGAAGAAAGAAGTGAGAAAGGGCCTTAGTTAGAGGAGACCTTTAGGCATGGGTAACATGTCTTTCTAGTCCCATAACCAGTGCTTGCAGCTCATTTATTCTTTCTAAGGGATGTGCTTTGAATCCCATCATTTTTTTTTTGAAATGGAAACCACACCATGCAAGAAATTATTCAACTTCCTAGTATTGGTTGACACAAAATGGTAAGAAATTCATGAAAACACACATACACCCAAGTAATTAGAAAGGCACAAAGAGTACCCAATTCCCTTGAAGTCACACCCTGTTCAAACCTTTGAATCCTCAATGTAGTCCACCAATGATAGTGTAGTAGGAATGGTATCAATGTAGTCACAAAAGTTCATTTACTATTTATAGTAAATGGATAGATTTTGTGGCTACAGCCCATTTCAAACTTACTATAAATGGCAACTATGTTGAAAGTAGATGATCGTTGACTAAGGCCAACGTAGTAAGGATGGCACCAACATAGTCACAAAAGTCTATTTACTATTTATAGTAAATAGATGGGTTTTATAGCTGTAGTTCATTCTAGACCTACCAAAGATAATATCTACATTGGAAGAAGATGACCATTGTAGCCTACACATTAACACCAATCTATTATCAATCATGGCAGTTATGCATAGGTCAAAAAATAGTAATCCTACCCTATAAGAATCTAATGTCAACACCATTTTCAGGTTCCCAACTTTTCACATGTTTGAACTTTGGCATTTTCAACACTCTTGGTAGTTCGAATTTTTGACACATTACAGCACTTTGGCACTTTGCAACCTTTCATAGCAATTCCACTTCCACAACCAACAAAGCCCATTACAACCTCACCTTGTAGTGTTTTTTGGTAATAGAAACTGGTACTATGCTAGGCACAAACACTTCCACATAGCTTCCATTACTCCAAAATTATAGTACCAATCCCATTCTCATGTTGCAGATCCTAGTGAAAAATTGATGAAAAGTTGTTGAAAATCAGAGCGAGGAAGAAATTGGATCATGAAGTTGTAGTAGGATGTTCTGCAAGCAACTTCTTATGCTTTTGGCACAAAACCTATACTTCATGAACCTTCATTCTTTATTTTTTATAAATTTTATTGTTCAAGTTATGCAAGTTTTAGTTTACATTTCCATTTCTGCACTTGTTTTCATTTCAGGCCTACAATAATAATACTATTTCCATTTCTATTTCTAAAGCCATTTATGTTTTCATTTGGTCATTTTTGTTTATGTTTATTTTTTCATTTCTATTTTCATCTACAATTATGTTTACATTTTCATAGCCATTTCCATTTATGTTCCATAAGTCCTTGGATGATCAACAAGACCATACAAGGCATCCTAAGTCCTGTTTTTCAAAGGCCCTTGGGATTCAGGGTTAAAACTATTCTAGAATCTTTTAGTTTTTCCATTTCAACAACTAATATTTTCATCACCAATAGTTTTCTAGTGCTAGAAGGAGGGCCTCTGCCTAAATTCTTGGCCATAAACCCATTTTAGCCATTTATGTCCTTCCATCATTCCATAATACTAATGTTGGCTATCATATCTTCTTTCACAAGCCTTGGTGTAGTAGCGGTAATAGAGTTGGATTTTGCTACAAATTTCCTGTCTACTGCAACATTCATTTCATTCAACACCATTCTTTCCAATGTTATTCCATCTAACATCGTTCCTACTATGAAACTTGTTTTCGTCCAATAGGTAAACTACTTTTTCTTTTTCTTGTTTTCACTGTTTAGTAGTAGTTTTCTACTGCCTTTCTATTTTTTGATCAATTATGTTAGTAGACTATCCTACCTAGTACTTTTTAAACCAAAAATAGTAAAAAATCTAAAGACTCCATTTTCAACATGTTGTTTCAACAATCAACCAAGCTGCCCTTTGATTTCACCAACGGTGGATCTAATCACCAAGCTATAAGGATATATGATCCTAAAGACCCCACCATGATTGAATGTAGATTTTCCTTGAGACTTAGGGGAAAAATTCCTAATTTCTTTATCATAAATGAAAAGCATTATAACTTCATTTATGCTAACATCTAGGTTGATATGCTGATTCTACAAAAAAATGTAGAAGCAAAGAGGGAATTTGAGCTCATACACCATGAAACACCACAAAATTCTGAGCTCAGTACTTCTCCAACAAAAATCAAGCTAACTCATGATGCTCCCTAGCATGACTAAAGCTTGAGGGTCCCACAGACAGCTTCAAGCAGAGTCAAACTCAACAAGAAGCAGTTCCCTGGGACTCGCAAACGACCACGGCGACATCTGGTATCAAACATGGCAACTTCGGAGCTCAAGATACTTAGTTCTCACTAAGTATACATTCCCAGCGTATACGCCCAGCATATGCTCCCAGCGTATATGCCCAGCGTACACGCCTCACATGTACGCTTAGCATATATGACTGATGTGTGCGCCTGACATGCAACTCCCAAAGATGGCATGGAAACAACACTTCAGAGCAATATTTTGTACAAAGCATCAACTCACGCGAACAGAGCAATCATCAGGTGTCATCATGGGCTCCAGAAAGTCAAATTTTGGTCTCGACATCATGCATTTTGGAGTTCATACGCTGAGCATGTACATTCTGCATGCCCAGCATGTATGCCCCGCATGTACGCCCCACGTATACACCCAGCATGTACAAAGTGTATGACCAGTATGTAGCACAATGTATACCAATCAAAGCTCTCCTGTACCGTGTCAAATCAAGGTTAACCAAGCTGAACATCTATAGGCAGCATCCTCATGGCATCCGAATTCAAATCTGAAGGTCAAACGACTTCTTTTGTTTTGATCAAGTCTGTACACCGAGGTCATATGTCCAGCGTGTATACGCTGGCGTGCAGCACGTTGTACACTTGTAAAATTTCATTCTTTCGCACTCGGTCAATGCACCACATGTCACCCGACCCGAGTCTAAACTTGTATAAAAACCCCAATTTTTCATTAGATCGGGGTGGGCAATTTTGAGCAAACTAGAGACAAAAAAAAGGAACCAGAGACGCTGAGAAACCAGAGAGCAAAGCAAAAACCCTGTACGCTGGACCTTAACCCTGCACACTGAGCATACAGCTTTCACGCTGTGCCTGCAGTTTAAACTAGTACACAATCATCCCTACGCATCCACTGGGGCTCTTCGTCCGCCTTGTGTCAGATTCACAACTGCGTTAGACCAGTGCATTGTAACTTTCAGTTTCATAATAATATTATCACATCTGTTTTGCTAAGATTTGACAGTTTTTCGTTCATTATTTCATGCTTATTACTTACGTTCCTGTACATTTATGCTCCATTTTACATTAGTTACGTTGTTTACGTATAACCCAGCATATAGTATATCGGTGTACGTTCGGGGAAATCCTTGCCTGATCTACGTGCGAACCACTCAAGGTACTCTACCTTCGTTAATTCGAGCTTGCCCTCAAGTGAAGGTAGGATCTTCTGTGCGTGTCCAGGGATCTCCAGGTTTCTGTTTCATTCCAGCCGGAGACCGACGATTTCGGACAGTACAGAAAAATGACGCTAGAAGGAGGGCCCGAAACTGCTTAAAACTTACTGTGCTCTCATACCCCGATCTTCCCAAACTCACACTGCATCGACACTAAACCCAGTTCTAAAATTCCCGGATCGGCATCCCGTTCTACAGAATTCCCAGCGTCTACGCTGCTGAGTATACGTTGTACGCTGTACGCTATAGACTTTGTCTATGCTGCTCAGTATACGCTATACGCTGTACGCTATAGACTCTGTCTACGCTGCTCAGTATATGCTGTATGCTGGACGCTATAGACCCTGTCTACGCTGCTCAGTATACGTTGTACGCTGTATGCTGTAGACTTTGTCTACGCTGCTCAGTATATGCTGTATGCTGTAGACCCTGTCTACGCTGCTCAGTATACGTTGTACGCTGTACGCTGTAGACCCTGTCTATGCTGCTTAGTATACACTGTACGTTGTACATTGTAGACCCTGTCTACGCTGCTCAGTATACGCTGTACGCTGTAAGCTGTAGACCCTGTCTACACTGCTCAGTATACACTGTACGCTACTCTGCCTACACGTTTTAATGTATACCTGTATGCTGTCACTATACGTTGGTCGTTGAAGCCTATACGTTGAGATCCAGTCTATACGCTGTACGCAGCAAATGTAGGTTTACGTCGTACTAAGTATACTAGTTTCATATCCCTTCCACCGCATCATATTCACAACCATTCATCATGAACACTGCAAACCCCAACGCTACAACCAAGCCAGTCACAGACATCGTGGGCACCGTGGCCGTTCAACAACCCATAGTACAACCCACAGTGGGGCCTCGTCGATCTCTCAGATTGCAAGGGAGGAACCCATCGTTTAACATTATAACTCAGGAGCAATACAATTTCATATGCGTAAAATTACAAGCCAGCCTCGTCGTGGATCAAACCGAAATGGAGGTTAAAAGACAATACGAACTCTTCCATAGGGAGGACATGAGTTCATCCCATCCCCGTACAATATTATCCCTCTCCTAGAGGACTACTTTTAGCTCATCTCACAACTCCTCCTACAAAGGAGTCAGTCTCTGGACCAGCCTGTGGCAAATCCTCAGTTGGAAGAAGAGGATGACTTCGTAGCTTAGTCCGAGCATGAAGATTCGTACCACACCCTCAGCCCACGAACCTATGTAAACCTGTTGTTTCAAATCACCCAAGCACAAATACCTCAACAGGACTCATCCACGCTTATCCATATCCCTCTTGTAACCGATGCGCAACTCAACACAGTTCCCCTTGCCATTCCCCCCATTGCAACAGTATCTCCATTCTCGTAAATACAACCTCCTCAAAATAATGTAGGAGTAACCTTCCCACCTAGAGTGATCGGGATGCCGCATGTGATACCGGCTTCTACATTCGCTCATTATATCCCATGGATCCAAACCCAAGGAGCCCCTTTTACAACTGTAACTCAACAAGTTCAGAGTGCCCCCACACAAAGCATGACTGGCTAATGGGCAGCGATTGGTGCTCAACCATATCAACTCCCTCACTATAACATACCACCTCACACAATTTTACCAGCTAGCATCCCTCAAGGACAACCACAACAACAACAGCAACCCCTTGCCTACAATGTACCGCCCCTAGTACCACCCACCACAAATATTCCGCAAGCGCAGCCTCCAACCACACAACTTTCTTTCTTCCAGCCCACTGCCCAACAATCTAACCTGTATACTGTACAACATCCTCAACCTACTATCTCACCTAGTTCCCAAGACTGGGCTGATGCTAAAAAGCTAATGTAGGAGCTAACTGACGAGGTCAAATGCCTCAAGACAACCACCGACGGAGAGCTCAAGGTAGTGGACTTCTATCACGATGACCCTATCAGCTCTTCGGTTCCGCCTCTAACACTTCCCAAGGGTGTATCCTTACCCACACTGACTAAATACAACGAGGAGATAGACCCCAACGCTCATCTCATAACGTTTAGACTAGAATACGCACTACTTCAGGCATGGCCACATGCCATTCTGCGAGTGTTCCCCATGTCCCTCGTAGGGAGAGCACTTGATTGGTATCGGGCCTTGCCATGAAACTCAATATCTTCTCTAGAGGATTTGTTGTACCAATTCGTTACCAGGTTCAAGTATAACTTGAAACCTGAAGCAACACTTGATAGCCTCATATAGGTCAAACAAGCACCTCTTGAACCTATCCAAAAATTCATCCAACAGTGGAGTGTTGCCCTCAATGAGCTCCACGAGCAGATCCCGGAGACGTATCTCCTCACCATCCTAAAAGGAGCTGTCAATGATTTTTTCAAATCCATACTATATTATCTCAATGCACATACTCTCAGTCAAGTGTTTGTACAGATCAAGAACATAGAGGAGGCAGCCCAAAACAGCCACGATCCTGCATATTCAGCCTTTAAGAATCAACATAGTAAGAAAGATAAAGAAAAGGTTAAAACAACTATAGCGGAAGTAGCGGAAACACCACAAGCGAATGTGGGATAACAAAGCAAACCCCCTATTTCCCCTACTAATTACGCTAAACCTGCTCCTGCGATGGCACCTAAATCATCCGCATCACAAAACCCAACACTGGGTCGTACGAGAAACTTCGAGAGGAAGGACCCCTCTCAATACATGCCATTGCCCATGAATCCATCGCAACTATTCGACCAACTCTTGAAAGTCAAACTGATGAAACATAAACAGTTGTCCCCTGCAGCGATCCAAAGACATGATCGGTTCTGTCAACTGGTTTAGAACCCAAGCCTGGCAACACCAGATGAGCCCCCGGTTCCAAAAGGCTTTTGAATGGATCGTTTTTGTGATTATCATCAACATAATGGGCATGGCACTGACTATTGTTTCACCTTAAAACAAGATATCCAACGGATGATTGATGGAGGTCAAATCACTTTTGATGAAGCCAATCCGGTCCAACCACAAAACTAGGCCATGGGTGTATATAAAGATCCTCTAAATACTAAAGAAGCACCGTATGTAATTAACACCATCTACTTCGATAATGAACCGGAAACACCTAGGATTAACACTGTCCATTCTAATCATGAGCAGAAAATGCCTAAGAAACCATTTTTAGTGCATATTCCTCCCACTGTACAAACACCTATGCCTCAACCATCATACTTCCCACAGAAACCTTATGTCATTCGAGTACCCCCCACCGTAGCAACTTCTATCACACCACTAAGTGAAAGACCATACGTGGTGTGCATACCTCCCGCCACTGCAAGCACACAACCATCTCCTACTCGGCCTGCTCCCTACGTAGTCTGAGTGTCACCCGCGGTCGCAACTGCGAAGGTACAACCTCCAGCTAGGCCAACTCCATACGTCGTTAGGACACTCGAACGTCCTGATGACCACCAATCCTCCACTTCGCAAACACAAAATAAACCGATCCCCTATGTCATCAAGATGCCTAGCCAGCCTGACACTCAACTGCATGCCACTGTCCAACCACAACCCCGCCCTACTCCATATGTTGTACAGGTTCCAAAGCAACCTGAGGTTTGGAAACCAACTGTACCCCCACGCCACACATGAGAACGCCTGGTAGACAGGCTTACACGGGAACGCTTGAAGAAGGAACGTCAACAATTGGCCTTAGGACCTCCCAAGCCTACCCTGCTAAATGCAATACCCATGACATCGCCTAACAATAAACCAAACACAGGCTATGAGGGTGAATCATCCAAAAAACATGATACGCCTAAATCAACGATTCCGGGTAAAAATGAAAAACCAACTATGCATGAAATAAAACTGTTGGGCCCGATGGACCAAATCACTATCGACAAACATACGTCCAACAGTAGAGATCTAGCGACAGCTCTAACTCAAGTCACACAGGCACTTAAACAAAAAAACACTTCATTGAGCTTATACGACCTAGTGTTAACATCTCAAACCCATTGCGAAGCCCTAGTGCGCATGTTGACTTCCATCCCAGTAAGCGAAGACTTACCTCCAAATGAACCTTCAATTCATGCGGTAGTGTACTCGCCTCAAGGGTCAACTCCTAAGCCATTAGGTTTCCACAATGACAACATCAAAGTGGATGAGAAAACGGAAGAGGTAATAGCCGCACCTATGTTCATAACGATACGAATAAATCAATTTAAGATACATAGAGTGCATGTAGATGATGGAGCCGCTACAAACATAGTGTCATATCCCATCGTTGAACAATTGGGGCTCACGGAGCTAATAAGACCAACCACCACCACGTGTTTGAAGTCGTTTAGTGGATCACGCGTAATAGTCAAAGGCACCATGACTTTAGACTTTATAGCAGGGGATCAATTCCCCACATCTGTCGACTTTGTGGTCATCAATGAAATGCCAGGGTTCAATTTAATATTGGGAAGGCCCTGGTTAGCCCAACTGAAAGCAGTCTCTTCCCCCATACACCAAGAGATTCACCTGCCTTATGAAAGTGGCGAAATCATTATACACGGGGAGGCTGCTACACCTACCATCTCATCGTATACAGATACAGACCAAGGCTCAGAGGTTAAGCTCGAAGAGCCTAAACAAGATGATACAAATGAACAACAAAGATGTACGTAACCAGTAGGTGATAATCTTTTAGACACAAAGGAAAATTTACCCAACACAGAAATACTCGGGCCTGAAATCGTACATATACAGCCTCACTTAGAAACTACAACTAACACAGAAACCACAATACATGTAGAAGCGCCAAAAAGCACCAACGCGGGAACTATTCCATCAGACATCCCTTGGGCTGAATTACCATTTAACGTGATCAGCGAAGGAGACGCTAAATATAGAATCATACCCGTTAACGCTACTCCTAATGTTAAAATGAGAAAAATCAAAAAATTGCTAAATTAATAAACGACATTCAAGTCCGGAACGACGTTAAACTATCATGTCTGCAACGACATAAAACTAGTCATGATCAGAAATGGTTGGTCTACCAAGAAATCCACCCATGTCACTTGAAACTTCCCTCGTTTATGCATGGCTCGAAATGGCCTTAAACTAGTGCATGTGGCCTGAAATGGCCTTAAATTAGACCATCTACCTACACTTTCTTTTTCTCGAAAATTCCAGTTCATTGTTTGAATTTACGCTTGCATTGTCGTGTTATCAATAACAGTCTTTGCAATTATCCTTCGCTTATAATTATATTCCTACTTACATTCCCACTTCGTGCATTACACTTAAACTACAAAACAAACCAAAACATTTTACATTGTCGTGTCATGTTTACATTTAAACTTAAAATCCACAACAAAAAAAATACGTAGAAATATATATATACATGTAGTGATATACAGTTAGACAAGTACAACAGTTAACTGATTATATTCATCCGTGCAATACAACTCAAAACATTCAATTTACGATTCACATAAAAATATGAGCCAGGGTAATTTCAAAGTCAAAATTAAACATCAGGGACGGGAGGATTGTTCCCTCCAGGCCCATCAGCACCATGAGTCCCCACTCCGGTAGGGCTACCTTCTTGGACATCGTCGTCACCTTGACCCTACAAAACGTAAAAGAAACAATCAACACAAGAACAAAAAAAGAAAAATCCCAAACATTACTCAACGAAAAAATTTCATGGCAACAAAATGCTTACCGTAGGGAACCCCCCTAAACCGAATTCTAGTCGACGGAGAATTTCCTCCTCTGAGACGCTAGCCCAGTCAGTCCCATCAAGGCCTATATCGACATTCGCCAAGGCTTTCCCCTTGTCAATCACCGACCATGTAGGACGTTTCAAGGGGAATTCACCCACAGAGATCTCCCCAGAAGCGGTCGTAATTACCCTCATGGGCGATTCCATCTCAACAGTTGTATTCTTAGCAAAGGTATCAAACGCAGAACGTAGACCCAGACCCTCTACGAACATTTCAAGCTGGCGCTTTTCTATGGATACTTCCTTCAATGATTTCTTGTAATGATGCTTGTGGTTCTTCTCATCCTGACCCCACTTATGCACCTTGGAAGCCAAAGCCTTCCAATCCTAGCACTTAAGATTCAGTAGATCTATCTGGGCCTTACGCTCTGCTAGTTTCTGAGTCAGTGATGCATGGTGATTTAGCAGGTTCCAATATCTAGTATAAGTGATCTCGGAAGTTCGCCAAGAACGATCACTTGTTAGTCTAGCTGAGGCAAACTCATATCGAGCCTTGAGATCATCACGTTCAATTGATAACTCGGAAACCTCTTTTTCATTTGCCTGGATTTGCAACCATAGTTGTTCAATGGAATGCCTACAGGTCCAAAGCAATTTGGCGTTATGCACAAGACCTTCTGCCACCTCGTCATAGACCGGCCTTGGTATCTGTTCAACTTCTGGCAGTAGTGCAAGCAAACTTTCAATACTAACAGTTTCAGATGGATCCCACTTCAACTTGGCTCCTACACACATGAAAAGAACAGACATTAAATCTTAGATGGCAAAAAAGGAGTATGAAACTCGAAGGCTACAAAATGCTCAAGATATTTATACCTATTTCAGGGTGGGCTTGTTGAATACGTTCAACCAACTCATCAACGATACTAGTCATGAAATCCATTTTACTTGGCATCTCGGTCCAAGTAAATGGTTCATGAGTACAAGATGGACTAGCCTCCATGGTCGTTTTAGGGGGAGCCACTTTCATGGGCACTTCCAACTGCATTGTGGGAATCGTCCTAGTTTCAATATCTTTGTCTGGAAGCGATAAAAACGTAAAATTAAAACATCACGTGATGGAAACAACAATTCACAAAGCAACGCAATAAAACGAAAAGGAATATACCGCTTTCTCTGTCCCCTTCCCAGTTTGGAGGATCACCAAGGTCTAATCTTCCCTTAAGGAAGCTATTGAACATTTCATCAACACCATCCCGGTCATCGATCAATTCTGTCTCCGTGGTGTCTTTCGCCAGCTCTTCTGTCCCTTCCACCTGATCTTTGCCGACCTCTTCCTCCTCAATTATTAAGTCTGTTGGAACTTCCTCCTCCTCGATAATGGTTTCTAGCTCCTGTCTCCTCACTTCCCAAGTCAAGTCTGAAGACATTAGTTTCATGTAAGCGGTCAAAACAAAAAAAATAAATAAGCTGGAAATGACAATACAATAAGTGCACCAAGCTTACTTACCTCGAACAGGCATTTTGAATCGTATTCGCTTCACGCTTGGCTCTTCCATAGTTGAGGCCACCTCTTTAGGGCATTCGCGCTTCAGAATCTTCAATTTAGCTTTCCCGATGGTCTCCTTGATGACCCGTTTAGCTCTCTTTGCAGTGTAGTGCACATTGTTTGGTTCCAACCCCACACTGTCACGTGTATGGATTGAAGTACTAGATGACCCCTCTGTCGTGATGGATATAGATTCATCAATCCCCTCGGGTGCATATTGGGACTCAGCTATCTCGAACAAATGGTTAATCCATGGGCGAGATAATTGAGTATGATCCTGTAGAACATATTTATTATTCGCACGAACCACTAAAAACTCGGCCAAGCGACGTAGGTAACCTGCGAAGAATGCGAATGTAAAATGGGATTGTGCCTCAATGTTTGAACACAATCGCACTATCTCCCTATGGAAACCCAACAACAAAAATTAGGCCCAATTATAACGCATCCTGGTTTCTAAAATGGTTCGCATGATGCGCACGACTTCCACCCCAAGACTCTTCACTTGGGACAGGGATTTAGGAAACACCAGTGCCCTAAACAGGGGATACAATTCATTAACTTCCACCACCTTTAACGTCCCTTGCATAGGGAATCCCTTAGAGCCCTTGACAATGCCCAACCAATCTTCTAGCTCACGCACCACATGGAGCTCTTTCTGCGCCCTGTCTAAAACCACATTCATGCCATCTTCCAGTACACCGAAGAGGTCTGAAAAGAACTCGGCTGACAGATGGAAAACTATTTTGACACCCTTAATACGGGTGCTGTAGTAGGTGATAGAGTTGTCGAACGAATCAACAATTCCAATCATTTCAACTATAGAGACATCAGGGCTCAGGGTTGTAAATAACTCCATGAGGCCGGCGTCATCCAAACAACGGACAATAGATGGTGGGGCACTAGTACGCAACCATCGATGTGCCTTGCTGATCTCCCCAAACTTCATCAACAGGGTACTCTCAATTCGCCCTGTCGTAACAGGATCTCCACCGGGGGGACATTAACTGTAAACACAATTTAAAACCATAACACCAGTATGACCAACGTTGCAGCCAAACAAACATACTAAAGCATCTAGGAAATATCATCACTTACCTTCAGTTGTGGGCTACGAGGTGCTAGAGCCCAAGTCAGCATCACGAGGGAAAATTGGTCCATTGCGTGACCAATCTCCATGCAGCCACCCACGAGCCATGCATTGTGCAAATGCCCTGGAAAACCATTTATGGAAATGAACAATGTCACCCTTGGTCTGAGCTAATATAGCTCCGCGGAGCGTGGGACCCACCATGAAGGTCTTTAAAGCGGTATGAGCCAGTGCAAGCCCATCATCATTGATGCATATCCAATCTTTATCAACCTGGGGCCTGCAAAAGAACAGTCATCAAAACAGGAGCAAACACAAAATGACAAAATAGAAACGACAAACTAAACGACCTTACCTCTCTACCCTGTACACCGTGCCTGGAGGGTTCTGAAATAATGTGTGTGCACGCGCAGCTAGAAACAAGGTGTTATTGAGATAGTGAGGCCCACGTGGCAATAAGTACCACACGCGCGATAATGGACGAGTAGATCTGGGCCCTCCAGAGGGACCTTCCTCATTCGCAAGAGGTCCCTCGTAAATGTCCACCATGAAAACCATGACATCATCCAAAGATCCTGGAAACATTGCTTCGAGCATGCTCTGCGCCACTTATTCGCTTCGGTGTGACCATATCACTACCTTGAATCTGTCTAGGATGAAAGCAAGGAATTCACAGGCCCCTTCCCTGAACCATACCCCATTGTTATCAATAGTCAAATCAGGGGCAGGTTCATCAGTATCAAGGGGCCCGAACCATGCTAGTACCCCAACCAACTTAACCACCAGGAGGAAAGGCTCAGGATCCCTGCAAATAACCAGAATCCCATGATAAGTCAACTATACACCAAAATGAAATAGAGAAATGAAATTCCACGTTGAAAGCCAATACTTCGAAAAAATCAAAAAAACTGTTTACACTCGGCGTACACCCTATCAAAAGATTGTTTACACTCGGCATACACGCTATCAAAAGACTGTTTACACTCGGCGTACACGCTATCCAAAGATTGTTTACACTCGACGTACACGCTATCAAAACACTATTTACACTCGGTATACACGCTATCAAAAGATTGTTTACACTCGGCGTACACACTGCAAAAACTGTCTATGCCCAGAGTACAGATCCTGTAAGCTGCGAAAACTATTTACGCCCAGCGTACAGATCCTGTACGTTGCGAAAACTTTTTACGCTCAACGTGCAGACTCTGCATGCTACCAAAATTGTTTACGCCCAACCTGCAGACCCTGTACACTGCGAAGCCCGTTTACACTCAACATACAGATTTTGCACGCTGTAAAAACTATCCACGCTCAGCGTACAGACCCTGTACGCTACCAAAACTGTCTACGCTTAGCGTACAGACCCTGTATGTTGCCAAAATTATCTACGCCAAATAATAAGTACAAATAAAAAAAATTAACTGAGGTAAGATTAGAGCCTACCTGTGTGTCGATCTAGGCCACGATGGAATCCTAGGCCTAGGCAAACACTGTAGTATGGCCTCACTTTCCTCCACGAAAGTCAAGTTGGGCCCCTTCCTCCCTTGGCCTTCTACCTCCTTACCCTTGCCCATTCTGGCATCCTGTACGCTAACCTCACACGCTTATGCTGGGGTTTGCTACTTTACGCTGACACCGGGGTTTGCTGCTCTACGCTGACGTTGGGGTTTGCTGCTTTACGCTGACGCCGGGTGTACTGTCCAAAATCGTCGATCTCCGGCTGAAATGAAACAGAAATCTAGAGATCTCTGGACACGCACAGAAGACCCTACCTTCACTTGAGGGCAAGCTGGAATTAACGAAGGTAGAGTACCTTGAGTGGTCCGCACGCGAATCAGGCAAGGATTTTCCCGAACATACACCAATATACTGTATGCTGAGTTATACGTAAATGGCGTATAAGCGTAACTAATGTAAAACGGAGCATAAACGTACAGGAGCGTAAGCAGTAACATACAATAATGAATGAAAGACTGTAACAAATTTTAGCAAAGAAATGTAACAATATTATTGTGAAATGAAAGTTACAATGCATCGGTCTAACGTAGTTGTGGCTCTAGCACAAGGCGGATGAATAGCCCTGGTGGATGCAGGGGTGATTTTGTGTTGGGTTTAACTGCAGGCACAGCATAAAGGCTGTATGCTTAGCGTGTAGGGTCAAGGTCCAATGTATAGGGTTTTTTCTTTGTTTTTCTTAGCGTCTCTGGTTCTCTTTTTTTTTCTCTAGTTTGCTCAAAATTGCCCCCCGGTCTAGTGAAAATTGGGGGTTTTATACAAGTGTAAACGTGGGACTCGGGTTTTGAGAGGGGATGATTAGCTATGGAGCGCTGGATTCTCGGGTCAGGTGACATGTGGCGAGTTGACCGGGTGCGAAAAAATGAAATTTTACAAGTATCAAGCGTGTTGCACGCCAGCGTATGCACGTTATACGCCAGGGTATACAGCTGTACGCCAGCGTATACACGCTAGACATATGACCCTGGCGTACAGACTTGATCGAAACAAAAGAGGTCATTCGGCCCTCAAATTTGACTTTGGATGCCATGAGAATGCTGCCTGTGGATGTTCAACTTGGTTGACCTTGATCTGACACGGTGTTGGAGAATTTTGATTATACATTATGCATGTTGGGCATATACGCCGAGCGTACACACTGGGCGTACACGTTGTTTATCTTGGACGTATACGCTGTGAATGCATGCTGGGCGTATACGCTATATCTGCTGAGCATATACGCTAAGCGTGGAGGATGTACATGCTCAACGTATGGACTCCACAATGCATGATGTCAACACTTGATGATTGCTCTGTTCGTGTGAGTTGATAATTTGTACAAAATCTTCCTCTGCAATGCAGTTTCCATACCATCTTTGGAAGTTGCATACTGGGCGTATACATCAATCACACATGCTAAGTGTACATGTGAGGTTGTATACACTGGGCGTATACGCTGTATCTGCTGGGCATATACGCTGGGCGTATACGCTGAGAATGTATACTTAGTGAAGACTAAGTATCTTGATCTCCGAAGTTGCCATGTTTGATACCAGATGTCGCTGTGGTCGTCTGCGGGTCCCAGGGAACTGTTTCTTATTGTGTTCGACTTCGCTTGAAGCTGTCTGTGGGGCCCTCAAGCTTTAGTCATGCTAGGGAACATCATGACTTAGCTCGATTTTTGTTGGAGAAGCACTAAGCTCAGAATTTTGTGGTGTTTCACCAGGGTTTGAGCCTCCACGCTCACACTGGGGTTTGAGCCTCTACGCTCATGCTTATGCCGGGGTTTGCTGCTTTACGCTCACGTTGGGGTTTGAGCCTCTACGCTTACGTTGACGCTAAGGTTTGCTACTCTATGCTCACGCTAGGGTCTTGTTCTCTACGCTTACGCTGCAGCTTAGGTATACGCTCACGCTGCAACTTATGTTTATTTTATCTTTGAAACTAATAGGTTCACGCTCACGCCCGCCACCCTATATATAGCATCGAGTTGACCCCGCCGCCATCGTCGCCGCCTTTCATTTTTTATTAATATTTTATTAATTTTAGTTAGAAATTGTTCAAAATACAAAGTACGGGGAAAATGCAGAAGAAAATGATGAGATAATAAACACTACCACATATCATATTCCCTGGTAAGCCAATTTCGATTTCCCGCACTAAACATTTTGGCGCAAACTCTTCCGTACAGATCATACAGCAACTAGGCATCATCAAATCACACGTACGGCTCGGTAAGGCCTTAAACTGCCACATACGGCCTGGTAAGGCCTTAAACCGCCACATACGGCCCGATAAGGCCTTAAACTGCTATGCGTCCCAGTACAATGATAAACCACCATCGTACATGTACACATGATTTACGTTGCCAAGGAACGCGTAATAACACCTACTAGCTCACTCTGCCCTCTATTTATTGGCAGGAGCAAGCCCAATGGATTATTAGTATTTATCCACACCATTGACCATCGATGGACCATACAGAAAGATTACAAGAGAAATCGACATAAATTTCATCAACTTAGGGTTATCAACGGACGACACAATCATAACCTCAACACAACAAACGCTAGACAGCTACAAAGGTATGACAAAGTCCCTCGACATAGAAGCTGATAGCATCACCGAAGACTCGTTGACTGAAACTCCCATCGCTATGCCTGATGGTGAAATCAAGATATTAAAATTGAGTACATTATTGCAACCTCAATTGGCCAAAGACATAGAATATGTGCTTCAAGACAACATAAAAGCATTCCCTTGGTCTTACACTAATATGCCCGGGTTAGATCCTCGAATCGTCCAGCACAATATTATACTCGATCCAAAGTTAAGGCCAATGAAACAAAAATCATGAAAGGTTAAGCCTGAGGTAGCATTAGCAGTTCGCAATGAGATCACCAAACTCTATCAGGCAGGTTTCATTCGGGCTGTAGACTACGTTGATTGGGTATCCAACATGGTCATTGTCCCGAAGAAGAATGGAAGCATTCGCCTATGCATTGACATCCAGGACCTCAATGTTGCGACCATAAAAGATGATTTCCCCCTACCCAGCATCGATCAACTTGTTGACTCAACCGCTGAGCACGCCTTGCTATCTTTTATGGATGGCTTCTCAGGATATAACCAGATACGCATTAACCCAGAGCATCAGCTCCAGACTACCTTTATGACACCATGGGGTACCTTTTGTTACACAATGATGCCCTTCAGTTTTAAGAATGCTGGGGCCACATATCAAAGGGCAATGAAATTTATTTTTAGCGATTATATGCTACATTCGCTCAATGATTATGTAGATGATATTGCAATTAAATCGAAAACACTAGAACAACACATCCAAGATTTAGATTTGATCTTAAAACGTTGCTTAAAATATGAACTTAGGCTCAATCTAAAGAAATGTGTTTTAGAAGTAAAAACGGGCACGATGCTAGGCTTCATAGTGTCAGAAACAGGAATACGGGTGGACCTAGATAAAGTTAAAGCTGTTATCAATTTAAAACCACCAAGCAATATTACCGAACTTCGGGGTCTACAAGGTAGATTACAGTTCATCAGGCGCTTCATAGAAAAATTGACGGACAAGTTGAAGCCCATGAATCATTTACTACGAAAGAATGCCCATTTCGAATGGACTCCACAATGCCAAGAAGCTTTCAACCACATTAAGATAGCACTAGCTCAGTTACCAATAGTGTACCCTCCAAAGAACAATAAACCTTTCTACATTTATCTTACCACGTTGGATTCGTCCATCGCTTCAATGCTCTGCCAGAAACGAGACGATGGGACCGAAGTCCCTGTTTATTATTTGAGCCATGCATTAGTGGCCCACGAAAAGAAGTACAATGAGGTGGAGAAGTCATGTTTAGCCCTTTTCTTTTCCCTAAAGAAATGGCGAAATTACCTCTTCCATAACCAAGCCAACATAATCTGCAAAGATAATGTGCTTAGGGCCATCACCAGTAATATTTATGAGTCAAGCAGAATAGAGCGTTGGAAAGCCATAATAGCCGAATTCGAGCTACATTATATAGCGTAGTCATCAGTCAAGGGTCAAGCCATAGCGAATCAACTAACTACATCACCAATACACGATCAAGCAACAGTAGAGCCAGAGTTTCCAGACGAAAACATAAGCGCGATAAACATAGTTCCCGATGAGTATGAAGCTATTTTGAACTTTGATGGAGCATTCACCTCTCAAGGGGGGAGTGCTGCTGCCGTCATCACCTATCCCTCTGGGGAGATCTGACCCTTTGCTTACCGCTTCAACTTTCATTGTACCAACAACATAGCAGAATACGAAGGTCTCCTTAGGGGCCTTACGACAGCATTAACTTCCAACATCACACGACTCGTGGTCAAGGGAGACTCACAACTAGTTTTAAACTAAGTCACAGATGTTTATACATGCAAAGCACAACATTTACAGCCATACTGTGACTTAGCTAAACATTTACTAAAGCGATTCGAAAACATGGATGTGCAACATGTCTCCAGAAATGATAACACCATTGCAGACGCACTTGCCACGCTAGCTCTAAACATATCACCTGATATGTTCCATATGTTTCCAAGCTCTATAATCAGTTGTGCTAAACCCATAACTGATACTCTCGATGAATTACCAATTGCATCCGTTAGTACAACATACGCAATAGAATGGTATGACGACATAAAAGAGTACCTTCTACGTGGTGAAACACCGCAACATTTAACGAATGCACAAAAGGACGCAGTACGAAAACGTTCTTGACAATATGCATTGGTTGGGGACACATTGTGTCATCGATCCTATGAAGATGTATTGCTAACGTGCGTTAGTAGCGTTGATGCCCAAAACATCGTCGAGCAAGTACATGATGGACTATGCGGAGGACACATAGCACCTAAAGCAATGGCGACGAAAATAAGACGTTTAGGCTATTATTGGCCACACATGGAGTATGACTGTCTCTCTAAGGCTAAAACGTGCAGTGTCTATCAAAAACATAGTAATCTGATACATGTTTCACCAAATGAGTTGCATACAGCGCAAATCACCTGGCCCTTTCAAAAGTGAGGGTTGGACCTTATCGGACCAATAACACCCTCATCTTCTGTAGGGCATAGCTTCATCATAATCGCTACAGAGTATTTCACGAAGTGGGTAGAAGCTGTTCCCCTTAGAGAAACCACATCCAAACACATATGCAACTTCATCCTTGAAAACATTGTGACTCGTTTTGGCATCCCCATGACCATCATCACTGATAATGGACCACAATTTAGCAGTGCTGAAACCAGAACTTTCTGTGAAAGCCTAGGGATCAAACACTCATTTTCATCCCCTTATTACCCTCAGAGCAATGGGCAAGCTGAGGCCACAAATAAAACCATCATTACAGTACTTAAAAAGATGCTTACCCAAAACTTAAAAAGATGGCATGAACAGCTAGTATACGCGCTGTGGGCTTATCGCACTATGCATCGGACTTCCACAGGTAAAACACCATATAGTCTTATTTATGTTTCAAAAGCTGTTTTACCCTTGGAATTACAGGTACCATCCTTAAGGATCACACTTTCCGGACTCCTCGACGAAGGGCAAAACAATGACCTACGCATTATTGACTTGGACTCGATGGAGGAGGAACGCATACGTGCACTCGATAAGATTGAATGGTATCAAAAACAACAATGACAACGCCATCGGCACGATGTTCATAAGCACCCTATCAAGGAAGGCGACCTTATGCTCAAAGCCATTCGGGAACACCCAGACAAATTCTCAGCCAACTGGGAAGGGCCCTACTTGGTCACCAAAGTGTATGACAACGAAGCATTCAAATTAGTTGACATGGAAGGGAATGACCTTGTAAATCTGACCAATCACTTGTTCTTGAAACCGTTCCATGTTTGACCATGGACTCAGGTACATTTTCATCCTGGCTTCATGACAGTCAACTAATACCACAACTCGTCCTAGCATCATGATGGTAAATTGATACCACAGCTCGTCCTGGCATCATGACGGTAAACTGATACCACAACTCATCCTAGCATCATGATGGTAAACTGATACCATAGCTCGTCCTGGCATCATAACAGTAAACTGATACCACAGATCATCCTGGCATCATGACGGTAAACTGATACCATAGCTCGTCCTGGCATCATGACGGTAAACTGATACCACAACTTGTCCTGGCATCATGACGGTAAACTGATACCATAGCTCATCCTGACATCACGACAGTAAACTGATACCATAACTCGTCCTGGCATCATGATGATAAACTAATACCATAGAATGTCCGCAATGAAAATAAACTAGCACCCATCCGGTACGATAGTAAACTGCCACAGTCACATTCACCAGAGTTCGCTAAGACTATAAACTGGTTTGCCTCTTCATGGTCCACCAAGACTAGAAACTAGCAATGTACCATCCGCCACGACGCTAAATAGGCAATGTCCAACTAGTCATGACATAAAACTAACCCATGATATTCAGCCATGACTATAAACTGGAAATTTCATCTCTAGTTCCTCGATCTGTGGTTGCATTCAAACTTCATCAGAGCCGTTGCCTCACTTGTCATTAGCCGATCCTGACAACATTGTTGCTATTCATATATAGTGCCTGAAATTTCATCTGTTGCCTTAATTTCATCAGTAGTTGTTCAAGTCTAAGCTTGTTTACTCACTCATGGTTTTCTTGTCTTCTTGGAGTTGTCTTTGCAGGATGACACTTAGAGGTGTTCGTACAAGAATGCACTTCATCACAGCAACAAGGTAATATATTGTTCATAACACACGTGACAAGACAAATCAAGCCATTCACCAGTACATCTTCCATTACATACCCCACCTACCCCTCAACATCGTCCACTTAATTACATCCTGGACACACCCAATACAACCTAAAAAATTGAACACACTGTCGCACACTACACCACTCTTAAGCAGTTGCAACCCACAACACGGCATCTGAGCATGCACCAAAAAAATCATGGCCCTTCCCATATAAGCCCTTGGCGGGAAGGTAGTTTCCGTGAAAGAAAATTCTTATGTCTCAAACGATCAAGTAACATCTCGTTGCATGGCTTTGGCTCTCCGCCAACAAGTTCCCTCGAAACATTAAATAGAGACCCTGTTCCTCCAAAGAACGCAACACCTCATCATGTGGCTTTGGTTGTGCCAACAAGTTCTCTTACACACCAAGCAAGAGTCTTGTTCTGCCAAAGGATGCACGTCTCATGTCTTGATTCTAAGTCTACAATCACTATTGACAAGGATCAGCATAACCCGTATACACACCAGAGCATCCCCTTTATCATTTTCCAATCCCCACAATTTCCATTTCCCTATCCAGCTACAAACTTAATGTACTACTGGACACGGTGCGATGACATCTGGTCAAGTGTCAAAGGAAAATACTACTAAGTTGCTTGTGTGGTGTTTTGTACTTCTTTGTCGACGCCTCTCGGGTCGATTCCTCCAAGCATCAACAAAGAGGGGCCAATGAAACACCACAAAATTCTAAGCTTAGTACTTCTCCAACAAAAATCGAGCTAACTCATGATGCTCCCTAGCATGACTAAAGCTTGAGGGCCCCACAGACAGCTTCAAGCAGAGTCAAACTCAACAAGAAGCAGTTCCCTGGGACCCGCAGATGACCACAGCGACATCTGGTATCAAACATGGCAACTTCGGAGCTCAAGATACTTAGTTCTCACTAAGTATACATTCCCAGCGTATATGCCCAGCATACTTTCCCAGCGTACACGCCTCACATGTACGCTCAGCATGTATGACTGACGTGTGCGCCCGGCATGCAACCCCCGAAGATGGCATGGAAACAGCACTTCAGAGCAAGATTTTATACAAAGCATCAACTCATGCGAACAGAGCAATCATCAGGTGTCATCATGGGCTCCAGAAAGTCGAATTTTGGTCTCAACATCATGCATTTTGGAGTTCATACGCTGAGCATGTACATCCTGCATGCCCAGCGTGTATGCCCAGCGTGTCCACCCAGCATGTATGGCCCGCGTATACGCCCGACATATACGCCCAGCATGTACAAAGTGTACGACTGGTATGTAGCACAATGTATACCAATCAAAGCTCTCCTGCACCATGTCAGATCAAGGTTAACCAAGCTGAACATCTACAGGCAACATCTTCATGGCATCCGAATTCAAATCTGAAGGTCGAACGACTTCTTTTGTTTTGATCAAGTTTGTACGTGGAGGTCATACGTCCAGCGTGTATATGCTAGCATACAACGTGTATACGCTAGCGTGCAGCATGCTATACACTTGTAAAATTTCATTCTTTTGCACTCGGTCAACCCGCCACATGTCACCCGACCCAAGTCTAAACTTGTATAAAACCCCCAATTTTTCACTAGATCGGGGTGGGCAATTTTGAGCAAACCAGAGACAAAAAAAGGAACCAGAGACGCCGAGAAACCAGAGAGCAAAGCAAAAACCCTGTATGCTGGACCTTAACCCTACATGCTGAGCATACAGCCTTCATGCTGTGCTTGTAGTTTAAACCAATACACAATCGTCCCTGCGCATCCACTGGGGCTCTTCATCCTCCTTGTGTCAGATTCACAACTGCGTTAGACCGGTGTATTGTAACTTTCAGTTTCACAATAATATTATCACATCTATTTTGCTAAGATTTGTTATAGTTTTTTGTTCATTATTGCATGCTTATTACTTACGTTCATGTACGTTTACGCTTCGTTTTACATTAGTTACGTCGTTTACGTATAACCCAGCGTACAGTATATCGGTGTACGTTCGGGGAAATCCTTGCCTGATCCACGTGTGGACCACTCAAGGTACTCTACCTTCATTAATTCCAGCTTGCCCTCAAGCGAAGGTAGGGTCTTCTATGCATGTCCAGGGATCTCCAGGTTTCTGTTTCATTCCAGTTGGAGATCGACGATTTCGAATAGTACACACCACAACAGGAAGGATTACATTCCATCCTCATATGACCAAATACTCGTAAGTGACATTCATGTGAGTATCTTGGCCCACCTAATTGAGATGGATGAGGAGGACCAGAAGTCCACCTCAAATGGGCAACCAAGGAATGAAGATGAATTTGGGGTGGATTCTAAGCTTGAGAACCAAATAGGAGGGCTTTTCCAACAAGACACCCCTAAGGCCACAATAACCACCTCCATCCCCTTCATCTCTTTCATAGGGAATGTTCCACCATCTTCATCACCACCTTACATGACCATGTTCAGACTTACACTAGTCATAGCTATGCACCAAGCACAATTGACACTATAGTCTACCTCATTCCACTTCTCCATGTTGTTTGCCACTTAGCCTAGGTTTGCACAATCCTCATCAAGGGCTACCACTATTGCCAATCCTATGACCATCCAAATGAGGCCCACCATGGGACAACAAGTAACCTGAGGGTCATGTACCTATTTTTTTCCATTTGTGGCACAAATATTAGCACAAACATCATTTTTTGTATTTAGCCATATATCACTATAATAACTCAACCTTTTCCCTCTATTCCCCAAGCCATAACAAGACCAAATACTTCACAACTTATGCCTCAACCCTTTGTTAAAACCCCACAATTGATAGGGGTACCCCAAGGACTGGATCAAGCTTTCCAAATGACCCAAGACTTGACTGAAGAGTTAAGGGAGCTTAAAGTCCCAACGTCCTAGACCATAAAGATAATGGACTTTTACCAAGATGATTCTATTAGTCCTATGGTCCTACCACTAACTCTTCTTCCTAGTGTCGTTGTGCCACACTTCACCAAGTACAATGACAAAAGTGATCTGAATGCACATTTGATAACCTTTTGCTCTGAGTGCTTAATGTTGCAAGCATGGTTGCATATAATTATGCGGATTTTCCCTATGTCTCTAATAGGAAAATCACTTGACTAGTACCATGGCTTACCAAGAGGATCCATATCCTCTTTGGATGAACTAATTTCACAATTTGTTAATCATTTCATGTATAACTTAGAACCTAATACCACACTTGACCAACTAATGAAGGTCAAGCAAGAACCCCTTAAGCCAATGTAGAGGTTCATCCAATGATGGAATGCTCTTCTTGACAAGATATCATAGTGTATAGCTAAAATACATCTATTAGTTATCTTCAAGAGGGTGGTTAACAATTTTGTAAAGTCAAAATTATGTTATCTTGATCCATGGTCTCTTATTCAAGCCTTTTTCTAAACTAAGAATATAGAAGATGTCATAGAAGCCAGCCATGATCCTACCTACATCGTATATAAAAATCAACATGCATGTAAAGACAAAGATAAGGGTAGGTAAAATAATGTAGCAGTAGCAACCATGACTAAGGAAACTAAACCAACTAACCAAGGGTTGAAGACTTACCAACCCAAGACCCCTGCTGCTAGCAATAACGATTAACCCTCTACCTTTGGGGCCACTACATTGACTATGTCTAGGCCTACCTTCACATAGAAAGACTAGTCAAAATATACCAAGTTTCCCCTTAAGCCATCAGAGCTTCTAGACCAACTATTGAAGAGCGATAGAATCCAATACAAGAAAATGACTGAGATTACCCATAAGAGGCATGATAGGTTATGTGAGATAGCAAAGGACCCTAAGCGAGAAACTAAGGATGACCCTCCAGTATCAAAATACTTCAAGCTTAATCACTTTTGCCATTACCACCAATTTCCAGGTCATGATACCATTTTTTCTTTACACTCAAAGATGACTTGCAAAGGATGATCGTTAGGGGTGAACTAGTATTAGACACTTCAAACCTGGTTAAGCCTTAGAACTAGTCAATGCAAGTATCTAAGGACCCATTATATGCTAACAATAGTTCATACATTATATCATCATTCAATGTTGATGATAATTGGATGCCTACAAGGGAACCATTCTTTATTCGGGGACCCTTCACAACAAAAGGGACTCTTTAGCTTTTACTAGATCAAGACCCTATTTTTTTGTAAGGGTACCATCACAAATGTTTCTTAAGGAGCCTTTTGATCAAGGTACCCTAGCCCTTGATAGCACAACCTACCCCAACAATAAAACAACAACCCCCCATGGTGGCCAATGTAATGCCTTCTTCCTTGCAACCAACTAGGGATAATAAGAAATCCCCAACCAAATAATGGAAAAAATCTATGTAGAAAGCCAATAACAACAATGATAAGTAGGCCAAGTTAGGGAAGGAAGTGGATCTATTGAAGCCTACTTCCATATCATCTATTCCCATGACTTCCATGATCCAAGATGCCTCAACAAGTAAACCACGAGAAGAACCAAAACCCCAAGAAGAAAAGAGAAAGGCTAGGCCACAACAACCCAAGGATGAATTTTGTATTTTGGAGCACATGGAGGAAGTTAGAAGCAACAAATTAACAATTAATAATAAGGAATTCCTGAATGCAATGGAACATGTTAAGAAATCTCTCAAATAAAAGAACACAACCTTGAGCTTGTATGACTTGGTCATTACTTCTGTTGCTCACCATGAGGCATTGGTTAAGATGTTGACCTTCATTCCTATTAGCAAGGACGTCATTGCTAGCAAAGAGTCTATCCATGTAGTCATGGTAACCTCTTCTTCCAAGAAATCAAACTCAATATTGCTAGTGTTTCGCAATAGTAAAATCAAGACAAACCCCCAAAATGACAAAGTAACTAAAGCTCCTCTCTTTATAACCATACGGGTTGGGCAATATAAAGTACATAGGGTACATGTAGATGATGGACTGGTAACCAACATCATACCTCATACTATTATTGAACATTTGGGCCTCACAGAACAAATGCAACACATGATGACTTTAGCCCTTAAATCCTTTAATGGATCATGGGTTGTGGTCAAAGGCTCCATTTCTTTAGATTTTGTGGTAGAGGAAGATCTTAGCTAGTCCAATTGCAAGTTGTGTCTTCACCTATTCACCAAGAAATCCACTTTCCTTATGAGGGAGGTGAAATCATTATTCATAGTGATAGTGCAGCCCCTTTAGCTGTTAACAACATTAATGTAGAACAAGGGTCCAAAGTGGAGTTTCAAGAAGAAACTCCTACTATTTGCCATAAAATCAAAGGAAGTGATATAGCAAAAGAGGCTAAAGTAAATAACGATAAACCCATTGATGAGCTATGGGGAGAGCTCCCATTCAATGTTGTTAGTAAAGAAGATGGAGAATATAAATTGGTGCAAAATAGACCATACACATTTCCCAATCTCTCAAAGATTAGGAAACACCTGCATAGGTGATATATGCTCCTAATCCTTCTTACACCTTATGCAGTCATAACCCTATAACTATATGTACTTATAGCCTAATAGCTTAGTTTATACTTAATTTTTTTTTTGTTACCTTGTTTTCCTTTATGTTGAATTCTTTATTTACCTATAACTTAAACTTTATCTTTGTTTTACATCCTTTTACTTTTGAAGCCTTTTTCTTTTTACTCAAAAAAGCCAAAAACAACATAAAAATTTTAAAACTGAAAACTCCATAAAAATTTATAAAACACAAAATAACCAAAAAAATATACATTTTCTTTTATGTATTATATGACCTACCATGGCCTTAAATTGGCAAATACTACATGGCCCACCATGGCCTTACACTAGCAAATACCGCATGGCCCACCATGGCCTAAAACTAGCAAAAAACTTTGTATCTCATTTTTTACTTTAGTTTACAACTTTGTTTTATAACTATTTTAACCTTCTATTGCATGGAAACCAAGTTTAGCCAACATAGCCTTTAGATATAAATTACAACATAGAGCTGTAACATAAACAAAACCATAATGCTAGAACATTATAAGCAGAATTAAAACTAAAATTTAAAATTAAAATTAAAATGTCCATAGCATCATGACCATAGCGACATAACATGGCAAAAATGTCCAACTAAAGAATGTTTAAATAATAAACTATTTTGGCTAATACTATTCATACATCATCATCAGCATGAAAATGAAATAGCTGAAACTGAGAGGTAATTGATGGAACTAAGTAGTATCTATAAGAGGGTGTACTGTCTGAAATCGTCGGTGGCTGGAATGAAATATATGGTGAGAGATTTACAGGAAGACACAGAAGACCCTACCTTCGCTTGAGGACGAGTTGGAACTGACGAAGGTAGAGTACCTTGGGTGGTCTGCACGCAAATCAGACAAGGATTTCCCCGAACATATGTCGACGCGTGATATGCCGAGTTATATGTAAACGGTACGAAAAATGTAAACCAGCGCACATGAATGTAAACAGGAGATAAAAAATGCGAACGAAAACTGTGAAAAATCTTGGCTGAAAATGCAGTGATACTATTGGATAATAAAAATTACAATGCACCGGTCTAGATGCAGTTGTGGATCTGACACAAGGCAGACAAAGAGCCCCGGTGAATGCAGGGGTGTGATTGTGTGCTAGTTTAGACTGCAAGCATAGAGTAGAGGTTGTATGCTCAGCGTGCAGGGTCCAAGTCCAACGTATAGGGTGGATGTCGCGAATGTTCTCCGTGTGGATTGCCCAGATTCTTACCAAGATTTCCTCCAATTTTCGAACCCTGATCTGGTCAAAAATCAGGGTCTTTGTACAAGTTTTGGGCATTAAATTCGGATTTGGGATGGGGTGATTGGCTACAGAATGTTGGAATTTCGGATTGGATGACATGTGGAGCATCGACTGGGTGCAACCAAATGAAATTTTACAAGTGTGCAGCGTGCTGCATGACAACATGTGCTGCTGCACACCAGTGTGTACACGCTGGCATGTGAATTCAGCGTACAGACTTGACTAAAACAAAAGAATTCATTTTTACAAACTACTGTTACAACAGGAAGTATTCAATTCAGCCCTCAGATTTGGGCTCGGACGTCATGAGAGTGCTGCTTGCGGATATTCTTGGACTTGATCTGACATGGTTCTGCTGATGTCTTTTATTGATGTACGCTGTACTGCATGCTGGATGGTGCATACCGGGTGTACATGCTAGGCGTGCATGCTGCATGCTCAGTAAAACCAAGTATTTTGAGCTAAAAATGGTAGGTTTGATTTCAGATGTGGCCGTAGTATTCTGTGGGTCTCGGGGAACCATTTCTTGTTCGGTTCGACTCCATTTGAAGCTGTCTGTGAGGTCTTCAAGCTTTAGTCATGCTAGGGAGCATCATGACTTAGCTTGATTCTTATCGGAGGAGTACTAAGCTCAAAATTTTGTGGTGTTTCATTGGCCCCTCTTTGTTGACGCTTAGAGGAATCAACCCGAGAAATGTCGACAAAGAAGTACAAAACACCACAAGCGACTTGGTAGAAACATTGCCCTTTGACACGTGGCCAGATGTCATCGCACCGTGTTTAGTAGTACATGGGATTGGGAATATGAAGTTCGTAGCTGGATGGGGGAAATGGAAATTGTGGAGATTGAGAACTGATCAAAGAATTGTGCACAGTGAGGGGGATGCTCTAGTGTGTGTACAGGTCATGTTAATCCTTGTCAGTAGCCATTGTTTAGCAGACTTGGGACCAAGACATGAGGTGTATGTCCTTTGGCAGAACAAGACTCTTCTTTAGTGTTTAAGAGGACTTGTTGGCATCACCAAAGCCACGATGATGATGTGTTGTGTTCTTTGGAAGAATAGGGTCTCTGTTTGGAATTAGAGGGAACCTGTTGGCGGAGAGCTAAAGCCATGCAACGAGATGTTACTTGAGCATTTGAGACATGAGTACTTGCTTCCAAGATAATTACTTTCCCGCCTGGGGCTTGTATGGGAAGTGCCAAGGTTTTTTTTTGGTACTCATTGCTCAAGTGCCACGTTGTGTGTTGCAACTGCTGAAAAGTGTTGCAGTGCGCAACGGCGTGCTCAACATTTTGGAATGCCTTGGGTGTGTCTGGGGTATGAATGAGTAGAGTATGTTGAGGAATAGATGGGAAAGGTAACGGGAAATGTACTAGTGAATGGCTTGATTAACCTAGTTACATGTGTTAAGCACAATGTGATACCTTGCCTTTGTGACGAAGTGCATTTTCGTACGAACACCTTTGAGTGTCATCCTATAAACACAACTCCAAGAAGATAAGAAAACCACGAGTGAGTGAGTAAGATTAGACTTGAACAGCAACTGATGAAACAATGGCACCAAATGAGACTTCAAGCACTGAGTGCGGATGGCAATAGTGTTGTTAAGATCAACTGGTGATGAGTGCGGCAGCGGCTTTGATGAAATCTGAATGCATCTACAGATCAAGAGACCGAAGATGAAGCTGCCAATTTATAGTCATAGCGAACTATCGTGGGTTAGTTTTATGTCATGACCCATTAGACTGTACCAGTTTATCGTCGTAGCGGACGGTACACTGCTAGTTTATAGTCTTGGCAAACTGTGAAGAGGCAAACCAGTTTATAGTCTTAGCGGACTCTGGCAAACAAAATTGTGAATGAGTGCTAGTTTATCGTTATTGCAGATGAACTGTGGTGCCAGTTTATCATCGTAATGCCAGGATGAGCTATGGTATCAGTTTACCATCATGATTCTAGGACAAGCTGTGGTATCAGTTTACCGTCATGATTCTAGGACGAGCGCATACCTGAGTTCATGTTCAAATGTAGAATGGTTTCAAGTACAAGTGGTTCGTCAGATGTGTGAGTTCATTGCCGTTTGTATCAGTTAATTTAAATGTTCCATTGTCGAATGCTTTGGTAACCAAGTAGGGTCCTTCCCAATTGGCTGAGAATTTGTCCAGGAGTTCCCGAATGGCTTTGAGTACAAGGTCGCCTTCCTTGATCAGGCGTTTATGGATATCGTGTCGATGGCACCATCGTTGCTACTGTTGGTACCATTCAAGTTGATCGAGCGCACGTGTGCATTCCTCCTCCACCGAGTCCAAGTCAACAATGTGCAAGTCATTGTTTTGATCTTCATCGAGGAGTCCAGAGAGCGTAATCCTTAAGGATGGTACCTGCAACTCCAAAGGTAAAATAGCTTCTAAACCATAAACAAGACTATATGGCGTTTTACCTGTGGAAGTACGATGCGTAGTGCGATAGGCCCATAGTGCGTATACTAGCTGTTCATGCCATTTTCTTTTGCTCTGTGTAAGCATCTTCTTTAGTACTGAGATGATGATCTTATTTGTAGCTTCGGCTTGACCATTGCTCTTGTCCATTGCTCTGAGGGTAGTATGGGGACAAAAATAAATGTTTTATCCCTAGACTTTCACAGAAAGTTCTAGTTTCGACACTGCTGAATTGCAGTCTGTTATCAGTAATAACGGTCATTGGAATGCCAAAATGGGTCACAATGTTTTGTAGAATGAAGTTGCATATGTGTCTAGATGTGGTCTTCCTAAGAGGAATGGCTTCTACCCATTTCGTGAAATACTCTGTCACGGTTATGATGAAGCTATGTCCTACGGAAGATGGGGGAGTTATCAGCCCGATAATGTCTAACCCCCACTTCTAGAAAGGCCAAGTGACTTGTGCCGTATGCAACTCATTTGGTGGAACATGTATCAGATTGCTATGTTTTTTATAGATACTGCATGTTTTGACCTTGGAGAAACAGTCATACTCCATGTGTGGCCAATAATAGCCCAAACGTCTTATTTTCATTACCATTGCTTTAGGCGCTATGTGTCCTCTACATAGTCCATCATGTACTTGCTCGACGATGGTTTGGCCATTAGTGCTACTAACGCATGTTAACAATATGCCATCGTAGGATTGACGACACAACGTGTCTCCTATCAATGCATACTGTCGAGAACATTTTCGTACTGCGTCTTTTTGTGCATTCGTTAGGTGTTGCAGTGTTTCACCATGTAGAAGGTACTCTTTTATGTCATCATACCATTCTACAGCGTGTGTTGTGCTAACAGATGCAATCGGTAATTCATTGGGAGTATCAGTTATGGTTTTAGCACAACTGATTATAGAGCTAGGCAACATGTGGAACATGTTTGGCGATATGTTTAGAGCTAACGTGGCAAGTGCATCTGCAATGGTGTTATCGTTTTTGGAAACATGTTGCACATCTATATCTTCGAATCACTTCAGTAAGTGCTTAGCCAAATCACAGTATGGTTGTAAATGTTGCGCTTTGCATGTATAAACGTCTGTGACTTGATTTAAAACTAGTTGTGAGTCTCCCCTAACTATTAGTCATGTGATGTCTGATGCTAGTGCTTCCATGAGACCTTTAAGGAGACCTTCGTACTCTGTTACGTTGTTGGTACACTAAAATTTGAAACGATAAGCAAAGGGACGAATCTCCTCGAAGGGATAGGTGATGACGACAACAGCACTTCCCCCTCGAGAGGTGGATGCTCCATCAAAGTTCAAGGTAGCATCGTAGTCATCAGGTACTATTTCTATTGCACTCACATTTTCATCAGGGAATTCTGGCTCTATCATCACCTAATCATGCATTGGTGATGTATTCATTTGAGTTGCTATGGCTTGACCCTTAACTAATGATTGCGCTATGTAATGCAAGTTAAACTCAGCTATCATGGCTTTCCACCTAGCTATTCTACTTGACTCATAAATGTTTCCTGTGATGGCTCTGAGTACATTATCCTTGCAGATTATATTGACTTGGTTATGGAAGAGGTAATGTCACCATTTCTTTAAGGAAAATACAAGGGATAAGCATGACCTTTCCACCTCATTGTATTTTTTCTCATGGGCTACTAGTGCATGGCTTAAGTAATAAACAAGGACATTAGTTCGGTCATATCGTTTTTGGCAAAGCATAGAAGTGATGGATGAATCTGAGGTGGCCAGGTAGATATAGAATGGTTTGTTATTCTAAGGAGGATAAACTGTCGATAGTTGAACAAGTGTCATTTTAATGTTATCAAATGCTTCTTGGCACTGTGAAGTCCATTCAAAATGGACATTCTTACGTAGCAAAAGGTTCATGGGTCTCAACTTGTTGTTAGTTTTTCTATGAAACGCCTAATGAACTGTAATCTACCTTGTAGACCCTGAAGTTCGGTAAGGTTACTTGGTGGTCTTAAGTTGATAATAGCTTTAACCTTGTCCGAATCTACTTGTATTCATGTTTCTGATACTACGAAACCTAACATCTTGCCCGTTTTTACTCCGAAGACACATTTCTTTGGGTTGAGCCTAAGTTCATATTTGAGGCAATGTTTTAGGACCAAATCTAAGTCTTAAATGTGTTGCTCTGGCATTTTTGATTTAATTGAAATGTCATCCACGTAATCATTGAGCAAATGAAGTATGTAATCGCTAAATATAAATGTCATTGCTCTTTGATATGTGGCACCAGCGTTCTTCAAGCCGAATGGCATCATTGTATAACAAAAGGTTCCCCGTGGTGTCATGAAGGTCGTCCTGAGCTGATGTTCCAGGTTAATCCATATCTGGTTATATCCTAAAAAACCATCCATAAAAGATAACAAGGCATGTCCAGCAGTTGAATCAACTAGTTGATCAATGCTAGGCAGGGGGAAATCATCTTTTATGGTCACAACGTTGAGATCCCGGAAGTCAATGCAGAGGCAAATGCTTTCATTCTTCTTTGGGACAATGACCATGTTGGATACCCAGTCAGCATAGTCAACAGCCCGAATGAACCCAGCCTGATAAAGTTTGGTGATCTTATTGCGGACGGCCAATGCTACTTTAGGCTTAACCTTGCATGCTTTTTTCTTGACTGGTCTTAATTTTGGATCAAGTATGATATTGTGCTGGATGATTCGGGGGTCTAACCTAGGAATGTCAGTGTAGGACCAAGCGAACGCTTTTATATTGTCTCGAAGCACATGTTCTATACCTTTGGCAAGTTGGGGTTGCAGTAGTGTGCTCAATTTTAATACCTTAACTTCACCGTCAGGCATAATTATAGGGGTTTCAGTTAAAGGGTCTTCAGTGATGCTATCAGCTTCTATGTCTAGAGATTT
The DNA here is from genome assembly GCA_015680685.1 of Gnetum montanum. Lineage (NCBI taxonomy): Eukaryota > Viridiplantae > Streptophyta > Gnetopsida > Gnetales > Gnetaceae > Gnetum > Gnetum montanum. The sequence continues at coordinate 557,097 of MNCI01002227.1, forward strand.
TGTCATGCCTTCATAGCTGTCTAATGTTTGTTGCATCGAGGCTACGAATATGTCGTCTGTTGATGTAGCTAAGTTGATAGAATTTATGTTGATTTCTCTTGTGATCTTCCCGCATGGTCCATTGATGGCCAATGGTGTGAATAGATGCTTGTAATCCATCGGGCTTGCTCCTACCAATAAATAGGGAGCAGAGTGAGCTCGAAAGGGCTGTTACGCTTTTCTAGTCAATGTAAATCATGTGTACATTTAACAGTGGCTAAGGTATGCGGTGGTAGTTTATCGTCGTGCCTGGGCACATGGCAGTTTAAGGCCTTACCGGGCCGAATATGGCAGTTTATGACATCTAGTTGGTTGTATGATTTGTACATGGTTATTGGATGTGAGACTATCAGATGAGGAGTTTGCGTCAAAATGTTTAGTGTGGACAACTAGAATTGTTTCGCAAGAGAATATGGTATGTGGTAGTGTTCATTATATCGTTATTTTTATTTTGCATTTGCTCATACTTTGTACTTTGGTTAATTTTGAATAAATTGAATAAAATATTCAAGGTGGTGGCGGCGGGGTCAACACGGCAGTATAAAATACATGGAGTGAGCGTGAACCCGACATTCAACACAGGCAGCATGAACTTGAGCCAAATTGCAGCATGAACGTGAACCAAATTTTGTAGCATGGATGTGCATTTCAGGTGATGGTTTCAACGTGAACCTCGGACCCACGGCGTCAGCGTCAACCTTGGTCCCACGGCATCAATGTAGAGGACCAATGACTTTCAGCGTGTAGGGTTCAGTGCAGCGTGCAGGAATAAACCTCGACATGCAGCATGCAGGAATCAGGGCAATGTGCAGGATTAAACCCTAGCGTGCAGCGTGTAGGAATTAGGGCAACGTGCAGGACTAAACCCCAGCGTGTAGCATGCAGGAATTAGGGCAGCGTGCAGGACTAAACCCCAGCGTGTAGCATGCAGGAATTAGGGCAGCGTGCAGGGATGGGCAAGGGCAAGGAAGTAGAAGGTTAGGGGAGGAAGGAGCCTAACTTGACCTTTACGGAGGAAAGTGAGGTGATGCTCCGGTGTCTGCCCAAACCCATGATCCCCTCATGGTCAGGATCGTCGTGTCAGTAAACCCTAATCCTCTACCAACATTTGTATTTCTCTTTAATTTCCCCATCTTTTATCACGACGTATAGCGTACATCCTAGCCTGTTTCCGTAGTATGGATGTGGCGTGTGGAAAATTTTGGTTATGCACTCAGCGTACAAGGCAGGGCTAAAATGCTCAGCGTATGGGGTTTGTGTACCCACGTTACAGCATGTAACATGGAGGGTTCACACGCTGAGTTTCGCAGCATGCAGCGTGCAGGGTTTGCACGTTGAGTTTTGTAACATGTATACACCGAGCGTGAACCCTGGGAATTTTTTCTAAGTGTTGGCCCCCTAGTGTAGAACATTATTTTTACGTGGCTTATTCACCCTATTTCTCGAATACATGCAAGGATCCCAAAACTTTCCTCTTGGTGGTCGAGCTTGTTGGAGTTCTGACGTGGTTTGGTCCGATTGATTCTGACGAGCCAGTTCTTGATATGACCATTGATCGCAATGGGGTATGGTTCAGAGAAGGGGCCTGTGAATTCCTTGCCTTCATCTTAGACAAATTCAATGTGATAATATGGTCGTATTTAAGTGAACAATTAGCATCGAGCGTGCTCAAGACCATGTTACCAGGGTCTTCAAATGGCGTTATGGCTTTCGTGGTGGACATTGACGAGGGATCACTTACGATTGAGGACGGTCCCTCTGGGGGACCCAGATCTGGCCATCCATTATCGCGTGTGTGGGACTTATAGTCACATGGGTCTTACCACATCAATAACACCTTGTTCCTAGCTGCTCGTGCGCATACTTTGTTCCAGAACCCTCCTGGAACGGTGTACCGAGTAGGAAGGTAACGTTGTTCAATTGACTATTTTTTTTTTGCCTTGCTACTTAGTAGTGGTTTACATTTTGATCACCATCTCTTTGTAGGCCTCAGTTCAATAAAGAAGGAGTGTGCGTAGGCGATGATGGGCTCGCTTTGGCTCGTACAGCCTTGGAGGCCTTCATGGCGAGCCCCACTTTTCGTGGTGCCATGCTGGCCTAGACTAAGGATGACATCGTTTATTTTCATAAACGGTACTCGAGGGCACTTGCACAATGCGAGGCTGGGAGGTGGTTACATGGGGATTGGTCTCATAATGGGCCATTTTTCCCACACGATGCCGATTTGGCTCCTAGCGATCTAAATACATCAACTGACAGTAAGTAATGGTATTTTCGACACCCTAGTTTGCTTGTTTTGCTGCATCATTGGTTATGTTGACTCCCTGGGGTTATCTTGTGCATACAGTGGATGCCCCATCTAGTGGAGTCACTATCACAACTGGGCGAACTGAGAGCACTCTGTCCATGAAATTAGGAGAAGTCAGTGATGCACAGCAATGGTTACGTACAAAGGCACCACCACATATCATTAGTTGTTTGAGTGATGCAGGCCTCATGGATCTGTTTACTGCCCTAAGCCCTAATGTTTCTGTGACAAAGATGATTGGAATCGTTGATTCTTTCGACGAGTCTGTCACCTACTATAGCACTAGCATCAAGGGTGTCAAAGTGGTTTTCCATCTATTGGAAGAGTTCTTTTCAAACTTCTTTGGTGTATCAGCAGCTGGGACTAAAGTGATTTTGGATAGGGTGAAGAGGAAAATCCATGTGGTTCGTGAATTGGAGAACTGGTTGGGTGTCCTTAAGGGCTCTAAGGGGTTTCCTATGCAGGGAAAATCAAAAGTGGAAGAAGTTAATGAGTTATATCCTTTGTTCAGGGTGTGGGTGTTTCCCAAGTCTCTGTCTCAAGTGAAACGTTTTGGGGAAGAACCTGTGTGCATCATGCGCACTATTTTAGAGACTGGGGTACGCTATAACTGGGCCTAGTTTTTGCTTTTGAGTTTCCACGGGGAGATAGTGAGGTTGTGTTCAAACATTGAGGCGCAATCTCATTTCACTTTTGCATTCTTTGCCGATTACTTACGCTGGCTAGCTGAATTTCTAGTTGTTCGCGCGCATAACAAGTATGTGTTAAGGGATCGCCACCAACTATCTCACCCATGGATTAGCCACTTATTGGAGGTGGCTGAATCTCAAGATGCTCCTGAGGGGATTGACAAGTTGGTTTCTATCACGACGGAGGGGTCATCTGGTCGCTCAATTCACGCGCATGACAGCGTAGGGTTGGAATCAGATAATGTGTCCTACACTACTAGGAGAGCTGATTGGGTTATCCAGGAAATGATCGGAAAAGGAAAAGTGAAAGTTCAGAAGCGTGAACGTCCTAAAGAGGTTGCTCTAACCGCAGATGAACCAAGGGTGAAACATATACTTTTTAAGATGCCTATATGAGGTAAGCTTGATTCACTGATTTTTCCTTGTTTTGCTATCATCATAGTTATTTTTACTTTATTTTCCAGTGGTTTATACCATGCCTGATGTTGAACCTATGAATGCCATTAGAGTTGACTTCTAGAGTAAGAAAAGAGAGATTAGCACCAATCATCGAGGAGGAAGAGGCCTCAATGAACTTAAACAAGGAGGACAAGGTAGGAAGGGACGAGACGACGGGAATGAAAGATCGAGAGGGCGATACTACAGAAAAGGGTAATATCGATGATCAGGATGGAGTTGATGAGATGTTTGATGGTTTCTTCGAAGGGAGACTAGACCTTGGCAATCCTCCAAATTTGGAGGAGGACAAAGATTCTGGTATGTTCTTCCCATTATGGCATTTTCCTTTTGAATTTTTCTTTCCAACATTCTAAATTTTGATTTCATGCTTTTACTGCTGCCAGGCAAAAATGTTGAGACCAGGACGTTTCCTAACATTCGTTTAGAAGTCCCTATGATGAAGGCCTCCATGGAAACGACCACTAAAGTTAACCTATCTCCTATACACAAACCCTTTACTTGGATCGAAATGCCAAGTAAAATGGATTTTATAACTGGTGTCGTTGATGAAGTGGTTGATCGTATCGAGCAAGCTCACCCTGGAATAGGTACACGTACCTTAAGTGTTTTGTATCCTTTGATTTTTTTTTCATCCGTTGCTACTATCCAATGTCTAATGTATGTTCTCCTCATATGAGCAAGGCCTAAACTGAAATGGGATTCAGTAGAGGCCACTGGTATTGATAGTTTACCTACGCTACCCCCAAAGATTGAGCAACTGCCCCAACAAATTTATGATGAAGTGGAAGAGTGCGTTGTGCAGAACGCTAACTCTCTTTGGACATGTAGGCATTCTATCGAGAGGTTATGGTTGCAAATTTAGGGGGGAGAAAAAGAGATTTCCAAGCTGTCAGCAGAGCAGGGCGATCTCAAATCGTGCTATGAGTTCACCTCAGCAAGGTTAATAGGTGATCGCTCTTGGCAAACTTCCAAAATTACTTATGACAGATATTGGAATTTATTGAATCGCCAAGTATCGTTGACTTAGGAGCTAGCAGAGCATAAAGCGCAAATAGATTTACTAAACCTCAAATTTCAAGATTGGAAGGCTTTCGCTTCTAAGGTACGAAAATGGTGTCAAGATGAGAAGACCCATAAGTATCATTATAAAAAGTCGTTAAAAGAGGTATCTATAGAGAAGCGTCAGCTCAAGATGTTTGTTGAGGGTTTAGGACTATGCTCTTCATTTGATGCATTCACCAAACATATTGTGGTGGAGATGGAGTCGCCCAAGAGGGTAATCACCACGGCTTCTGGGGAGGTTTCTTTGGGGGAGTTTTCTCTGAAATGTCCCACTTGGTTCACGGTGGACAAAGGGAAGGCTTTGGCCAACATTGATCTGGGCCTTGATGGGACTGACTGGGCAAGTGTTTCTGAAGAAGAAATTCTTCGTCGGTTGGAATTCGGTCTAGGAGGATCCTCTTTAGTAAGTAATTTAAATTTGTAAATTTTTGTTTATTAACTTTTGGAATTCTTCTCTTTTCTTTTTGTATTAATCATTTTCTTTTACCTTTTTTGTAGGGTCAGGGCGATGGCGATGGTTAAGAGGATGACCCCAGTGGAGCAGGGACTCATGGGGCTGGGGAGTCTGAGGGGGATACCCCTCCCGACCCTGACGCTTAGCTTTAAATTTGGTCTTAGGATCGCTCATGTTTTATACGAGCCGCAAGCAGAATGTTTTGTTTTGGATTGTATATGAACTAATGAATGGGATCAATTAACCAGTGTAATTGTCTATTTTTATATGAGCATATGCAATCTATGTATCATGTGAGGACATTGCACTAAGTTGTAATTTGATGTTGATACATTTATACTTTTTTCTATTTTTTAATTGAAGTTTCTATTTATTCATTTTTTGTTTGAATTTTATTTGAATATTGGTAAGTGTAAATTTAAAGTGAAAATCTTTTGGGCTTGAACGTAAACGTGATGTAGCAATGTAAAATTTTTTTGTTCATTTTATTGCTTAAGTGTAATGCGCGAAGTAGGAACAGAGATAGGGGAATATTGAAGAAACTACGGCTGGTAATGTAACAACGCAACAGGGTAAACATGAACTGTAAACTTAAACTGGGAAAAAAGCAATATAAGAAAAATACTCTAGTTTAAGGCCATTTTGGGCCATGGGCACATATGTGTCAGTTTAAAGTCATGACGGACTGTAGTCTTGATATTCTAGTTTAAAGCCATTCCGAGCCCCATGCACTAGTTTAAGGTCATTTTGGGCACCATGTAAACAAGAGAAGTTCCAAGTGACACTGGTGAGTTCCTTGGTAAACCGGCCATTTCTGACCGTGGCTAGTTTTATGTCGTCGCGGACATGTGGTAGTTTAACATCATTTCGGACGAAGCATATAGTTTAACGGTTTAGTAATTTTTTGATTTTTTTTGAATTTAACGTTAGGAGTGATATTAATAGGTGTGATTCTGTACTCAGCGTCCCCTTCGCTGATTACGTTGAACGGTAATTCAGCCCAAGGGACGTCTGATGGGATATGCTCTATGTTGGTGTCTTCTAGTGTTTCTGTATGTTCTGTAGTTTTGATTTTTGTTGTAGTTTCTAGGTTAGGTGGTGTAGGTACAGTTCTAGGTCCGGGTGTTTCTATGTTGGGTAAAGTTTCATTTATGTCTAATGGATCATTGTTTACTGGTTGCATGCAACTTTGTTTTTTGTTTGTATCATCCTGTTTAGGCTCTTCAAACTTAACCTCCGAGCCTTGGTCTGTATCTGTATGCGAGGAAATGGTAGGTGCAGCAGCCTCCCTGTGTATGATGACTTCACCACCTTCGTAAGGCAAGTGGATCTCTTGGTGTATAGGGGAAGAGACTGCTTTGAGTTGGGCCCCAGGGTCTTCCTAATATTAGATTGAATCTGGCATTTCGTCGATGACAACAAAGTTAGTTGATGTGGGGAATCGATCCCCTACTATAAAGTCCAAATTTATAGTACCTTTTACCACTACACATGATCCACTAAACGATTTTAAGCATGTGGTGGAAGTTGGTTTAATTAGTTGCGTGAGCCCTAATTGTTCGATGATGGGGTAGGGTATTACGTTTGTGGTGGCTCCATCATCTACATGCACCTGATGTATTTTGAATTGATCTACTTGTATTATTATGAACATAGGTGCGTGCGTGATGTCTCCAGTTCTCTGATTAGTTTTGATGTTGTCAGTGTGGAAACGTAGTGATTTAGAAGGTCGATCCTTGAGGTGAATACATTACCACATGAATTGAAGGTTCATTTGGAGGTAAGTCCTCGCTTACTGGGACTAATGTTAACATGCGTACCAGCGCTTCGTGATGAGCTTGAGAAGTTAATATCAGGTCATATAGGCTTAATGAGGTATTTTTCTATTTAAGTGCCTACGTGACCTGTGTTAGAGCTGTTACTAGATCTTTACTGTTAGGAGTATGTTTGTTAATGGTTACTTGGTCCATCGGGCCCAACAGTTTTATCTCATGTGTAGTTGGTTTGGCTTTTTCTTCTGTAACTGTTGATTTGGATGTATCATTCATTCCTGATGATTCTCCCTTAGCATTTGGTTCGTTAGCAGGTGATGCCATGGGTATTGCACTCAATGGAGTAGGCTTAGGGGGTCCCAAGGCAAGCTGTTGACGTTCTTTCTCTAATCGTTCTTGTGTGAGCCTGTCTGCCAAGCGTTCCTGCGTGTGGCACGGGGGAACATTTGGTTTCTGAATTTCCGGTTGCTTTGGAACCCGTATGACGTATGGAGTAGGCTGAGGTTGCGATTGGACGGTTGACAGCAGTTGAATGTCAGGCTACCTAGGCACCCTAACAACATACGAGGTCGGTTTATTTTGTGTTTGAAGGGTAGAAGGTTGGTGGTTATCAGGATGTTTGGGTATCCTGACAACATACGGAGTTGGTCTAGTTGATGGTTGTTCCTCCATAGTTGCGACCGCAAGTGGTACTTGGACTACATAGGGTGCAGGCCGGGTAGGAGGTTGCATGTTTATAGCAACGGGAGATATGCACACCACATATGGTTTTGGTGGTATGGTAGAGGCTACCACCGTGGGGAGTATCCGGATGACATAGGGTCTTTGCAGGGTGGGCGGATTACATGGAGAATATGATGATTGGGGTGTGGGCGTTTGTGTAGTAGGAGGAATACAAACTACAAAGGGTCTTGTAGGTATTTGTTGTTCATTATCTAAGTAAACGGTGTTAAAAATAGGTGTTTCTTGTTCGGTATCTACGTAGATGGTGTTAATTACGTATGGAGCCTCCTTAGTATTTAGAGGGTCCTTATATATGGCCATAGCCTGGTTTTGTGGCTTGACCGGGTTGGCTTCATTGAAAGTAATCTCACCTCCGTCGATCATCCATTGGATATCTTGTTTCAGGGTGAAGCAATAATCAGTGCCATGCCCATTGCGTTGATGATAATCACAAAAGCGGTCTATTCTAAACCCTCTTGGAACTGGAGGCTTGTCGGCCGTTTCTAAGCTTGGGTTCTTGACCAACTGATAGAATCGATCATGTCTTTGGATTGCTGCCGGGGATAATTGTTTATGTTTCATTAGCCCAACCTTCAAGAGTTGGTCAAATAATTGCGAGGGTTTCATGGGCAACGGTGTGTATTGAGAGGGGTCTCTCCTCTCAAAGTTTCTTGCACGACCTGGTGTAGGATTTTGTGATGTGGATGGTTCGGGTGTAGTAGCAGGAGGAGGTCTAGCATAGTTATTAGGGGCAGTAGGCAGTTTACCTTATTGTCCCGTACTCATTTGTCGTGTTTCCGCTACTGCTGCTATTGTTGCCTTAGCCTTTTCTTTGTCTTTCTTATTGTGTTGGTTTTTAAAGGATGAATAGGTGGGGTCATGGCTGTTTTGGGCTACCTCTTCTATGTTCTTTATTTGTACGAATGCTTGACTAAGAGTGCGTGCGTTAAGGTAGTATAGCTTGGACTTCATGAAATCATTCATGGCCCCCTTTAGAATAGTGAGGAGATAAGTCTCCGGGATCGGTTCATGTAGTTCATTGAGGGCAGCACTCCACCATTGAATAAATTTTTGAACAGGTTCTAGTGGTGCTTGCTTGACTTGTATCAGGCTGTCAAGTGTTGCTTCAGGCTTCAAGTTATACTTGAACCTAGTGACAAACTAGTGTAGTAGATCTCCCAAAGAAGATATGGAGTTTCAGGACAAAGCCCGATACCAATCAAGCGCCTTCCCTATGAGGGACATGGGGAACACTCGTAAGATGGCATGTGGCCACACCTGAAGTAATGCGCATTCTAATCTAAACATTATGAGATGGGCATTGGGATCTGTCTCCCCATTGTATTTAGTCAACGTAGGTAAGGACACACCCGTAGGTAACGTTAGAGGTGGAACTGAAGAGCTGATAGGGTCATCTTGATAGAAATCCACTATCTTAAGCTCTTCGTCGGTGGCAGTTTTGGGATGCTTGACCTAGTTAGTTAGCTCTTGCATGAGTTTTTTAGCATCAACCCAGTCTTGGGCACTAGGTAAGACGGCAGATTGATTATGTGGTGTAGTATACAAGTTAGATTGTTGGATAGCGGGCGGGAAAGAGGAGAGCTGAGTGATTGGGGTTTAGGCTTGCGGAATATTCATGGTAGGTGCTGCTAAGGGTGGCATACTATAAGTAAAGGGTTGTTGCTATTGTTGTTGCTGTATCTGAGGGATGTTTATGGGTGGAATTGTAGGAGGCGGTACATTGTAATTATCGGGTTGATGTGCTTGTGTACCAGTCCCAACCCATTGTCCGGTCACATTTTGTGTAGGAACACCCTGAACTTGTTGAGTTGAAGTGGTGAAGGGAGCTCCTTGAGTTTGGATCTGTGGTATATAGGGTGCGGATGTAGAAGCTAGTATCACATATGGCATCCCGATCACTTGGGGTGGGAAGGTCACTCCTACATTATTTTGAGGGGGTTGTTGTTGGGGTTGTATTTGCAAGAGGGGGGGTAATGTGGTGACTGGAGGAACAGTGGTGATGGGTATGTTGAATTGGTTATCAGTCCCAGGGATAGTGCAAAATGAGAGTAGAAGCTTCTTGTTAAGGCACAAGTGCTTGACTAGTTTTGAGTGACTAGAGGGACATAGTTTCTTCCGTGAATGGGTGAAATAATGGGTTCACATAAGTTTGTGGGCTGAGGGTGTGGTATGAATCTTCGTGTTCGAACTGGGCAGCAAAGTCATCCTCCTCTTCCAATTGAGGATTTGCCATAGATTGGTCTAAAGACTGATTCCTGGCCAGGAGGAGTTGTGAGATAAGTTCAGAGTAGTGCTTGGGGAGAGGGATGATGTCATATGGGGAAGGGATGAACTCATGTCCTCCCCTATGAAACAGTTCATATTATCTCTTGACCTCCATTTCATTTTGATCCACTGTTAGGCCAGCTTGGATTTTTACGCATATGAAATTATATTGTTCCTGTGTGATAACGTTGAATGATGGATTCTTCCCCTGTAGTCGAAGAGATCAACGGGGTCCTCTGTAGGGATTAACCTCACCGTGGGCCCCAATGGGTTGCATAACAGGCACTGGCATCGTCATGGGGTCCATGGTATCCAGAATGGACTTGGTTGAGACATTGGTGTTGGCGGTATTCATGGTGAAAAGGTTGTAAATGTAACTCGATGGAAAGGATGCAATGTCAAGACGTATAGGTAAGGACTTGGCCAAGTATGAAAGGGTGTGCTTATCAGCGTACACCTAAGTTAACAGTGTGCGACCAGTTGGCACAACATGTGGATTGGGTCCTAGCGTACAGACTTCAGTGATTAGCGTACTGAAACTGGTCACAGCACGTAAACCGAGGTCACAGCGTGCAGGTTGCAACTGTCAGCGTGCAAATAGAATGACAAGCATGCAGGTTTTCAGGGCGGCGTGTAGATAGAGTCTACAGCATACATGTTTACAGGACGGCGTGTAGACTGAGTCTACAACGTACAGGTTTAGATGATTGGAGCGTGTAGGGAGGGTCTATAGTGCGAGTAAGATGTTTGCAGCGTGAAGACGCTGGAAGTGTTTGCAGTGTGTAGACGCTGAGAATGTTTGCAGCATGTAGATGGTGAGAATGTTTGCGCTGTGTAGATGCTGAGAGGGTTTGCAGCATGTAGACGCTGAGAATATTGCAGAACAGGGTATTGATTTTGGAGGTTTGAAATTGCTGAGTTTGAGGATGCCCGGTAATAGATCGGTAGTACAGGAAGCATGTGTGTGAGATCAAGTTAGATTTAGACAGTTTTAGGCCCTCCTTCTAGTGCCAATTTCTGTACTATCTGAAATCGTCGGTGGCTGGAATGAAATATACGCTAAGAGATTTATAGGCAGACATAGAAGACCCTACCTTTGCTTGAGGATGAGCTGGAACTGACGAAGGTAGAGTACCTTGGGTGGTCCACACGCAAATCAGACAAGGATTTCCCTGAACATATGCCGACGCGCGATATGCCAAGTTATCCGTAAACGGTACGAAAAATGTAAACCAACGCGCACGAATGTAAACAAGAGATAAAAAATGTGAACGAAAACTGTGAAAAATCTTGGCTGAAAATGTAGCAATACTATTGGATAATAAAAATTACAATGCACCGGTCTAGATGCAATTGTGGATCTAACACAAGGGGGACGAAGAGCCCTGGTGAATGCAGGGGTGTGATTGTGTGCTAGTTCAGACTGCAAGCATAGAGTAGAGGCTGTATGCTCAGCGTGCAAGGTCCAAGTCCAGCATATAGGCTGGATGTCATGAATGTTCTTCATGTGGATTTCCCAGATTCTTGCCAAGATTTCCTCCAATTTTTGAACCCTGATCTAGTCAAAAATTGAGGTTTTTGTACAAGTTTTGGGCATTAAATTCAGATCTGGGATGGGGTGATTAGCTGCGGAATGCTGGAATTTTGGATTGGATGACATGTGGAGCGTCGATTGAGTGCAACCAAATGAAATTTTATAAGTGTGCAGTGTGCAGCATGCCAACATGTGCTACTGCACACCAGCGTGTAGATGCTAGCGTGTGAATTCAGCATACAGACTTAACTAAAATAAAAGAATTCATTTTTACAAACTACTATTACAATAGGAAGTATTCAATTTGGCCCTCAGATTTGGGCTCGGACATCACGAGAGTGCTACTTGCAGATATTCTTGGACTTGATCTAACATGGTTCTGCTAATGTCTTCTATTAATGTACGCTGTGCTGCACGCTGGATGGTGCACGCCAGGTATACACGCTGGGCGTGCACGCTGGGCGTATACGCTGGGCGTGCATGCTGCATGCTCAGTAAAACCAAGTATTTTGAGCTAAAAATGGCAGGTTTGATTCCAGATGTCGCCGTAGTCTTCTATGGGTCTCGGGGAACCATTTCTTGCTCGGTTCGACTCCGTTTGAAGCTGTCTGCGAGGTCTTCAAGCTTCAGTCATGCTGGGGAGCATCATGACTTAGCTTGATTCTTGTCAGAGGAGTACTAAGCTCAAAATTTTGTGGTGTTTCAGAGGGGTGGGTGATCATCTCTACCTTCATCGTTGGGGCTATTGTCATCATCTGGTGCCTATGACATGACAACACAAAATCGATTATTAAGCAGTGCACATCAAAGTGAAATGAATAACTTAAGCAAAAATAAAATAAAACAAAAATCAAAGCTAAAATAAGAAGACTTGAGATGGTTTTGGAGTTACATGTTCTTTAGGAAAGTTCTAAAGACCAGCCTCTAGATCATGGAGAAGCTAATCTTCAGACATGTTAGCCCAGTGTACATCCCCAAGATTAATACTTGTAAGAATGTTAGTCTAGTTAACGTCACTCCATGTAGGGGACTCATGCGAGAACATGGTAGTAGTTGCCTTCCCTAAGGTAGTAGTGATTTAATGAGTAGGGGAGTTGGCTACAACCATGTTCTTCATAAACATTTTATAGAATTCCTCCATGTTGATGGCCATCATGAACAATTCTAGCTTCCATCACTCTATAGACTCCCTCTATAGCTATTTGAGGCAGGTAACTCATTTAGCTTTGTACATCCTTTTATGGTCCTTTTGTGTACAACCCCACTCAAGAACCCAAGCGTAGTGCTCACCAACCTTGCAGTTGATGAGATTGATATGGAGCTTTTGTTCTATTATCTACCTAGCAAGGGCAGCCTTGTCTTAGATCACGTTCTAGTATTAGGCCCAAGTTATCTACCTAGTGTGTAAAGAGTCTTGATTGGATACTTGGGCCTCTATGAAGTCCTTGTAATCCTTGAGGTCTTTCACCTCCTTCTTCAACTGTGTGTCTTCCTCCCTTAATGCTACAACTTGTTCTCATCAGAACTCATTGGAGTGTTTGCATTCCCATAAGGATTTAGCACATGAGAGTGCATATCTAGTGGCATCCTCATATAGCCCACATGAAACATTCTCTAAATCATAAGGTAAGGGAGGTAATGTGTCAACCTTCACTATCTTGTCATGATTCCATCTCACTTTACGTACTATAACCAACATAAAACAATTTCCAACAAATAAAATCATTTAGTAACAAAAACTACATAACCATGGAAACTAAATAAAAGACCAAAAATATAAAAACAATAAAGGCAAAATGGGCTAAAATTATTACCAATTTCAGGAGCTATCTACTGCAATTGACTAATTATATCTTCAACTACACCCCTTAGGAATTCAAGTTTATCAATGATTTCCACCCATGGTTGCATGTGAAAGGTAGAAGTGGAAGCTTTTGCCTATGGCTCTTGGGCTACAACAAATGTAGTAATTAATCAACAACCATAGCCAAAGACAGACATGAATCAATGAAAGATAACATGTACAACACTTAAAATTGAATATCACAAGTACCTAAGAGGTCCTTTGATATGATAATAGGAGATTCACTCAATTGTGGATCCTCTAGCATGGCATCAAAGTGGCCCATAGGAGGAAGAGGGGGTAAGCCCTCATTCTGCAATGCCTCATCCTCATAATACTTCAATATTTCTTCTTCCCAACATTTCTTCTCCTCCTCTTGCTCTTGATGCCTTCACTCTTCTGTAGCCATTATTGTTGCTACAAGGGCCTCTTATTCTCATTTCTTACCTACAAAGGCACCAACCATGAAACATAAGATAACTTAATACATTTTTCAAGACCATCAATCAACTACATGAACTTAAAATCATAACCTTAAAATAAACTAACAAGAAAAAAGTATATTAACAAGACTATACCTCTAACATCATGCTACATCCCTCTAAGCTTAACGATTAGTTTCTTTGACAAGGTCTTCTCAATCATTTGTGTTGTTTCATCCACCAAGGGCCTCTTAAGCTTGGCCCTAGCTAACCCCTCAACTTCTTTACATAACTTTCAAGCCTTCCTAATGCTAGTTGCTACTGTGAGAGGTTCAACCCCCATGCTATTAGGGGATACACAATGCCTACCACTAATCCCATTAGTAGTTATAGACAATGATTCACCCACAGCTTCTGGCAGGTCTTGGGCTTGCATGGTCAAAGCAAGGAGCTTACCCAAGGTTTGGTAAGTTGGGATGGATCTTGGATAATCCATCATCCACCCTTCCTCACCACTAGAAACTCAAGAAACTTCTGTAAATAAGCTACAAAAGTACAAGGTGCACATGGCACTTTGTCGTGAGGTTATTATGAAGCTTTTGGATTGTATCCTAGAAATCAAGTATGTAGCCCAATTGAATCAAGCATCCTCAATGAATACCTACTTCATGGCCCAATCTTACTCTACATCCAAGATTTTCTATTATGATAACAACTTAGGAAATTCTTAGGATCGAAACAAGGGATACATTTCTCTAATCAATGGTAACTTGATCTATTTTAAAGAACATCCCTTACTTATGAGCATTTAGTCACTCTTCTACTTCCTTCTGGTGGTCCATCTTTGATGTGGACATCAAAAAAGCCAAAGTAACATCTCTCCATTGATGGGATCTTTCCTTGAAGCTTTAGCATGTTTGAGAGTGTTTTGGAATCATTTTGATGACTTTAGGGTGTTTTGGGTGCTATGGGGACTTGTTGGAAAGTGTCTAGAGGTTCCAAGCCTTAAAATAAGCATCTTTAATTTTGACCCTAGTAGGAAAGATGTTTCACTACATATTAGACATCTTTGGCATCTCAAAGATGTATTCTCTAATAATTTCTACACTTGAGAGAGATGTCTATTGTTCCTCAAAGACGTTTTCTCTAATAACTTCTACACTCAGGAGATATGTCTTCTATTTCTCAAAAAAAAACTTCCATGGATTTAATGAACATTTAATTGAATGATAAATTAGATGGAAGATGAAGAGAAAAGGGGAAAAGGGTGTAAATAGACCTCTTGGGCCTTCAATTTGATCAAGAGAGTTTGAGGAGAGAAAGAGAGAGTGTAGGCAGTTAAGAGAAGAGTAGAAATTCTCAAGCTTGGATGAATTCTTTCTTGCTACATCATCCTTATGTGTGTGTGATTTCTTTGATTGAGTGTGTGAGAGTTAGATTGAATCTATTGTTTTTCCTAGGGAACTATGATTCCTTTCATATGTAAATATTCCATTTGAGCAATAATAAAGCTTTCATTTTCCTTTTCTTATTTGAATTTATTACTTTGGGACTGTGAGAGAGCTTGGATTGTGGAAACCATGGGAGCTCCTCATCAGATTGGTACCAAAGTAGCTTGGAATTGAAGACAATTTTATTCAAGTGGATAATTCTCATCTCAATTGTAAAGAATCACTCCAAATTCTCAAGCTTGGATGAATTCTTTCTTGCTACTTCTTTTACTCATCCCATGGTTTTAAAATTTTCCTTTGATTCCTAAGTTTATCATATCTTTCAAGAATTGGAAGATAATTGTGGAATTGGACACCCATTGGCTTGTAATAACTAGGGTTTGAAGATCTTTTGCTTATTTCTCTTAATATATAAGAATTTCTTATCTCATTCCTTGAGAAATCTTGAAAGTTTCACCTTTCCTTGTAGAATTTTGTGAAAACTTTCTTTTAGATCAATTTACATAATGTCCACAAAGAAGAAGATAGTTCAAGCTTTGTCAAGAGACATGGATGACATGAGAAATGCACTCAAGCTCATTACTAAGAAAATTGAAAAGCTTAGAGAGAATAAAGGACCTACTTCTTCACCAAAAGCATCCAAGTAAGGGTACAAGTCATGCAATTCTTCACCAAGACATTCCTCAATGCCATCCCTTCCATATGATATTCCTTTTGAAGATGAATACTTTGGAGAAGGAGAAGCTCAAGATGATGTTTTTTTCATGCTCCTAGTGCTAAAAATAAGTCTCAAGGCTTTAATTTTCCTAGGAAAGAAAAAAAGAAACTTTCTTCTAAGCCTCAAAGGAAGCAAGATGAAGGAATTAAAGTCACTATTGCAAAAGCTTTTAGACATGCTTCAAGGATGCCTCATGTTGAAGTCAAATACTTCAATGGAACGGAAGAAACTAAAGCTTTTCTCTCTTGGCTAAAACTGATTAACAAGTACTTTGAACTTGAAGATGTGGAAAATCATCAAAAGGTGTCTTTTGCTGAAACCAAATTGGAAGGCATAACACTTGTATGGTGGGACAAGGAAAGTCATTCCTACAAGGTGAACAATGGTACTCCTATCAAGGATTGGTCTTTAATGCAATTCATGCTCAAGTAAAAATTTGAGAAGACTCATCATAGATAAGAGGCCATTGAAAAATTGAAGTACTTAAGACAAGGTGATAAGAGTGTGAAGGACTACTACATGGATTTTTGTAAATCTTTCCAACTTGCAAAATTTCATTGGGATGATTATGAACAAGCATCTAACTTTCAAGGAGGACTTAAAAGGGAGTATCAACAAGAGCTAATCTTCTATGAGCCCCAAACATTGGATGACGGTTTTGAATTAGCTCTTAAGGCTGAAAAGAAACTTCAAGCCTACACTAGAGTTCCTAACTCTTATAAGGGTAAGAACTCCAAATATTTTGAAAGCGAGAAAGGAGCCAAGGAGAATGGAAATGCCAAGGAAGACACCAATGAGAAGCAAGAGAAGATCAAGAAGGGCCAAGATTCCAAGAGAGACTACTTCAAGTATGGAAAGGATCAAGGAAATGGCTATGCATCCAACCTTTAATGCTTAAATTGTGATGAAAAGGAACATAAACAATGGAAGTGTGATAAGCCAAAGGTTTCCAAGAGAAAGGAACTCCAAATCTTAGAAAAGAAGGAATCCTCCAATGAAGGTAGACCTCTTCTGATTGAAGATGCAACAAAAATTAATTCTTGTATTTTTATGGGAAATATATATGTTAGTCAAGTAAATGAGGAAGAAGAAAGACCTAATGAAGTAGAGATTAATGAAAAAATAAGTTCTCAAGCATCTCTTATTGAGCAAAGAAGTGCTCAATAGTCCAAGGTTTCATGGAAGGAAACCAAGGGCTTCACCAAGGGTCCAAGAGATCTTTAAGGTCCAAGATGATGTATGCTGCTAATCAAGGAGAGTTCCTACTTCATGAGTCATGGGAGGTGAAGGATCCAAGCCAAAGGAGTGGTAAAGATCAAGGGACTTCTCCAAGAAGGATCAAGAGCATCACTAGAAGGTATGATTTTCATACTTTTTGCAATTTTTCTATATATTTTGGCAAGGGAAAGGAGATTCTAAGCCAAGTTGAAGTAATCTCATGGGAGATAGGGGAGTCTTCTAGCTAAGGTATGTGGAAGAATGATTGCTTTGATGATGTTTTTCATGAAAATTATGTTAAAGCCATGGAGGAGCATTTATCTTTTGAGTTGGTATCTCCAAAATGGGATGAAGAGCTTGTTGATGATTCCTTTGAAGATGAGAAGCCATTGGAATTAGAAACTCCTATTTGGGATCTTGAAACTTCAAGATTTGATGAGATTGGATAGCCACATGTTGAAGATCAAGTTGAACCAAAGATGAAGGGGAGAAGCCATGAGGAGGTAAGTAAGTCTAAGATTTATCTTGTTGATGGTAGCAATGTCTTTCATGTTGAAGCTAGTATGATGGATGCTAGTTTTTCACTGTAGCTTGGTAGTGGTTTTTTCAATTGTGATGATGAGAATCATGATCATTTTGATGATTGTGATGAAATTATGGGTCATGTTATGTGTGATGAGAGTAATGTGATTTTTGATGCCATTATTAGTGAGAGGAAGACTAATAATGATAATGTGTTTAATGATGATGGCTATTGGCATAGTCATTGTGAGAATATCATCATTGATGTTGGTGAAGACATTAATAATGATATGATTTTCCAGAAATTGGAAATGCTTGCTATGGATTATGATAAGGATGAATTTGTCAAAGGTGCTTATGACCTTGATTGTCTTGGTTGTGAAATGGATGAGCAGCATGAAGACAATCTGTATTATGATGATGATGGTAAAAGAAAGCTAAGTGATAGTCTTCCAAACACCAAGAACATGAAGGTGAAAAAGAGGAAAAAGGATGGAAGGAGGGAATTTGGTTTGAGAAGATCTAATCCTTGTGAATTTTCTTAATTTTCTTTTTTTGCAAGTCATGGAAGAAACACATGGGATTTGGTGCTCTTAAAATGGAAGCATGATGAAGCCTTTGAGGGCAAAGACCATATCCACTCTTTTATGAATCTCTAAATTATGATGTAAGCACAAAATTATGCTAGTGTGTATGTGTGTGTGTGTGTTTTTATGTGTGTCATGCAAACATTATGTTGTGTGTTTATATGTGTTTGTGAAATAAGTTTGGATGGTAGGGATAAAATGTTATGAGCTTTAACCATTTCATGTGTGTTGTGATTTGTTTTATGTGTGAATTGTGACCTATGTAAGGGGGCAACAACTATTCCAAGTGTAAAGGCATCTTGTGTGGAAATTAAGAGTCTTTTAAAGAAGGAGGGTGCTGATGTGGATATAAAATAGGCCAAAGTAACATCTCTCCATTGATGGGATGTTTCCCTAAATCTTTGGCATGTTTGGGAGTGTTTTGGGATCATTTTGATGACTTTAAGGTGTTCCAAGGGCTATGGGGACTTGTTGGAAGGTGTCCAGAGGTTCTAGGCCTCAAACCAAACATCTTTAATTTTGACACTAGTAGGAAAGACGTCTTCACTAGGTATTAGACATCTTTTTCACCTCAAAGGCATCTTCTATAACAACTTCTACACTCAAGAGAGATGTCTCCTATTCCTCAAAGATGTCTTCTCTGATAACTTATGCACTTAGGAGAGATGTCTCCTGTTTCTCAAAGACATCTTTCACAAATTTAATGAACATTCAATTGAATGATAAATTGGAGGGAAGATGAAAAGAAAATGGTAAAAGGTATAAATAGTCCTCTTGGGCCTTCAATTCGATCAAGAGAGTTTCAAGAGGGTTTGAAGAGAGTTTGAGGAGAGAAAGAGAGAGTGTAGGGAGTGTAGAGAGTCTTGTGTGTGTGTGTGATTGCTTTGATTGTGTGTGAGAGTTGGATTGAATCTCTTGTTTGTCCTTGGGAATTGTACTTCCTTTCATATGTAAATTTTCCATTTGATCAAGAATAAAGCTTTTTTTTTTCTTTTTCTTGTTCAAATTTTTTGTTTTGTGACTTTGAGAGAGCTTGGATTTTGGAATCCATGGTAGCTCCTCATCAACCTCCCTCCCTACTTTGGCGATAACCAATATGCCATCATTTAGAACATTAAATAGGTCATTGAAGGTGGATGCACTAACTTCGAAAACAATGGTCACACCATGAACATAGGTGACTAACTTCTTGACTCCTTGACTAAAGGATTCAATGATGTTTGGCATCTTTGTAGTGACATGAACAGGTCAAACAAGCCTACGTGTATAATCCTAGCATGTATAACATCAAGTGCCTAGTCCTACAACTAGTCCTATGAGGATTTCACCTCGCCAAACTTGAGGATTAGGGTCTCATCAACATATCCTGAAGTAATAATCATAACTTCAACTAATGGAGTGGCCTTTGCAACATAATGAAGGATAGCCTATTAGCCTTAGCATAGATGCATCATGTAAAACAAATTACAACAAATATAACTAAGTTAAAACAAAATTGATACAACTACTTAAATAACCAAAACCAAAATAACTAGAAAAATGGTAGCATATGAATAACCAAAAAATCAATAAAATAAAAACACTCACTTTTCTTATTTGACACAAGCATCTTAGGAGCTCCAGGGGATGGGTTTACTTCTAAGTCATCAAGAGATGGGTTGGACCACCAACTATCTATCATCTCATTTCCTAGACAACTTCTATAAGCCTTAGGGTGGCGTCCAATGTTATCTTCAAAATCACCCTCTAACTATTCCAATATTGCAAGCCTTACATTTGGACTTTTGGCAAATACCTCTAAAGCTATGTGGGCTAGTAGGGGGTTGTCACCTTTGATTAAGCCTCACTCATCCATCTTCAACCTACAAGCAAGTGAAACAACAAAAAGCATCATAACTTAAGTACACAACAATGGAAAATAACCATAAACCAAAGGTAACATTACTTACCCCTTTATGCAGTAAATAGTACCTAAATAGTTTTGAACAATGTATGAGCATGGTGGCCAACAATCAAAGTGTTGTCCATGTTATACTAACTAAATTTGGGCATCTTCCAAATTTTTCACAATTTTCATGAACCCACAATGGTAGTGCCATCATTGCTCTCTTCCTCCATGCAAGCATCAAGTTCATCCATTATGAACTTGATAATTAAGCTAGAAGACCTAGGTAGGATGGTCTCTATGATCAGTGCTACAACTTCGGACATCAAGTGTGACCATACGATCACGCTAAAGTTCTAGAGAAGATATGAAATGAAGTCTTTGGCTCTTGGCCTAAACCATATTCCACAATGATTCCACTCCATGTTCGAAACTAGAGAGTTAGGCCTAGGGAGATGGATGCAACATAAAATTCCCACCATCTCTATGACCATCAGGATGGGCTTCAAGAAAGCCCTATAACATCCAACACACAACCATTATGACCATGCAAACCAAAAAATAAAATTAAACAAAGTACATTAAAATAATAAGCCATATAACATCACAATGACTACATCAAACCTTATAGCCTTATAACCATTAAAGATAGTAAACAATACTTAAACAATTTACATCCAAAAATAACAGTTTAAAACTAAAATCGTAACAATGATTGATTACAACCAAAAACATGGAATTGACAGTTTAAGACTAAAAGCGTGAAAATGATAGTGTAAGACCAAAATTTCAACATCCATGATTAATTCTAAATTTAGAAAAAAATTTAAAATACAACCTAAGTTTATAACTAGGATTCAACCAAAATTCACACTTTACACCAAAATGACCATAGGAAAACACTTACAAAAAATATGATAAAATTTTCATTTTGAACCAAATAGCTTCCAACCCCTTCCCAACATTCCAAAATATCCCCAAGACCATGGGACATTGAAGAAAATTATTTTTACAATCTCAATGTTGCCCATCTTCACAAGGGTAAATGTGTAATAGCCTTATAACCACAATTTCATGCAACCAAACAGAAATGGCCATAAAAAATTAACTGCTCAACAAAATCTGACAGTTCCATAGCCGTTGGAATTTTCAAATAATGAAATAAAACCCCATAATAAGAAACTATAAAAATTATTAACCTTATTTTCAAAAAAATTACCAAACTGACCTAACTATGGGTGTCATGCCAAAACCCACTTTGTGTACACTCACAAAAATGATCATAACAGCTAACCTGTTTATTCAAATTCAATGATTTAAAATTTTTTGGAATCCTTGAATTGTAAACTAAAAACTCATAAAATAAAACTTAAAATTTTACAATTTTTTATTATATAAAAATTACACAACTTAGACAAAAAATAGCCTTAGGATAGAAAACCCACTTGACACAACTTGACAGAAATAGCCATTGAAAATTATCTGTTAGGCCAAATTGAGTGGTTCAAAAATTCTATTAACAAAAAATGATGAAAACTAATCCCATAGCCTTCAAAAATTAAAAAACCTCATCATTTTATTAGAGAAAAATCCAAAAATGGCATTGCTTTTTTGGACAAAAAAAAAGTAAAAACCCATGAAAATCATGGGAAAAGCATTTAAACATCAATGAAACCAAAATCCAAAGCCTAAGTAGCACTAAAAATAATAAAATGGCCTAATATATAGTGGGATTTTTATGGAATCTTAAAGTAATGAATACATAATCATAGATCTAAAAAATGAAACAAAACCCAAAAAAATGGAACACATGAAATAAACTAGAAAAAATTTTAAGAGTGTGTACCTTGGAAAGACAGTAATGAAGCCCTCTTCAATCCTTGAATGAGGTAGACATGCTACAATCTAGATAGTGATGTCTACATCTTCCAACATAGGGTTCCTTATGGAAGTCTTTTTCTTCACCATGCGTAGTCCAATATGAAATCTTTCTTCCCTATAATTCGAAGCAATCCATCCATCCCATCCAACCTCCAATCGATCCTAAATATCCATACCATCTCTCCAAACCCTAGTCTTAGCTCTCAAAAAGCTTGAGACATGGCCAAATGTAGTAAATGGTGCCACTTTTTCCTCTTCCCTATAACTACACTAGGGAAACCCAAGGATTACACTAGGCTAGTGTAGCTCTAGGGTTTAAGGATTAAATGGACCATGTAGTCCATCACACACCTAAAACACTACATCTTGGAACCTCCAAACCTTTCCAATACCCCTAGTGACCTCAAACTATTGATCAATCAATTAGAAAACCCAAAGAAAACCAACAAATCTATGTTCCCACATGGGACTACTCTAAGGACTAAGAGGACTATGCTAGGCTAGCATAGTCCTAGTAGGTGCCCAATGTAGTTCATTCAAAACCCAAAAAATCCATCATGCATAAACCAAAATCCACATCCAGGAACCTCAAAACCTTGACAAACCAAACATGGAACCAAAATTCACCGTCTTTCAACTCAAATGGAATTGGCCAAGTGTGATTATGCTAAGCCTACTTAAGCACTAGGGGTGCCCATTGTAGGCCACCTAAAGATTCTTGGACAACTCATCTTTGAGTTCAACTCAACTCTTAAGAACCTCAAAACACCATGGGATTGACAACTAGATTAAACCTTATCACGTTTTCCACTTTTCATCATGAAAACCATGACTTCACTATATGGGGAGTTGGGACTATGCTGGGCTACTATAGTCCCTACCCAAGGCCCAATGTAGTCCCCTTAAAATTATCAAAAAATACTAAAAACCATGAAAATTGACCCCAAAAAACCCTAAAATCCTAGTTTATGCTTGTATGACCATGAAAATTTTCACATTTTGATACCTTTCACCATGACTAGGCTAAAGGAAGAGGAGAACTATGTTAGCCAAGCATAGTCCCTACCTGAGCCTAACATAGTTCATCCAAAATTAACAAAACCAACCAAATTCTATGAGAATTAACATAAAAAAGAAAACTAAAACTCCATTTGAAGCTTTCAAATAACAAATTCTAGAATTTTTCATCATTTCTATCCATTATAGAATTGCTTACATTGGAGGGATGAGAGGACTATGCTAGGCCATTGTAGTCCAAACCAGTGCCCAACATAGTCTATCAAAAGTTTTTCAAAATTGGTTAAAAATGACTTGAAATTATTTTTGATGAAACCCTAACACCTTTTCCAAGCCTATTTGACTATAAGACATGTTTTTTTAGCAATTTTGGAAAATTCCACCTTGTCTACACTTGAAGGATAGGAGGACTACACTAGGATAGCATAGTTCCTATCAAAGCCTAGCATAGTCCAATAAAAATTGATTAAAATTTGTCAAAAATCACCTAAAACTATCTTTGATAAATCCTAAATCTTTATTTGAGATTTTCTAGTAACAAATCTTGCAATTTTTCAACATTTTTGATCTTTCTAACATTGACTAAATTGGAGGGATAAGAGGATTATGTTGGGCTAGCGTAGTCCCAGCCAAGGCCTAGAAAATTCAATTAAAAATTATTTTAAAATTATCCTAAATGACCTAAAACTACTACCAACAAACCCTAGAAGCCCATCCAAGCTAATGTAACTTCAAAACTTGCATTTTTCATAATCTTTGGCAATCTCCACCTTGACTACATTGACGTAAGGTTAGGACTATGTTGGGCCAACGTAGTCCTTGCCTAGGCCCAACATAGTCCATAGGTAAATAATTAAAAAAATTCTAAAATTGATCTAAATTAATTGCTAGTAAACCTTAAAACCTTATATAAGCTATTTGACTCCAAAAACTTGCATTTTCTACAAATTTTGGTCATTCCACACTAACTATAGTGGATGGAACTTGGGACTACACTAGGCTAATGCAGTCCTTGCTAGAGCCTAGTGTAGTCCCCTAAAATTTAATGCAAACTAATCAAAAATGACCCAAAATTACTGTTGATGAACCCTAATGCCTCATCTAGGCCTTTTTAGCAACAAATCTTGCAAGTTTTCATAACTTTAACTACATTGGGGGAGATTGGGACTATGCTGGGCCAACATAGTCCCTATCCAAGCCCAACATAGTCCACAAAAAATTCATCAAAAATTTACAAAAATAACCTAAATTCATCACTGGTAATCCCTAGGACCTTCTTAGAAACTTTGGTTGACCATGGAGAATCCTATCAACCATCCCAAGCTTGGACTACACTAATGGAAAGATTGGACTACATTGGGCCAACATAGTCCTAGCTCAAGTCCAACATAGCCTACATCATGAACTCAAAACCAAGACAAACATAACCAAGAAAACACATATTTTGAGTGCAGGGCCTTACCTAGATGCATTGAAACCACTAGACACTGAAGTTAAGCTAGAATTCATCACTTTTCATTCTAGAGCATTGACTACATTAAGGAGGGATTGGGACTATGTTGGCCCAACGTAGTTCCTATCAAATCCCATTGTAGTTCATACCAAACTAATTAAATTTGATAAAAAAGACATCAAATCCTCTGCTGATAGCCTAGAGTCTCATCGGAGCCTGTTTAACAATGGAACCCATTATTTTCATCATTTTTAATCCTCAAAGCCTAGACTACATTGGGGAAATTTGGATTTATGTTGGGCCAATGTAGTCCCTCTCCAGGCTCAATGTAGTTCACATAAACTTACTCAAAAATTAATGAAAATGACTTCAAATGCACTTCTAGGAGTCATGGGTCCCACTAGAGTCAAATTTGGTAGTAAAACTTAATTTTTAAGCTTTTTCAACCTAACTACACTAGCTCATCATAGTTCTTACCCTAGCCCAGCGTTGTCCACCTAAAGATAATTCAAACTACCTAAAAACTACCCAAATTGAATCCTAGAAAGACCTAGAACCTTGCCAAAGCATGTCCATACCTTGCAACCTTAGGAAATGAGCCTGAATGCATCTTTTCTCATCATTTCTCATCTCAAATCCATTAACTACATTGAGCACTGCATGCATAGTGTAGTACCATGGTATAAGATCACCCAAGGCCCAAATAGGCATGAAAACTTGCAATTTTGACACCAAAATACTAGCCAACAACACTAATGATCCTAGAAATCCATTAGGATAGTTGATTGAGCTTCGAAAGTCACCAAAATCCATTTTCCACTTAGAACTATGTTGAAGAAGCTAGGGCTATGCTAGACTAGTATAGTCCTGATTGGGAGGGAAAATGTGACAACAAAAACCAATAGTAAGCAACTCAAAATGGCCTAAAATTAATCCATAATGACCATCACCTTGCTCCCATGGCTTCCAATTGCAAATTTCACTCCATTTCAACCCTGGAAATCATACAAAATTAGTCATTCCTTATGACTATGTTGGGACCTATTAGTGTAGCATAGTCACCCTTGGAATTAATATTTTCAAGCTTCTAAGAAGCCAAAACAATGTAAAAACTTGTTGATTTCCAACACCTACCCATTGTGCTAGCTATTTAGACCACTGGAAGCTTGAAAATGATCATACCAAGCCTAAGAAACTACCCCTAAATGTCGACTATGCTGGAGGAAGGGAGGACTACCTTGGGCCAACGTAGTCACTAGTAGGGCCCAATGTAGTCATAAAAAAGATGCTAATTTTCCTTCAATACAACCTTGGAATGACCTCCTCATGTGCCCAAACTCTTACAAAAACTTTGTAGTCCCATACCACAACTTGTTAAGGCCTAAAAATAGCAAAATCTAACCCTATTTGACTAGTATCAGCCAATTTTTATCATATGTATTCCATTCTCATATATTTGACCTAGTCTTTGGCCTTGTTTTACATTGCTGACCTTCTTTCTCATCAATTAACTTCATACAACCTCTATATAACTTCATGTTTTACCATGTTCACTTTATTTTCTCTATTATGACCTTTGTTGATCCTTATTTAGCCTTGGATTGATGTTAACCAATGAGTTGGGTCATCCTTGACTGTTTTTTAGCACCATGTAACTATGGCCTACCAAGGCCTTAAACTGGCACTATGTAACCTAGGTTAACCATGTATGATCTTGTTTTTTTCATACCTTCCTTTTCATTCAGCTTGTAGTGGCCTTTAATTGATATCATATAACCTTTCTTTAATCCCATTTATCATTATTGATCTCTTACAACCTTGGTTGACATTGTTCACATGTTATTTTGTATTTGGATGGCATGTATTTGCATATTTATTTTGATATTTTATGGTGTTTTGGCATTATTTACTTATTTTTACCTAGGTTCCACTTAATGTGCTTATGGTTGATATGCAGGATTGAAGTATCGACATATGGAAGCAAGTTGCCTTGCATTTAAGCCTAAGTGGGCCTCATGGTGATCTTGAATGATGTATCAATCTTGATTATGTAGATCTTGTACCTAAGAGTCTTAACAGTCACATAGCCTCAATCAAAAAACCTCTAAAGTGGCCTAGAAACCTTGTTAAAACCCTTGATTTAGAGGTTGGTGGCATTACTAAAGATTCTCTAGTCGAGGTTCCTGTCACAACACATAGAGGTAAGAAGAAAAAACTTAAACTAAGTTTCTCACTAGAACCTCAATAGGCTCAATACATCACCAATGTTCTACAAGAGAACATTAAAGATTTTTCCTAGTCCTATGAAGATATGCTAGGTCTAGACCCATGATTAGTCCAAAAACAACATCATACTTTATCCTAGCATTAGACTAATTAAGTAGAAAGTGGAGAAGATTAGACCTGACTTGACCTTGGTAGTTCATGATGAAATTACCAAGCTCTACCAAGCTAGTTTTATTAGAGCTATTGACTACACAAACTAGGTGTACAACATAGTGGTAGTCCCTAAGAAAAATGGGAGTATCCGTATTGCATTGATTTCCAAGACCTAAATAAGGTAACCATCAAGGACACCTTCCCTTTTCCTAGTATTGATCAACTCACTGATACTATGACTAGACATGCCTTATTATCCTTTATGGATGGGTTCTTGGGATACAACCAAATTAAAATCAACCTAGAGCACCAACTTACCATAACCTTCATAACCCCTTGGGGTCCCTTTTGCTATACCATGATGCCCTTTGGCCTAAACAATGTAAGAGCAACCTACCAAAGAGCTATGATGTATGTATTCAGTGACTACATGTTAGGATTGCTTAACGATTATGTGGACGATATAGCTGTTAAGTCTAAAGTGACCAATGACCATGCTAATGACCTAGACCTTATGCTTAAATGATGCCTTAAGTTTGAACTTAGAATTAATCCTAAGAAGTATGTCTTTGATGTCAAAATTGGTAAGATGCTTGGCTTTGTAGTATTAAAATCAGGATATGTGTCGATCCTAATAAGATTAAGGTCATCTCCAACTTGGTAGCACCAACTAACCTTAAGGAGCTTTGGGAACTACAAGGTAGATTATAATTTATCCATACGTTTATCACTAGGCTCACGGATAAGCTACAACCCATGCAACACTTTCTTAAGAAAAGAGTTCACTATGAGTGGATAGCTCAATGCCAAGAAGCCTTCAAAAACCTTAAGCTAGAGTGGACACAGCTATCAATGGTCCATTGTCTACAAGAGGGTAAGCCTTTTTACATCTACCTTACTATCTTTGACATGTTCATTACCTCTTTATTCTATCAAAAATGTAATAATGGATCTAAAATGCCAATATACTACCTTAGCCATGCATTAGGTGCCCATGAGACCTGATACACCAAGGTAGAGAAGTACTATCTAGCATTGGGCTTCTCATTGAAGAAGTGGAGACATTACCTCTTTGGAAGCTAGCTTAATCTCTTTTGCAAAGACAACATGCTTAGAGCCATAATGACCAATATTTACAAGAGTAGCTATAGAGCCTAATGAAAAGTCAAAATAGTAGAGTTTGACCTTCATTATGTCTCTCAATCCTCAATAAAAGGTCAAGCCATAGTCATACAACTTACTGTTTCACCTATTGATGACCAAACAACTATAGACCCTGAGTTTCCAAATGAACATGTCAACACATTAATAAAGTACCTGAGGGTTATAAGGTAGTCATGCACTTTGCTAGAGCTTCAATTGCCCATGGGACCAGTGTCACTACCATCATAACATTTCCAACTAGTGAAATTTGACCCTTCACCTATCCTTTTAAGTTTCCATGCACTAATAACATAGCAAACTATGAGGGTTTGTTTAGGGGAATGATGGTAGCACATAACCTAGGAATTAAACATTTGATGATCAAGGGCGATTCAAAACTTATGGTCAACCAAGTAACCAAGGTTTATGCATGCAAAGCTAAACATTTACAACCTTACCGTAACTTAGGAAAGCAACTATTGCAATAATTTACAAATATTAATATCCAACACATACACCGAAATGAGAATGCCATAGTTGATGCCATTGCAATGCTAGCCCTCAATGTGATGCCAGATGTGTTTAGTAAGTTGCCTACCCTAACTATGGATTGTGCTATCTACATCACGCAAAACACTAAGGATAACCTTATGGCCATATTTCATACTATCCCTATAAAGAAGTGATATGATGATATCAAGTTTTACCTTATGCATGGAGAATCTTCACAAGGTCTAACTACTACTCAAAAGGACATTGCACACAAAAGATCAAAGTATTATGTCATAGTAGATGATAGCACATTATGTTGATGGTCCTATGATGGTGTATTGCTAAAGTTCTTGGATAAAATTGAAGCCAGAATAGTCCTAGAGTAGGTTCATAAGGGTGTGTGTGAAGGGCATATAGGGCCTAGAGCCATGACTACTAAAATTAGATGGTTAGGTTATTATTGGCCTTACATGAAAAACAATTGCCTGTAGAAGGTCAAAACTTGTGATACATGCCAGCTGCATAGCAATCTCATACACATACCACCAACTAAGTTACACACCACTTAGATCACTTGGCCATTTCGATGATGTGGGTTGGATATTATTTAACCTATAATACCCAAGTCTTCCACAGGGCATAGCTTCATCATCACCACAACAGAATACTTTACCAAGTAGGTTGAAGCTATTCCCTTAAGGAACACTACATCTGAACAAGTCTATAGATTCATCTTGGATAATATAGTAGCCTATTTTGGTATACCTATGACTATAGTCATAGACAATGGACCACAGTTTAGTATCTAAGAAATGAAAAATTTCTATCACGACCTAGGCATTAAGCACTTTTTCTCATCACCTTATTATTCTCAAGCCAATGGACAAGTTGAAGCAAGCAATAAGGTCATCATTAACTTTCTCAAGAAAATGCTAAACAATAGTAAGCACAAGTGGCATGAGTGGCTTGTCCATGCAGTGTGAGCCTATAGAACCACATACTGTACCATGACAAACATAACCCCATATAGCCTTATTCATAGTTCTAAAGTTGTTTTCCTCTTTAATTGCAAGTACCATTGCTCTGAGTCGTCCTAACCAATTTCATCAATGACAAACAAAACAAGGAGCCACAAACCATGGACTTGGACTTGGTAGAGGAATGCTTACTCACATCGAGCACTACCAGGAGAGGTAGAAGTAGCAAAATCACCATAACCTTACCAAATGCAAGATAAATGAAGGGGGCCTAGTTCTTAAGGCCATTCGCAAACATGCGAACAAATTCTCAGTTAACTAAGAAGGACCTTTCATAGTCACCAAGGCCTATAACAATAGGGCCTACTAGATAGTAGACATGGATGGGAATGGGTTGGTCAATCCAGTCAATCATTCCTATCTTAAATCATACTACATGTAGCTAACAATAATTAACAAGTGAGCCTACTTTCCATGGCTTGTCAAGGCCTTAAACTAGCAACAAAGTCGCTAAGACCTTCAACTAGCATCACAGCTTGCTGAGGCCTTAAATTGGCAATACAGCTTGCCAAGGCCTTAAACTGGCAACATGTGACCTTTGATAGCCGAATTTGTTAATATGTCCTATGTGCCCTTATGTATTGCATTGTGACAACATGATTTCTCTATCTAGTTTTCTTGTCCTCTTGGAGTTGTGCTTCTAGGATGAAGCCTAGAGTCATTGTGAAGGTGCAACTCATCACAACAACAAGTCATCACATGACATCAATGCACAAGATTTAGTGGATTTATCTTATCATACCAAGAGTTCAT
The DNA here is from genome assembly GCA_015680685.1 of Gnetum montanum. Lineage (NCBI taxonomy): Eukaryota > Viridiplantae > Streptophyta > Gnetopsida > Gnetales > Gnetaceae > Gnetum > Gnetum montanum. The sequence continues at coordinate 587,224 of MNCI01002227.1, forward strand.
GTTTCGCATACTTTTCATTACCATTCCCCCTGAAGCCAAACCCATTCCTAATTATAACCTTCCTTACCTTAGATGACAATGATGACTAATGTTTGACACTCATTCATCATGGTCATATGATATCCCTTCATCATGCTCCACTATCAAATCCATTGAATGTAGCACATTTCATTCAATGGAAAACCATCTATTCCATTGAGTGTAACACATCTCACTTAATTGGAAAACCCAAATCAAAAATGACTTTGAGAATGAAATCCAATGAAGGTTTTGCCCTCATAAAAAAATGGATGAAGCAAATTGCTAAGCAACTAAATGGCTAATGAAGCCTAAAGGACCTATCAATGGCTCCAAACATACAAGGGGAGGAGCTTAGTAGCCAAAGAAATCTTTGAGCTAGGTGTTGGTTCCTCAAACGCATTTGTCAAGTGAACCACACCTCAATGTATAAAGTGCCAAGGCTTACTAATTAACTAACATGTTAGTGCCACATTGTAGCCATGATGTCAACATTTGGAATGCATTGTTAGCCTTTATGACCATTTTCCTATGACCTCGTTACCATCATAACTTTCTCCCATCATCACAAGCACTCTTTGACACTACTAAATCAAGTGTGGAGAGAGAACATTGGTGACGGACTTGTAGTGATGTTTTGTATGCTTTTTTATTGTCTCTTGGGTTAATCCTCCAGACATCAATAAAGAGGAACCAATGAAACACCACCAAAATTCATGTTGCAAATCCCATTTTCTAGCTTGAGGCAAGGATTCTTTGTAAATATGAGATATGTAGTCCATGAGCTACAATCTTGCATATTTCAACTTTTTGAGGCTAAAAAATGCTTCAAAAGTTGTTATTGCCTTACTTCCCAAGTAGAAAAAGGTAACTCATATCTATATCTAGGCTTGGAAAGGTTAAAAATACCTTAGGAATGGCTAAAATTGGCATTTCCATGGGTTTCTGTAGGGGTATAGCCCCAACTACACTAGATTCATTTTCAATAGATAGAGTAGCTACAATAGATAGCAATGTTATAGTAGCTAGTGTAGTCATCATCAAGACCCAACAGAAGTGCAACGTTGGGGTTGTTAGAATTTCCATTTTTCCAACAATAGCTAGTGTAGTCATCCCAAGTCAACAATGGCCAACATAGATAGCATTCTCTACCAGGCACGACACATTTCAACAGGTTCCACCATTTTTGCAGTTTCCAACTTTTTGCACATTTTCCACCTCTTTTGCCTTTTTCCAAAAACCTCAGAGTAGTCCACCAATGCTAGTGTAGTAGGAATGGTGTACACGTAGTCACAAAAGTTCGTTTACTATTTATAGTAAACGGATGGGTTTTATAGTTGTAACCCATTTCGGAATGGCAACTATGCTAAAAGTATATGATCGTTAACCAAGGCTAGCATAGTAAGGATGGCACCAATGTACTCACAAAAGTTTGTTTACTATTTATAGTAAATGGATGGGTTTTGTGATTGTATTTTATTCCAGACTTACCACAAATAGTAACTACATTGGAAGAAAATGACTATTGCAACCTACACGTTGACACCAATCTATCAGCAATCATGGTAGTTGTTTATAGGTCCAAAAATAGCAACCTTGCCCTATAAAAATCCAACGTTAATACCATTTTCATGTTTCAAACTTTTTGCATGTTCGAACTTTGGCATTTTCCATACTCTTTGCATTTCCAATTTCTGGCACGTTACAACACTTTGACACTCGCAACCTTTCATAGCAATTCCACTTCCACAACCACCAAAGCCCATTACAATCTCACCTTACAAAGTTGTTTGGTAGCAAAAATTGGTACTACGCTAGGCATAGAGACTCCCAAGTAGCTTCCATTGCTCCAAAAGTGCAATACCAATCCCATTCTCATGTTGTCGACCCTAGTAAAAACTGACAAAAAGTTGCTAAAAACTAGAGCTGGGAAGAAATCAGATCATGGAGTTACACTAGGGATGCAGCCTACCTTCTCTAATGGACTTTGAGCTTCCTATAAACAACTTCTTGGTCTTTTAGCACAAAACCTATTACTTCATGAATCTTTATTCTTTATTTTTTATAAAGTTTATTATTCATGTTGTGCAAGTTTTAGTTTACGTTTCCAATTCTGCACTTGTTTTCATTTTGGATCTACAACGATAATAGCATTTTCGTTTCCATTTCTAAAGCCATTTATGTTTCCATTTGGCCATTTCTGTTTATGTTTACGTTTTCACTTTCATTTTCAATTTCATCTATGATTACATTTACATTTTCACAACTATTTCTGTATACGTTCCATAAGTCCTTGGGTGATTCACAAGACCATCCAGGTGAGTCCTGTTTTTCAGAGGCCCTTGGGATTCAGGGTTAAAACTCTTCCGAGGCTTGGATCTTTCAATTTTCTCAATCTAGCAACCAAGATTTCCAGCACCAACCCTTATTTAATTTGCAACATTTTTTGGGCTAGAGGTGTGGGACCCACATATAGCATTTTTGAACCTATGGCAGCGTTTTTGACCAAAAAGCAGCATTTTCCACCAATTATGTCAAGGTTATCACAATAACGGTGTTTTAAGCGTAGCTTGGGATTTTATCGGCCTATTCTGAGCATTTTTGTCTGCACTTGGATTTTCCTAGGATTTCTTGGATAGCATTGACAATGCATGGCAAGGAAAGAAGAGATTGTCACCGTTGTTAGTCAAGGCAAGGAGTAAGACAGCATGTTCTTCATACAAGCTTGGAGTTGAGCAGCATTTTGGATAGCCAGGCCAAGAAAGCAGCATTTTTGGCAATTTACGCTATAGTAGCATAAATACTAGCATTTTCATGGATTTTAGGGAAGCCAGGTTAGCAATGTTTTTACTTTTTTACTCAAGAATTTACATCTTGAAGGCATAAATTCCTAATTCCAAAAATTGACTAAGAATTTATCACTTTCCTATTTCATTGTTTCAGCGAGGGTTTCTTATCAAAAGTGGGAAGCAGAGTAAACAAAATCTGGCAAAAATGATGAACAATAATGGATCGACAAGCGTGTGGCCATAGAGAAGGCAGAAAAGGTGAAGTAGATCATTCAAACAAGACTACTAAATCCATCTACAGGAGAGGCATCAACAGTTGGAGTCCCCAGGTACTTCATCTCTAAAGCATTCTTATTTCCCAAGCTTGTTTTTACCATTGTTTTTTAGTTTCAGCCATAATAAGCCAATGTTTTGAGTTTTTCGTCAAATATGAGAGCAACGTTTACGTTTTTTTTTTTTTTTTTCATGTGTCAGCATTTTGGAATTTTTCTTGGCTACATGCACAGCGTTTCTATTGTTCTTACCCATTGATGCGACATTTTTGGATTTTTCATGATCCCAATAACCAACGTTTTTGCTATTTTCTACAATTTTCCTTTCCCAGGGTCAACAGTTTTGGTCTCCTTGCCTAGGGAAGGTAATGCAACTAGGTTCTAATCCTTGTGAAACATTGTTGATAGAGTTCTAAGGCCAAACACCAACAAGTTGGGGTTTTTTGTTAGTTGAAAGAGCAGCGTTTTTGTATTTTTGGCCTAAATACAGCAACGTTTTTGACCCTTGACTTCCCAAGGGTAGCATATGATATTTTGTTTGCCTATGTCATTGATGTTTAGGTTTTTCTTGTCCAAACAGTAGTAAATTCGGGTTTTTTGGTTAGTTGGTAGCAGGCTAGGGTTTTTTTTTTTTCCTAAAAAGGCAGCGTTATTGGTAGCATTTTTGGTCATTTACTTGCGTGTGATCAGCCTATTGAGTTTTTCCATCCTTGAAGCCAACGTTTTCAATATTTTCCCACCTGTACTGCAAAGTTTTAGCATTTTCCCTGCCAAATATGACAGCATTTTTGGATTTTGGTGCTTGGGAAGGTAGCGTGGATCTGCGTTCCTATCTCCTTGTCCTAGGAGAGCAGCATTTTTGACAATTTTGATTTTTTTAGGAAGAAGGGCAACATTTTTGTTTCTCAACTAGGAAACCTCAGCGTTTTGTGTTTTTCAAGGCTTGAAGGGCAGCATTTTTCAGGTTCTTGGCCTTGGAGGCCAACATTTTAAAGATTTTTGGCATTGGAGATCAGCATTTTTTAGGTTCTTGGCCTTGGAGACTAGCTTTTTGAGATTTTTGGCCTTGGAGGCCAGTGTTTTTGAGATCTTTTGGCCGTGGAGGCTAGAGTTTTAATCTTGGACATACGTTTTATTTTAAGTTTCAATATTAAGAGGTTTCTAGGCTTCATGGCAATTGTTTGTTGAAATGTCAAACTCATTCAAATTTAAGCTAAGTGTGATTCTAGTTATGTTCATAAGCTTGGCTACTCCGTATCCCTATTTTCCTTGTCAACGCTAACAATTTGGTGCTACTTCACGTTTTCATTTTATTTTTTATGTTCTAAATATGTTTTAATAGTGTTATGCTTTTTCAACTTGTGTGTAGGCCTATGCTAAAATGAATCCTGGTTGGCATCCTAGATTGCATAGGAATTGTTTTCCAAAATAGTCCTATGCCTAATATGACTCTACATGAGAAATCACATGTGTGATTTAGGCTTGGGGCCAAAGAGTTCTATCTGTATCTATTGCAAAACTTCAGTGTGATAGTATGGTCACACTTAGTTGCAAATGTTGTTGCTATGATTGTAGAAATCCTTTTGGCAGGTTCATCAAACTATATCCTAGACTACATTATTGATGATTTTGAGGCTTGGAGTTGAAACATCATGAGACTTCATATTCTACAAGGATCCAACAATTGTCACACATTTGGGAGATGCTAATCTATTCATAGTGATAAAGTCAATTTTTGTTTGGCTATGATATCATATATCCAATATGGTAGCTACGATATCATATATCCAATATCGTAGCTACGATATCATAGCTCTAATATCGTTGCACTAGCTACATCATCATATATGTGATATTTTGGGATGCGTGCTAGCCTATAAATACAACATTAAGGCATACAAATTCGCAATAGATTTCATTCAATAGTAGCAAAACTCTTTCATTTTGTTTTTGTGAATTTAGTCTTTAGCACTTGGAAGTGTATTGTTGCAATGTGGTGTTAAGCAATTGTTCAAGTAAATTGTACTTGGACATAGTTTATGACCAGCAATAAAGATCGAGATTGTTTATCATCATTGCAGCATCCACTTAGTTTTCTTTCTATTTACTTAGAATAATTATTCTTGTTTTTCCTAGGTAATAATTTACTTTACAAGCACTTTCTTTTACATGTTGAAAGTAAGCAGTATGGATACAACTAGTTTCGAGTGCTAAGTGTAATTATCTAGTAACCTAGTAGTGTTATCGTTTGGTACACCCAGTAGTGGTACACTTGGTAATCCCAGCGATGACTACATGAGTTCAAGGCATGTATGATAGACCAAGACTATATATCCATTGCCTTAGGATAGAGTAGATTTGTTTACTATTTTACTTAGACTTAAAAACTATTTTGATTTCATCATGTTCATGAGGAGTAGTAATGGCCCAACAACATCAGTTATCATATATCTCATTGTGAGCTAAACCATATACATAAGCTTCACTAGCTCCATGTGGGAAGACAACGATCTCAAACTTAAACTAATTGCTAACATATTCACAATGCCTCGTCCACAGATTATGATTTGGTCATATGTGAACACCTGTGACTTATATGGTTAGATGTTGGATTACTTCACTACTCATCATTAGCACCATTACTAGGGACTAGTTAATGTATGCTAATGAATCACCATTTGATGTCGGCCATGACATCGAGTACATGACGTCAGGGTCGCAATGTCATGTACATGACATCGAGGCCTAGATCTGATGTTGGATGTCCAACGTCGGGGTATATACCCTAAGTCTATAAATATTGCGCCTGGGCTCTAGTTTTGGATAAGTTTTTCATTAGTCAGTTTTCAATTTTCAAGCAAGGTCGCAAAGCTCTTGTTGTTTCTTCCCCTTAGAGTTAGAATATTTTTTGAGTACCTGTAGAAAGAGTCTAAAGTGTGCATGGTTCTTTGTTTAAGCACTGATGTACCTAAGCACAGTAGTGTGACATGAATAAAACAAACTCTTTTGATAATCCTTGCAACACTAAGAATAGCTTAATATTTTTCTTATTGCATTTTACTTTCTTGTTCTTTACTTTAATGCATTTGATTAAATAATTTATCTCCAGCAATTAGTGAACATGAGCATGACCACTTCAAGCATTCATATAGTACTTGGTAACCCAGCAACGCTTAACATTTGGTAACCTAGTAGTGTTATATGTGTTCAAGATGTGTTCAGGAAAGTGGGGTGGTTACTTCTATTAGGCTAGATAGACAATAGACATTAGTTTTCAGTCTACTCTACCATTATTCTTCTTGTAGGTGATTACATCCATAAAATATAAAAAAAAAACAAAAAATTCATATACCTCAATTACACTTAAACCATACCCTTGAGCCTCACAAGTGTAGTTGGGAAGACAACGAATGTTCTCAACGCTATTTCACTTCCTAGAGGAAATATTATATGAGATAACTATAGGTCCATGGAATTCAACTAGATCGCAGGTAATGCCTTAGTAATTCGTATGGTTGGGTGTAGGGGTACACCTTGCCACTCATCATTGGTGCTATTGCTAAGGATCTTTTTGTTGTTTTGTGTGTTGTCTAGGACCTAGTGAAAAGTATTTAAATCATTGGAACGAACCTAAGAGCCATATCTTATTTCACAATTACTACAACAAATTCTCAAAGCACACTATGATTTGAATTCACTAACTGAAAATGTCTTCTTCTAACAAGAGCACTTCTTCTCCCAAGTTTGATAACACTCATCCATCAAAGCCTCAACAGTACCGAATTACATATACGCATCTTAATGAGTATGTGCCAAACTTCACCTTCATTCTACACCAGGATGAACAACAATGGTGGCATGACATGGAGGGTAACATTGTGTTGCCATCCAATTGTGCTGCTCCTGCAATGCTTTATCAAATATTTGCACGATGTGGTCTTCAAGATTGCCATGGGGAATATATTGTTAAAGATGTCGATGTCAAGGATTATCATCCCACTGAAGTACAATGCCTACGAGATTGGTAGCCATAGTAGCACTATGAACTTTCAAAGGGAAAAGGGCTTAACAATTCTTCATTCCTGTTATACCAACAAGCTAGTGGGGAATCCTTCTTTGGGGGCTTTACACTCAATGAAGCTCCTCTCTTTGACTTCGGTGATGGAGGTTAAAACCAGAATCTACACTCCACAGTTCACAATCCTAATTTTGGTAACAAGGGATCCAATGACAAAGATGGATCTAGAGGGGCAAATCAAGACAGGGATGCTAGCAAGAAGCACAATTAGGATCATGGTTGCGATCCTCAAAGAGGGAGTAGTAGGCACCATGATGGTGTTGATTCTCCTTCCTCTTCCCCTTCGTCATGTTCTTCTTCTTCTGGTTCTGATTGTGATCGCAAAAGGTGAGATCGTGATGGAGGTAATTGAAATAAGCGTAATGATCAACATGACCATAATAATCAAGGGGATCATTGAGATAGGCAAGATCAAGGACATAGATGTTCAAAAGAGGCACATTGCCATGAATGTAGGGGTAGTAGAGGGCATCATAGGTACCATGATCAAGGCCTTGATGAGCCTCTATTTGCTACCCAAAGTATGCTTAACATCACAGAGACAATCAGAACTCCAACAAGGCATGTGAAAGATAGTCAAATTAAATGATTAGACATGAACAATATTCCTCGATTTGAAAGAGGATATAACTCTAATATGCAAAATCATCTTCAAGCTTTCCAAGATGCATGTGCCTTACAAAACATAGAGAATGAGTGGCAGAAATTGAAGTTGTTTCCCAGGAAAGTCATCAAAGAAGCAGAGAATTGATACTAGTCCTTAGAACTAAAATCTATCAGACGATGAAGTACCATGCTTGAAATATTCAATGATAAGTATCAAACATACTCTTGGGTGTCCAACTTAAGGAAGCAAATTCAAGGGTGGAAACAAGGAACACACAAACCCTTGGATGCCACCATTGGCTGATACTATGCCTTGATGTACAAATCCCCTAGCCATGGTTATTCTCAATTGGCTCAAATTCACCACATTGTAGACAATCTTTGTAACGAAATGAGGAAAACCCTTGGTCTCTATACCCAAGGGTGATTGTCAGAACTAACTATTCATTAGGTACAAAGGTTAATAGAGTAGGTCATCAAAGAGGAGGGTGAACTAAGAAAAAGAGAAAGTGTGGAGGAGTATAACCACGATCCTTCCATTCGCAAGTAGGAGGTTCAATTCTGCGACAGTGAGGATGAATCCATATTTGATGAGGAAATGTATAAGAAATCCTTACCACTTCAACAATTCCAATCTAAACTTACAGCCAAGGTTGATCAGTTAAGAGACTCCATGGATAGTTGATTTCGAGCTATTCTCAAAATTCCTAAAGAGTCATGAGAACAAGCTGGTGCTCTTGAGCGCAGAAGGCACAAAGAAGCTGAACGTGCATATTACAAAGGTAAGGGCAAGATTGCTACAATAGACAAGATTGCAGATAGCGAATCATATGATGATTGTGGGTGTGACATTTGTCAGTATGAACATCCTAAGGGATGTTGCCCCATTGTGTCATATCTACAAGAATCCGGGATGTATGCCTTACATCCACGACTTACACAAAGGCAAACATCTAGAAGGTTACCTTATGCTCAAGGTAATCTCAAGCAGTTTCACTAACAACAACTGTATTATCCAAGTGGAGCTCCACCACAATCATGGGCACTTGCACTACCAAGGCAACACTACCCTTACCGGCAGCCCAATCCATATGGTTACCACATTCAATAACCCATGTCTCCACGTGACTCTTCCAATCATGTTTCTAATATTTAGCCTTACTACCACCCTTTTGATTACTATCGAACTTTTTCTCCACATGAAAAAAGGGATAACACCTCCTATCCATATCCTCCTTTTGTCCTTGCACATGCTTCTCCCATAGTTGCACAACTACCACCTGCTGCACGAATGCAAGGTGAACTACCTGCTCAACCACAACAACGCAATGCTACAAGGGTTGTTAATTGGCAATCCAATCATCAATTGAAGGGTTCAATTGCCCGATCAAAGAAAAGACCTTTCTTTCAACCCCATAGTCCACCTAAGCCTTCACCTATACTTGTGGTTAACAACCCTGCTCTTGCCTCTTCCTCTATATTCAATTCCTTCGAGCCTCCTTCAAACCAAACTCTACCAAGGATCTATAGCGTAATGCTTACTCATACCATGTCTAATTGGATTCGTGTAGGAAAACTTCCCAAGAAATTAGCTAATCTTAGAAGTCGTCTAATTTATTTGTAGATTACTAGGAATGAACTATGCTAGGCTCTTCTCAACTCAAGTTTAGGTATTAATTTGATTTTTCATGAGATGTACACTACTTGGAACCTACCTCCTCTTAAGAAGAGTAACATCAAATTGAAATTGGTAGACTAGTCCATCATTGTTCCATTAGGACTGGTAGAAGACATTGTGACCACCATCTATGGGTGGTCTTATCCTATTGATTTCTTGGTAATCAAAATGGAAAATTGCAAAGGGACTTTCCAATCATAATGGAAAGGGCATGGCTAAGCACCATAGATGCAAGAATGGGTATCAAAGATCTTTCCTTGGAAATCTCTAAAGAAAATGCATTTCAAAAGATTGAGAAGAAGAGAGTTCTAAGCATCACGTACAATGATAGCGGGTGCAATTGTGTGCAGAAAATTTGGGCCATCAAGCAAGCATTCATCTCTTCATGCAAGTAGTGTGCACTAGAAGTAGAAATTGAAAGGTGTCTATATGTAGTAGCCACAAAATAGGAGGGCACCCAGTGGCTAACTACTAATTCAAAAAGTAGCATACTTTGCATAGAACCAGCTGAGAGCCTAACATGTGAATATGTCACGAGCATGAATGAACTTGAACAAGTTCATCACCAACTCTCTGAAGATACAAATGATGATACTCATTGGAGAGAGTTGGAAATTCCTGGGAAATTTAAGCAAGAGTCCCTTGAATTAAAAACATTACCAGCTTGAATGGAATACATGTTTTTGAAAAATAAGAAGCTAGTTATAATCAATGCAAGACTTGCTCCAAAACAAAAAAAAAAAGGGATGTTGTTGAAAGTAGCTGAAAGATGGTCAGTAGCTTTTGCTGGGTCATATTTTGAAATCACAAGGATTGATCCTAGGATATGCCAGCATTGCATTTACACCAACCTAACCATGAAGCCAAAATGATATTCATAGAGGCAACTAAATCCCAAATTGAAGCAAATTGTCAAGGAGGAAATCGAGCAACTTCTCAAGTAGGGTTCATCTATCCCATTGCAGATAGTGAGTGGATTAGTCCATTCATAATTGTACCAAAGAAATGTGGTAAGTGGTAGTTTTGCATTGATTTCAGGTTGTTAAATATGGCAACATTCAAGGATCACTTTCCATTGCCATTTGTTGACCAGGTGCTTGACACAATATTAGGGCATTGCTACTACAGCTTCCTAGATGGTTAGAGTGGCTATAACCAAATCCAAATTGCACCAGAGAACTAAGAAAAGACAACATTTACAAGTCCTTGGGGGGCTTTTGCATATCATAAGATGTCATTTGGTCTATGTAATGCTTTTGCCATATTTCAATGCCTAGTCTTAAGCATCTTTCAACAGCAGATCAATAGTGGTGTAGAAGTCTTCATGGATGACTTCTCCACCTATGGAGCTACATTTAAGCAAGCCTTGGACCTCCTTGAGTAAGTGCTAAAATGATGTGTTGAAACTAACTTGTGGCTCAATTAGCAGAAAAGTCACCTCATGGTCCAGGAGGGCATTATATTGGGGCACAAAATATCACAAGCAGGAATTGAGGTGGACCTTGAAAAAATAAGGGTCATCCAAGAAATAACCCACTAGACGAAAATAGTTAAATATGTTTGATCATTCCTTGAACACACTAGCTACTACCGATGATTCATAGAAAATTTCTCTAAGATTGCAAAATCGTTGGTCGAGCTAACAAAGAAAGTTGCTTCCTTTGTCTAGACCACAGAGTGTGAGGAAGCATTCCAACAACTAAAGGAAAAGCTTGTAGCAACCCCAATCCTACAAGCATTGGACTGGTCTGGACCATTTCACATCATGATGGATGCATTGAATTATGCTTTGGGAGCTACGCTAACATAGTTAGATAACAAGAAACATCCATACTACATCCACTGCGTTAGCCGAAGCATTGTGGATGCACAATTGAACTATACCACTACAGAAAAAGAATTGATGACAATGATGTTTGCTCTAGAGAAGTTCAAGAATTATGTGCTTGAATACAAGATGTTTATGTACATAGATCACAGTGTCATCTGCTTCTTAATGAACAAACCAATGGTAAGGCCTCGTGTCATATGATGATTGGTGATCTTGCAAGAATTTAATCTTACAATGATAGATCGAAAGGGCACTAATAATGTGGTCACTAATCACTTGTCTCGATTGCGATGGGATGACAAAGAGGACAAAAACCCATTATTTGATACATTTCCTGATGAACTTCTCTTTGTTGGAGCAATAACTGAACAAATGTCCAATGAGCCAAAATGGTATGATGACATTCTCACTTATCTTCTCACTTAGAAGATGCCACAAGGGTTGGACCATTGGAGGAAACTATAGTTTCTTCACCAGGTAAAGCACTTCATGAAGATCAACGGACACCTCTACAAGGTATGCACCAATGGCTTGGTTCGTTGGTATGTCCCTAATGCCAATCAACTACATGTTCTCTAAGACACTCATGAAGGTCCTTGTGGAGGACACTATGTTGGGAGATGCATGGCCATTAAAATCCTGATGGCAGGGTACTACTAGCCAACATTCTTCAAGGATGCTCACCATTTTATCTACTCTTGTGAACGATGCCAATGAGATGATGGAATAACTACTTGAATGGAGGAACCTCAATAATGGATTCAACTATTAGAACCATTCAACATTTGGAGCATTGATTTCATGGGTCTCATCATGCCCATGTCAAATGGGAAGGCGTACATCATAGTTGTTGTTGACTATTATATGAAATGGGTAGAAGCAATAGCCATCATCAACTGTACATCCTCTACTGTTGTTCAGTTTGTACAACAAAATGTTGTAAATAGGTTTGTTGTGCCACGTGCATTAATTTCTAACAATGGAACTCATTTTATAGGCACTACTTTTTAAAAGCTCATGTAACTCTTGGGGGTTGAACACAAACTCACAACACTTTACCATCCCCAAGCTAATGGTCAAGCTAAGGTTACCAATAGGGAAATCACAAGAATACTAACAAGAACTGTTAGCAAGTATAAGAAGGACTAGAGCACAAAACTCAACGATGCCCTTGTGGCCTACTGCTCAATTTGGAAACTTTCTATAGGCTACTCTCCCTATGAGCTTGTGTACAACAAACTACCAACACTTCTTATCCAATCTGAAATCTGTACACTTTCAATGACTTGTGAGCTTAACCTTGACTTAAGTCTAGCCCAAAAGAAAAGACTAATGAATCTCAACCTACTAGATGAAAATCGATTAGTGGCCTTATCATCTAATGAGTTACACAAAGCTTATAACAAAAAGTGTCATGACATAAAAATTAGAAAAGTTAAATTTCAACTAGGAGATAAGGTTCTCTACTAGAACCCCACACACATACCTCAATGAACTAAGTTCTAGATGTTGTGGGAAGGACCTTATATCATTTATGAAACTTTTCCTTTAGGAGCCATGATGATCTATAAATCTAAGAGCCCAAACAAGAAACAGTTGGTCAACATCCAATAAATTAAGCCTTTTCATGAGCATATGCTAGCTAACACAACAAGCACCTCATTCGATAGACAACCATGCTCCATATTTCGGATCTCCTCCTTTCAACTTAATCATGGGGGAGATGGCCAATCATGCTAACCATTCAAGTGGCTCCTCAGTTTTTCAACTTTTTTATTTTATACACTTTTCATTTTACAACCTTTTTTTTCTATGTTATTAATCTTTTCTAATTTTTATTTTACACCATCGTTAGTACATTTGATATTTCTTGAATAATTTACACTTTCTTCTATGTTTTCTTTTATTTGGTGTGATTTTCTAACTTTTTTTTAATAAGTGCCAGGTACATTGGTAATGCGTTACTTGATGGTGGTATGTACTATTTTTGTTATTTGATTGTTGGTGTCAAGTTTCTTGCTTTGAATTTCATTATAGATAATTAGGACATGGTTTCTTTTTCATGAAATAGGCAATGAGTTCATAACGTCCACACACTATGGTTTTCCTTGTTTTGGAAACATGCAGTCCCTTTTTCATTAATAAAATTTTAATAAATTTGTGACGTTGGTAGTTTCCAAAATTGGGAAGGATTCAAAGGTTTGAATAGGGTGTGGCTTTAAGGGGATTCAATATTCTTTGTACTTTTTTATTTGCCTAGGTGCATGTGCGTTTTCGTGAATTTCTTACCGTTCCATGCCAATCAATAAAGGAAGATGAATAAGTCCTTGCATGGTGTGGTTCTCAATAGAAAAAAAAAACAATGAGAATTCAAAGCACATACCTTGGACAACATAAATGCATACATCCTTACATGGTATGGTTCTCATTAAGAAAAAAAAAACAAAGATGAGGATTCAAAGCACACCCCTTGGACAAAATAAATGCATGTGTCTTTGCATGGTGTGGTTCCCATTTCAAAAAAAAAAAAAAGGAATTCAAAGCATATCCATTAGACAAAATAAATGGGCTAAAAGAACTAATTATGGGGATTGTCTTCTCTAACTAAGGCCCTTTCTCACTTCCTATGTCTTTTCTAATTTGGAATAGTGGTTATTCTATGGGAGCACTCTTGTGTCTCAGGGGATGGATTGGTCTTAAAATGTCAATGTGAAGTCATTGAATGTGGTTTGTTTTGGTCTTGACTAAGGATGGATCCTATCAAGTCATTTAACCATAGAATCCACAAGGGACTTCATGTGACCATAATTAGGAACACCATTCCACTCTCTCTTTCTCTTATCCATCTATGGTTTTCATGTTCCATCTCACTACTAGTTTCATGTTTTGGTTCAATGTCTTGGTTTGATGTGTTGAAATTCTTAGTTAGTTACTTCTATATTTTTGTACTTAACCTTCTGTCACCGTTAATCATCCACAGAGCCCATAGACTCTTTGGTTTAAAGTTATGCAAGGGCATAAAAGGCTTGTGCCTGCTTTGGGAAGGATTCACTTGCATATCCTTTGGTTGGGTTACTTAAGTTCTTTACCCTTAGACATTTTCACAATCAAATTCTTTTTTGTTTATCCCATCAATGACATCCAATTGTGCATATTTTCACAATATTTTTCAAGTGAACTTTTCTTTTTATTATTGTGAATTCTTATACCCTCTTCAAATATTTCCTTATGTTAAATGTTTTTTAGATCTAGTGGATCACTTATCTATTTTACCCTATTTGTCAACCTTCCCGCTAATACTACTCAAAGAAACCAATATACCACAATCACAACTTAGCCAAGTGTAGCCATCAATGAGACAAGGCATTTAATCACTATGTGTTTCACATTACATACTAATTCATGATCTTGTTGTGATTGTAGTGAGAAGCATGGGCTGGAAGAAGGACTATCTTCACCAAGGATGATGCAACAATATCACACAATGAGGTTTGTTCATGATCGAAGGATCTCTTCTCTCTTTCATTTTCCTGCTACCAAGAGGTGTTGAATGTCAATATTCTCTAGGGCATTCACTCCTCTTCTCATGAACACTCAATGTTATACAAATTGTAATTCCGTACACTTGGGCACTCAGAGTCTGTATGTCTATTTCATCTGAGTCAATTTTTCATGTCAATCAATAATACCATACCTACCCAATATGTTATATTATAAAGAACTTGTTCCTTCTCTTCTTCACTTAATAATGAGTTTTCATTTAGTCATGGGGGCATGATGAATCACCGTTTGATGTTGGTTACGATGTTGGGGTCACGACATCAAATGTCCAACATCAGGGTATATACCCTAAGTCTATAAATATCGTGCCTAGGCTCCAATTTTGGATAAGTTTTTCATTAGTCAATTTTCAGTTTTTAAGAAAGGTTATAAAGCTCTTGTTGTTTCTTCCCCCTAGAGTTAAAATATTTTTTGAGTGCCTACAGAAGGTATGGTATAATATAACACCTTAGTGATTCGTATGGTTGGGCATAGGGGTACCTGGCCACTCATCATATGCTAAGTAATTAATTTCATGAAGTTCATTGTATCAAAATTCAAAGTTAAAAACTCTTAACCTAAACAAGTAAGCACATTTAACCACATGTCTTAAACCACAACATTGCTTCAAACAAGGATACATCATCACCTACCAAGAAGATAAAAATAGGCAATGACAGAATTAG
The DNA here is from genome assembly GCA_015680685.1 of Gnetum montanum. NCBI lineage: Eukaryota > Viridiplantae > Streptophyta > Gnetopsida > Gnetales > Gnetaceae > Gnetum > Gnetum montanum. The sequence continues at coordinate 602,722 of MNCI01002227.1, forward strand.
TGATGAAGAAGGATGGATTATGCCAATGTAAGCAAGGATCTCATATGCTCATCACAATCCTTATTATTTTGATTTCACTTTCATCTTTCATCAAGATGGGTAACTAAGGTGGAGGGATCTTCAAGACAACATTATTCTACCACCAAAATGCTTAGCATCCATCATGCTTCAACATCTCTAAGGGGTATGAATTTAAGTAAGGCACTTGATGAGTATCATGTGACCAAACATATGACATGATGCTACCAACCCACTAAGAAGCAAGTAAAGAGAGATACTACCATGAAAGTCAAACATGTTTAGAATAAGGAAAAGAAATTCAACTTTCCTATTGTTCTAGAAGATCTTGATGGTGATGCATTCATCACTAAGCAACTTCGCCAAAATCATGAAGTCCATTCATAGATACCTATCATTTGATTGGAAGAACCTGTCAAAGGTCAACTACATTCCACCCTAGCAAAGACACCTAAGAGGGAGGCAAATGACACAAAGTATAAGCAAGAATCAGGGTCAAGAGCTTTTACTAGATCCTACAAAGAAGATTACTAGAGTCATGAAAGGAGGACAAGCCAACACCATTCTCCTATTGCCTCATCCTCATCCTTATGATCATCGGTGAACTCTGATAGGAGAAGGCTAAGATATCAAGACCATGACAAGGAGAAGAGAAGGACTCATGATCACCATGAGTATCACCCATGGAATTCAAATGAGAAAGAAGGTTATGAATGAAGAAGATGCAAGGATTGAAAAGAATATCGTGAAAAGTATGAGCACAGAAGGGGGTACCAATACAATAGAGCACATGAACCCAATCATGATAATGAACCCCTAATGACGACCTATAGCATGATTAACATTCAAGAAGTTATTTACATTCTAACCAAACATGTGAGGGATAGCTATATCAAATGGCTTGATATGAATAATGATGGGACACGATATCGCATGGGCCGTGATATCGCATCCCTCACGATATCGCATATGCGATATCACATCTTCCTTGCGATATCGCGTACACGATATTGCGGTGCACCGTCATATCTATAAATAAGAGGCAGCTCTCCCTTGTCTCCTCATTCTAGGGTAGATAGTAGAGAAACTCTGACAGATTGATCACTCCAGAGATAGAATATTTTCCATGTGCCCGCAGTAGGAGTCCTAAAGTGAACGGATCTTTATTCGAGCAAACATTGTACCTGAACACAAGTTTGTGTACGAAAATAAAGACGAGCTTCTTGGATAAACCTTGCAGTGCATGGAATAGGATTTTATTTGTTACTCGTTATTTATTATTTGTTATTTATTTCTTTCCTTCTCAACCCTTCTCTCCTAGTTAAGTGCCTCAGTACGACCACTTCCAGCACGTGCGTTACACGTGGTGATCCCAGTAATGATTAGCGTTTGGTAGCCACGGTTGCATCGGTTCAGGGTGTACGGTAAGTGGGAACGGATGCTGACGCTAGGTAATTTAGACTTAGTTCGTTAGTTAGAGTTAGTAATTAGTTTCTCAACCCTTTACCTTGTTAGAATAGGAGACAAAAACATAAAAAACTATAAAAATCATATACCTCGGAATTACTTAACCATACACCATGACAACTACAAGTAAGTCTGGGAAGACAACGAATGATTAACCCTAAGTGTTCCATGGGCGTGTAGGCACTTAGTCTGTAGAGTTCGATCGGATCGTGCATGCTACACTCGTATTCATATGGTTGAGTGTAGGGGTATCTCGCCACTCATCATTGACGTTGTTGCTAGGGACTAAGCGTTTGTGCACTGAATAGAACATAGGATATCACTCACATCATTAGGAGCCTAAACGAACCTTCGGGTTAATTAGAAGAAAAATTATATAACGGTAATTAGCACATCGATAAACATGTCTTCTTCTAACAAAAGCAACTCACTACCCAGGGATAATACATGAAATAGTCGGCAGTCAAAAACACATAACCAAAATCTAACAAGTCCTAAACAATACCAAATAGTCTATACTCATCTCGATGAGTATATTCTAGACTTTACCTTTATCCTCCATCAAGATAAACAGCTGTGCTGGAGAGATTTGCAAGGTAACATCGTGTTACCTCTAGATTGATCAATCCCTAACATGCTCCTCTGTGCTTTGACACAGATTGGCATGATGGAATTATACGTTGAATACGTTGTGAAAGACTTTGACTCAAGGGATTATTATCCCACAGAAGCACAACGTATGAGGGACTCATGACAGGAGAGCCAACATACCCTGTTGAAGGGCAAAGGCCCACACATCCTTAGCGAAATAGGAGATGATGAACCCATTGCAACAAGTTCTCTGTCAAATGATGTTCCCCCTTCTAACGATAGTGAGGAGGTTGGGTATTAGAACCTACGATCAATGATACATAACACTAGTTCTGATCCCCGTGAATGCCAACTATTCACAGAGGGAAAAACAACTCATGATAAGGATGGGCACTTAGATTGTCATCATGATCGGGGCCGTAGCAGCCAAAGAGAAGGTAGGAAACATCGTCATGGCAATGGTTTTCCTTCTTCTTCTCCTTCATCTCATCACTCATCCTCTCCTTCCACATCTGGGTGTAGCCACCATGAGCATAACAATGAGGATAGAGGTAGACAAAATGAGAGACCTTGACGAGAGAGTCGAGAGAGAGGAAAAAGGCATGAACAAAGGGAAAGTAGGGAACAACGCAAACATCACAGGCGTCAAAGAGATGATCATGATGAGCCCCTACTTGCCACCTGAAGTATGCTCGACATAATGGAGGCAGTAAGAATTCCAACAAGGCATTTAAAAGATAGTCGAATCAAATGCTTAGACATGAATAACATCCCACGCTTTGAAGGGGGATACAACTCAGATCCGCAACATCATTTACACGCATTCCACGATGCCTGCACCTTGCAAAACATAGAGAACGAGTGGCAAAAACTAAAGTTGTTCCCCATGACACTCATTAAGGAAGCAAAGAGTTGGTACTGGTCCTTGGAACCGGAAACCATTAAGAGCTGGAGTATGATGTTAGAACTCTTCAACGATAAGTATCAAATGTACTCCAGAGTGTCTAATTTGTGTAAGCAGATCCAAGGATGGAAGCAAGGTACTCATGAACCCTTGGATGCTACCATGGGCTGCTACTACGCATTGCTACATCTTTGCCCAGGCCATGGTTACACACAGTGGGATCAACTCCGCCACATCGTGGATGGGCTAAGGCATGAAACTGGAAGAACCCTTGGGACTTATGCGCAAAGGAGACTATCAGAACTTAGAGCCCATGAAGTTCATCGCTTGTTAGAACAAGTAGCAAAAGAATAAGGTGAACTACGAAAAAGAGAGTGTGTGGAAGAATACAACCATGATCCCTCCCTTCAGAATAAAGGAGTGAAATTTTGCGATAAAGAGGATGAGTCACCACTTGAAGAGTTGGTGAACAGAAAAACCTTGCCGATTCAAAAACTAACAATAGAAGTATCGGCTAAGATGGATCAATTATGGGATTCCTTAGACTCCAGACTTGAAACTGTCTTGAAAATTGTAGAGGAGCCTAAGGAGGAATGAAGTAGTGACAAAGGTAAGACAAAGCAGAGAAATTCAGGCCTTGCACATAACAAGGGTAAGGGAAAAATTACTATCTCCAATGAAGTTGTGGATTCAGACATAGATGATGATGGTGGATGTGAGATCTGTCATTATGATCATCCCAAGGGATGTTGTCCAATCATCTCACATCTATAGGATTTTGGGGTATATGCATTTAATCCAAGACTCAACCAACAGCAAACACCCCGAAGGTTACCTTATCCCCAAGGTAACCCAAGGCAGTTCCACCAACCATTAACGTACTATCCAGGTGGAACTCCACCATAACCCATCGGACAACATCAGGAGTGGCAATACCCACAGTCATGGGGGATGCCACGGCCAAAACAATAGTACCCTTACCGGCAACCAGACCCATATGGATACTATGTGTAGCAGCTGGTTTCTCCAAGTGACTCTATGGGTCACATAAACCCTCCACATTACTACCGAGTTCAAGAGTGTTTTAGGACTCCTTCTGCTCCAGGAAGCTCTCCATACCCATACTATCCTCCAAATCCATCCGCATCTCTTACGCTAGTAGCTCCACCACCAACCGTTCCAACAAGGCTCAGAGTAATTCCCACTCAACCGCAACAATCTGATACCACGAGGGCTCCCAATCCTCAATTCTCAGTTGGTCCTAAAAATCATACGCCAAAAAGACCTTTCTTTAAGACCAACAATCCAACCAAGCCCTCGCCTTCACAAGCAGTTGAACATCTAAACACCTCCATACCAAATAAGGTTTCGGGAAACCCTTCAACCAAGAAATTGAGGCCAATGCACATAGTTATGTTAACACATATCGTTACTGACTAGATTAAGGTAGGCCACCTTCCCAAGAAATTCTCTGATTCGGGAAGCCCCCTGATTTATCTCCAAGTCATTGGGAATGAACCTCATAAGGCTCTTCTTGACTTAGGCTCTGGGGTCAATTTAATTTTACAAGAATTGTATAAGACCTGGAACCTGCCTCCACTCAAGAAGAGCAATATTTGCTTAGAGCTGGCTAACCAGTCCATCACTGTTCCTTTGGGGCAAGTTGAGGACATTGTCACCACCATAGGTGGTTGGTCATATCCGGCTGATTTCCTGGTGATCTAAATAAACAATGACAAGGGAGACTTCCCAATAATAATGGGAAGGGCATGGCTGAGCACAGTAGACGCACGCCTAGGAATTTGTAATCTTTCCCTAGAAATATCCAAGAAAAATACCTTTGGAAAGATTGAGAAGAAGAAAGTCTCATGCATCGCATATAGTGACACAGGGTGCCATTGCGTGTAGAAATCATGGGTAATGTAGATTCTAACATTGCCTACATGCAATCAGTGTGCACAAGACATTGACATACAAAAGTGCCTATATGCAACAGCCACACAACAAGAAAACACTTAGTGGCTGATGGCTGACCAAAAGAACAATTCAACGACATGCATGAAACTGACTGAGGGGATAACGAGTACTTACATTGAAAGCATGGATGCACTTGAGTAGGTCCGTGGCCAACTTCCAGCCCTTAACCCTGAAAACATTAACTCGGGGAAGTTGGAGATTCCTGAGAAGTTTAAACAAGAGCCCCTAGATTTAAAACTGTTGCCCACTGGTTTGGAATACATGACCCTTAAAAATGGAAAACTGGTAATCATCAACGCAAAGCTTGCCCCCAAGCAAAAAGAGAGTTTGCTGAAGGTGATAAATAAGTGGTCAACAGCCTTTGCTTGGTCATACCCTGAACTAACCAGAATAGACCCGAGGATATGCCAGCATAGGATTTACACGAACCCCTCCATGAAGCCTTCCAAATAACCGCAAAGGCGATTGAACTCGAAGTTAAAACAAATAGTAAAAGAGGAGATAGAGCAACTTCTTAAGGCTGGGTTTATTTACCCCATTGCTGATAGCGAATGGGTTAGCCCTCTTGTAATCGTACCAAAGAAAGGAGGCAAATGGAGAGTATGTATAGACTTTAGGCTATTAAATATGGCAACCTTCAAAGATCACTTCCCATTGCCATTTGTTGACCAAGTCTTAGACACGATAGTAGGGCATTGCTACTATAATGTTCTGGATGGGTATAGTGGGTACAACCAAATACGAATTGCACCAGAAGACCAAGCCAAAACAATGTTCACCAGTCTTTGGGGAACGTTTGCATATAAACAAATGTCTTTGGCTTGTGCAATGCTCCTGCCACATTCCAATGATTAGTTCTAAGCATCTTTCAGCAACAAATAGGTAATGGAGTAGAAGTCTTTATGGACGACTTCTCCACTTATGGGACGAGCTTTGATCAAGTCCTCGATCGGTTGGAGCAAGTATTAAAGCGATGTGTTGAAACCAACCTAAAGCTCAACTGGAAAAAAATCCATTTGATGGTTCAAGAGGGCGTAGTACTAGGGCATAAAATTTCACAATCAAGAATAGAGGTGGACCTAGAAAAAATTAAAGTTATCCAAGGAATTACCCGATAACCAAAGACTATCAAAGACATTTGGTCATTTCTTGCACACACTGGCTACTACAGGAGATTTATCGAGAACTTCTAAAAAATTGCCAAGTCGTTGGTGGAATTAACAAAAAAAGATGCATCATTCGAATGGACCAGGGAATGTGAACGAGCATTCCAAACTCTTAAACAGAGACTTGTGGAAACTCCTCGTCTATAAGCCCCTAACTAGTCCAGGCCATTCCATATCATGATCGATGCATCTAATTACGCCTTAGGAGCCGTACTAACACAATTAGATGAACAAAAATGACCTTATTACATCCATTGTGCCAGTAAAAGTATCACCAGTGCACAACTCAACTACACGACTACGGAAAAGGAATTAATGGCTATAGTGTTTGCACTGGACAAATTTAGGCACTATGTAATTGGGTTACAAAGTATACATCCACACGGATCATAGTGCAATTAGGTTCCTTATGAACAAGCCAACGGTTAGCCCACATATCATACGTTGGTTGGTAATTCTTCAAGAGTTTGATCTAACAATAGTAGATCGCAAAGGCATCGAGAATGTAGTCACAGATCACCTATCTCGGTTGCGTTGGGATAGCAAAGAGGATGAATATGCTGTATCTGACCATTTTCTTGATGAAACCCTCTTTGCCAGTGTAGTAAATGATCAACCTATGGAAATAAATTGGTATAGTAGCATTCTTACTTATCTCATTTCCCAAAAAACACCATAGGGGTTGGACTTTAGGAAGAAACAACAGTTTCTTCACAAAACCAAGTACTTCATGGAAATCAAGGGACAACTTTATAAAGTTTATCCTGATGGCTTGGTTCGATGGTATGTACCCAATAAGGATCAATTAAAAGTTCTCTAAGATGCTCATGAGGGCCCTTATGGGGGTCATTATGCTGGGAGACAAATGGCTACCAAGGTCCTGCTTGCAGGATATTATTGGCCAACACTCTTTCAGGATGCCCATCATTTTGCCCAATCCTATGAATGCTGCCAACGTGATAGTGGAATGACTGTTAGAATGGAGGGCCTGCAACAATGGATTCAACCTTTGGAACCCTTCGATATCTGGGGCATAGATTTTATGGGGCCTATTACACCGATGTCCAATGGAAAAGCATATATCATCGTTGCTATTGATTACTTAACCAATGGGCTGAAGCAGCTGTAGTAACAAACTTCACATCATCTACGGTTGCACGATTTGTACAACAACAAATCATAAACAGGTTTGGTGTGCCGCATGCACTCATCTCTGATAATGAAACACATTTTACAGGTGCAACCTTTCGCAAATTGATGCAACACTTAGGGGTTGAGCATAAATTGTTCACACCTTACCACCCCTAAGCTAATGGCCAAGCTAAAGTTACTAATTGAGAGATCACAAGAATATTAATAAAAACAATTAGCAAATTTAGGTGAGATTGGAGCACAAAACTAAACGACGCTCTTTGGGTGTACCGCTCCACTTGGAAGCTCCCTACAGGCTATTCTCCCTATGAGTTAATGTACGAGAAACTACCAAAGCTCCACATACAAAATGAGCTCTGTACACTATCCATGGCTTGCGACCTTCACCTAGATCTCAACCTAGCACAAAAACAACAGTTGACAACTTTGAACGTGCTAGACGAAAATAGATTGGTTGCACTATCATTAAATGAGTTACACAAGGCACATAGTAAACAATGTCATGACTTAAGAATTCAAAGGTTTAGGTACCAACCAGGAGATAAGGTCCTTTATTGGAATCTCACGCATGCACCACAACGTACAAAATTTCAAACATTGTGGGAAGGACCCTATATTATTCATACAACTTTCCCCTCTAGATCCATGATGATATACAAGCCTGACAGCCCGGATAAATAGTTATTAGTTAATGTACAACAAACGAAGCCTTTTCGTGAACCAAAAATAGCCAATACAAATTACACCTCTGCTAGCAGGCAACCTTGCTCTCTATTTCGGATCTCTCCCTTGCAATTCAGTCATGGGGAAGATGGCCACCTATGCTAATCACTAGAGGCCCTCAGTCTTTTTGATTTTTTGTTTTACACATTTTTTTTACAACTTTCTTTAACTTTTCTTGTTTTTGTTTTACAAATTTCTTTAAATTTTCTTGTTTTTATTTCTCAACATCACTATACTTTTTCATTTTTTTTTGTTTGTGGCTGTGTGATCCACCATGTAAGTTCGTCACCCAATAAGTGTTCTTCACAATGGTATGAACTATTTTCATATTAATTGCTAATGTTTGGTTTTTACCTTTAAGTCATGATGTTGATACTAAGGTATGTTTCCTTTGATATGGCAGGCAATGAGTTCACTTCATCCATCCATCCACTAGTTTCTATGGTCTCTCTTGGCCTGGAAATGTACAATCCCTTTCATAATAAGAACTTTAATGAATCGGTGACTGGGTATTTCTCAAACTAAGGAAGAACTCAAGGTTTGACAAGGGTGTGACTTCAAGGGAACTTGATGCTTTTGTGTTGGCCATTCTCTTGCGTGCTTGGATGTTTTCTTCTTGAGTTTTCTTGTTGTTCCGATGTTACTCAATTATCGGAAGCTGAGACAATAAAAATAAGAAGTCTTTGCATGGTGTGGTTCTCACGCATAAAAACACAAAACACAGGAAAAAAACAAAAAAACAAAAAACAAAAAAAAGTGAAAATTCAAAGCACACCCCTTAGACGAATAATCCCTTGAGCTACAAGCATTGGTTTTGGAACCAAAAATGTTCCCTCTAACTAAGGCCCTTCTCGCTTCCCATTCTCTCCTCCTTGTTTCATCGGAATGGTGGTGACTCTTGGGGGAAGCATTCTTGTTATTCAAGGGGATGGATTAAATGGATGCATTGATGCAAAGTCATTGGATGTGGTTGGTTTGAGGCCGGAGTTAGAATGAGATTTTCCAAGTCACATTAATCATGAAACACACAAGGGGTTGTACACCACCTTGTTCTTGGGATTCCATTTCATTCTCTTCTCTCCATTGTTCACCTCATTACCAGTTGTATCATTAGTGTATATTTTGGTAGATACATTGTTTTCTTTTTGGTAAATTCTTGCGGTTAAGACTTTAAATCTTGTTCTAAATGACATTCCCAGAGCCTACGAACTCTTTGAATGTGGGTTTGTCAGAGCATTAAGGGCATGAGCCTGCTTTGGGGAGGACCCACTGACATTCTTATTTGGTGCACCAGTTAACTTCTTTTCCTCAACATCTTTGCAATCCATTTTCTTTTGTTCATTTCCATCTTGACATCCATTTCATTGATGTCTTAGTTATCTCTTTTTATCCATCTTCTTGTTTTTATTCTTTCTCCATTCTAACGCTACCGGAGGTTCATGATTAGTCATGGGGGTATAGGGCCCAATTTTTTCGATTTTCTCCTAGCCCCAATTTTTTCAATTTTCTCCTAACCCCTACACCTTCGGTAGTCATCATTAATATATCTCCAGATCCGCAATCAACCATACCACAACTCAATTAATGGACTTACACCAAAGCAAGGTATCAATTACATGATGATTCATTTACCCTTGCTAATAAAAGATTGTGTTGTGTGTGCAGATGACAATCATGCAACAATGGAGGGGATTTGGAAGGAACATTTGAAAGGGAGCAGTGCTAGAAGCAGCTATGCAAGGAGCAAGACAAATGGTGCGCTTCCTGATGGACAACGAAAGGCACAATCTTGGCATTGGCAGTAGTAACACTTCTTTCTCTCTTTCTTTCTCAAGCTGTCAAATGAGGCCTAATGTCAATATAATAAGGTGTTCACCCTTGTTGTCATGAACACCAGTTTTTTTTTGTCTTGTAATGATGATACGTTCACATGTCATCCCATTAGTTCCATTGAGTCAATAATCCCATACCTTCCTGATATTATTGTAAAGAACTCGAGGACGAGTTTTCATTTAGTCATGGGGGTATGATGGGACGCGATATCGCGGTGCACTATCATATCTATAAATAAGAGGCAGCTCTTTCTTGTTTCCTCATCCTAGGCTAGACAGTAGGGAAACTCTGGCAAATTGATCACTCCAAAGATAGAATATTTTCCATCTGCTCGCAATAGGAGTCCTAAAGTGAACAGATCTTTATTCGAGTAAACATTGTACCTGAACACAAGTTTGTGTACGGCAATAAAGACGAGCTTCTTGGATAAACCTTGCAGTGCATGGAATAGGATTTTATTTACTATTATTTATTACTTGTTATTTATTATCTGTTATTTACTGCTTTCCTTCTCAACCCTTCTCTCCTAGTTAAGTGCCTCAGTACGACCACTTCGAGCACGTGCGTTACGCGTGGTAATCCCAGCAACGATTAGCGTTTGGTAGCCATGGTTGCATCGGTTCAGGGTGTACGGTAAGTGGGAAGGGATGCTGACGCTAGGTAATTTAGACTTAGTTCATTAGTTAGAGTTAGTAATTAGTTTCTCAACCCTTTACCTTGTTAGCATAGGAGACAAAAACATAAAAAACTATAAAAATCATATACCTCCGACTTACTTAACCATACACCATGACAACTACAAGTAAGTCTAGGAAGACAACGAATGATTAACCCTAAGTGTTCCATGGGCGTGTAGGCACTTAGTCTACAGAGTTCGACCGGATCGTGCGTGCTACGCTCGTATTCCTATGGTTGAGTGTAGGGGTATCTCGCCACTCATCAAATAACATGTTAAGATTTGAGGGTGATTATAATGTTGATTCACAACACCACGTCCAAGCATTCCATGATGCTTGTGCCCTACAAAAAATTGAAAATGATAAGTAGAAGTAAATGTTGTTCCCATGACCACTTGTGAAAGAGGTAGAAAGCTGGTATAGGTTATTCAAACCTAAATTAATCAGAAGATGAAGTAGCATGCTAGAGATCTTCAATGACAAGTATCAAACCTACTCATGAGTGTATAATTTAAGAAACAAATCCAAGGATAAAAGCAAAGGACTCATGAGATCCTTGATGCAACAATGGACATGTACTATTCATTATTTCACAAATGCCCAGGCCATGCATTCTCACAACATGAACAGTTAAGGCACATTGTAAATGGGTTATGGAACAAGACTAGAGAGACCCTTGGGGTTTATGCCCAATGCCAATTGATGAGTGGCGAGGTACCCCTACACTCAACCATACGAATATGAGCATTACACGTGCGATTTGGTCGAACTCGGCAGATGGACTAGTTGTGGCTCCTAGATAGTTAGCCTTAGGTTGCAGTTCGTTGTCTTCCCACCTAGACTAGTATTATCTTTTTCACATATGATTTAGTCCAGAGTGAGGTGTATGATGTGTTCTAACCTAATGCTACTCCCGAAGGTAATGGAAAATAAGATTAACTAAGCTAGGAGGAAAAGGGTAAGAGAATCTAAACTAGCCTAAGTGTGATGAGCATTCGTTCCTTGATTATCCATACACATCTTTGACTTCATGCATGACTACTACTAGGATTACCAAGTGTAGATCCTAGGTACGCTACTGGGTTACCAAGTAGTCACACTTAAATGCTCGTAATCAAGTCATACTCATTTCGCGTTTCAACATGAGTTTAAGGGTGAGAAAGATTTAACTAAGAAAGCAGTAAATAATAAATAAATAATTAATTAATTAAACTAAGTGAATGCTACAATGTGAAGTAACCTCGATCTTTATTTTTAGTCATGTGCGTGTCCAAGTATGTCACACTCGAATAAAGCATGTCATACAATTACAATCACCACATTGCAGGCATACATTGGAAAATAATTCTATCTCTGGAAGGATAAAAGTACCAAAGTTTCGCTAAGGGACTAAAACTAGATGCCTAAAACTGGAAAAGCTACCTCTTATTTATAGACATTGAGGCAAGCCGCGATATCGTAGCCACTGCAACAACAGGGCTGTGATATCACGGCTGCAATATCACAGCCAGCAAATTCATGACTCATCACCAATTATCTGAAATGATTGCCCATCAAATTGGGAGACTGATTCACCAAGCGGTGAAGGATGAAGGTGAGTTAAGAAAGAGGGAATCAGTGGAAGAATATAATAGTGATCTGTCCATTAGGAAAAGAGATGACCGAGTTTGTGACACACAAGAGGAAGAAACCTTTGAATAGGCAATTCAAAAGAAGACTCTACCAATTCATAAATATATAACTGACATTATACCAAAGGTAGAGAAAATGTGGGACTTAGCTAATGAAAAATTTGTAGCAACATTGAAAATTATGGAGGAGAGAACAAAGAAAGCCTTTGAAAAAGGCAAGGATAAGAAAAAGAAGAAAGATTTTGGATGAAAGGGCAAAGTGGCTTCAATGGTTAAGTGTTTAGACACAAGCTCCACCAATGAGGAAGGATGTGTCATTTGCCAATACGAAAATCCCAAAGGATGTTTTCCAATAATGGCACATTTACAGGAAACTGGGGTATATGCACTTAATCCCAAATTTGTTAAAAAAACAAATGCCTAGAAGGTTACCTTATCCTCAAGGTAACTATAGGCAAAACTTCCAACCAACATACTATCCTAATGGAGCTTTGCCACAACCACAAGAGTAGTACTATCAATAGTGGCAATAACCACAATCATGGGTCATGCCATCACCTCATCAACAATATCCATACGAGAGTAGTGAAGTAATCCAACACCCAACCATAGACATCACAGATGTTCACATGTGACCAAGTCATAATTCATGGACAAGGCAATGTGAATATTCTAGTAATTGGTTTAAGTTCAAGACCATTGTCTTCCCATGTGGAGCTAGTGAAGCCTATGTATATGGTTTAGCTCACAGTGAGGTATATGATAACTAATGTTGTTAGGCCATTGCTACTCCTAGTGAACATGATGAAATGGAAATAGTTTTTAAGTCTAAGTAAAATAGTAAAAAAATATACTCTATCCTAAGGAGATGGATATCCAATCATGGTCTACCATACATGCCTTGGACTCATGCAGTTATCACTAGGATTACCAAGAGTATCACTACTAGGCATACCAAACAATAACACAACTAGATTACCAAATTACTACACTTAGTGCTTGATACTAGTTGTATCCATATTACTTACTTTCAACATGTAAAAGAAAGTACTTGTAAAGTAAATTATTAACTAGGGAAAACAAGAATAATTATTCTAAGTAAATAGAAAGAAAACTAAGTGGATGTTGTAATGATGATAAGTAATCTCGATCTTTATTGCCGATCATGAACTATGTCCAAGTACAATTCACTCCAATAAAGACACCATACAATCACTTAACACCACACTGCAGGCATACACTTCTAAATGCTCAATACTAAATTCATGAAAACAAACTAAAATAGTTCTACTACTATTAAATGAAATCTATTGCAAATCTGTGCACCTAACTATTGTATTTATAGGCTAGCATGCATCCCGTAATATCGCATATACGATGACATAGCTAGTGCTATAATATCAAATATATAATATTGAAGCTATAATATCGGATATATGATATTGTAGCCAACCAATATCAACTTTATCATACCCCTACGACTACCTAAAAACTTGTCCTCAAGTTAAAACAAAATGAGGATAGAGTTCCTTACAAAATTGGGAGGTAGATTTTCATGATTAACTTAACTATATAAATGGTACTAAATGTCGTAGTGGTGTTTTATGAGAATGACACAAGTCATGACATGAAAAAAATAAAATAAAACAACTTAATGAAGCTCAATGTAGGCTATGTAATGCTTGGTGGTGGTGGTTTCTCTATCGATTGCTTCCCCTTGTTATCAAGCTTCTACAACATGTATCTGTTAAGCAGCGCCTAAAACTTCTATTCTTCCATTCAAGAGTCATGTACTATTCATGCTTATTTTGCAATGTGTGATGGAAGTAGTACATCCCATGGACATGGTAGCTATGAAAACATCTAATTGGCTTTAAAGTACCATGCTACAAATTACCTTCTTTCCTTCTCAAATGTCCTAGCCTTTGCTCATAACTCATGATAGTTAGAAAGTCTCTAAGCCAAATTTGCTACAACATATTTTTGCCCTTGGTAGCTAGCCTTAACTACTTCTAGTTCAAAGTTTTCCACCTAAATTTTCTATAGAGCATCTTTCTGGTCCACAAACTCCTTTTTGTACAATGCATACATGGTTACTACTTGTTGTTCAAGCTTGTTTTTGGGCCTGCCTATTGTCAACATGGTCAAGTTAGCATAATGAAGGTTAGCTAAACCCATGTATTCTTTTAGATCTTCTATCTATAAGTCTTTATTTTTCATTTTCACTTGGTGGACATAAGAATAACTATCCAAGATGGGTTTCCAATCTGGATTCTATGCTAATATGGAATTGATTTAGGCTTTCACCATCTATACAGAAGTGTTCCTTGAGCCTTTCATTATTATTAGCTTCATTCTTCTATGTGCTAATTTAAATAGTGGATTTTTGTCTAATTGCATGTACCTCTTCTATTGAGAGGGTTCTATTTTCTCTTGCTAAGTGGCTCATATCCTGGTTGAATCTCATCAGTTGTTCTCTCAACTAATGGATGCTCTCCTCAAGAATGTTCTTTTGCTTCTCTACATTAATCAACCTAGTTTTGTCTACAACAAGTTGTTTATTTTCCTCCAGTGCTATGGTAAGTGCCTTAGCATGTGCATATCTTTGTGCTTTTGTTACAAAGGCATTTCACACCGCTTTCTCCTTCTCCTTTACCATCTACTTATTTTGCTTTATTAAGCGATTACTTTGTTCTGTTATAAATTGTTCTAGTTGGTCAGGTGTCACATATTGTGTTGAATCTCTGCATTCAACCCTCAGAGTCATGAGTTCTTATAGTCTAAGAAGTTCATTCTCTGCATGCTCTACCATGGTTTCTACCATGACCAACTTACCCTTGGTTGCTATTAATTGTGATTATAGTCAAAAAGAGTTATCTTTACTTACCCCATCTATAGTAGTCTATTTAGTACATCCTCATGATTGGAAGAAGTCAACGAGGTACCAACTAACATTTGAGCATCCCTTGCTCTAATTAGATCAGTTGGCAATACAACAGGTATGTTAAAGGATTCCTTGATGTGATTTGTGATCATTTCTGCTACTTCTACTATATCTTGGTGCTACATAACCACCATTGTGGCTTCTTCTTTAATTTTAAGCACCACTTGGAATGATGCAATGTTTCCAAAAATCTATTGTGACCATTAGGCCTCTCCTAGGATATGTGATTTTGGAGAATGATTAGCCACAATCAGTAGGTGACCTTAGAAAATTTCATTCTTCTTTCATAAGCTCTAGCCCTCAAGTGTGATTATCCATGGCTATCTCATGAGTAATAAGGTGAAGTGTGTTCCTCTCCACTTGAGAACCCTTACCCATCCAAGATACTTGCTATGATGCCATCTAGCTTATAATTAAAGACACATACATAAGGGTTAAAGTGCACCATGGACAAAGTTTTCCAAAAGGATCATGTTCTTTGGCGATGCAGCTAATTAACCAAACTCATGTTGGAATTCCTACCTTAAGAATCAAGTGCACCATGAGTAAATTTTTCTAAAAAAAAAGATGAGGATCATGTTCATTGGTAGTGTAATAAGTTCTTGAGTGTGATGGGTTCTGGTAGCAATCCTCACTATAGCCTCCATTCTCTTTTAACCCATTTTCCCAAAATTCAAAAAGGAAAAAAAAAAGTATTCTCCTACCTTTTTGTAATTCATCTCATTTTTCATTATCCCTTTTCACCATCCCCTTTCTATTTTCTAAAAAGAAGGTATAAACTAAAGAAAAATTCAAAAGTTGTGGCTAGCTATGATCTAAAGAAGCATGTCCTCTTCATGAAGTTTACTATAAGTCTTGTTCTCAAAGGTGTCTTCATGCTAATTACTTTTTCTTGTAAGATGATTAGGAATGAAATCCTAATTACAAATTACAATATGTATTTATATAGTTAAAATTATGATCTATAAATTTATATATTAAAATTTTTTATTAAACAAGGTGTGTGAGAAGGATAGCCCATGTATAGTGCTCTTTTAATTGTGTGATTATTTTAATCATGCTAGGAATACTATAGCTTTCCTAAATATTTTATTTTATTTCATGGTTTTGTGATCTATTGATTCTTTATATTTTACATATTCTTTCATCCTTTAAAATTTCTATGATTTTTGTTATCCTTGCCCTTGCATGCAACTCTTAGTTTGAGGGCTAAGTGTTGATACCAACTCTCCCATGATAGCATGGGACCATTAATTAATGTAAAAAAGAAATACATACATGTATACATACATATATATATGAAAGACATTCTCTTCTTTTAAGTTCAAAGACGTATGATGAGTGGTAGAGTATCCAACACCCAACCATATGAGATACTAGTGTTCACACACGATCCTAGTTGAATTCCATAGATAAGACAATGTGACTATGCAAGTAATTGATTAGAGTTTGTGATCATTATCTTTCCATGTGAGTTAGTAAATTCAATGTGTATGGTTTAACTCATGATGAGGTATATGATAGATGATGTTGTATTGGCCATATTACACCTAGTTAACATAAAGTAAAAGTAATAGTTTCTAAATCTAAGTAACAACAAACAAATCTAGTCTAGGCTATGCGATGAGCAGTTGGTCTTGATCTTTTGTTCACATCTTGAACTTCATGTAACTACTACTAAGATTGCCAAGTACCACACTACTGGGCATACCAAGTGATAGTACTACCGGGTTACCAAGTAGCTACACTTAAGTGCTTGAGATCAATTGTACTCATTCTTCTTAATGACAGGAATAGTAAAGTGCATTGAAAGTAAATCAATAATTATGAAAATAGTAAACATTAAAATAAATGAAAGCAAAAATAAAACTAAGTATTTTTGCAATGATGGAAAGTAATCTCGATCTTTATTTCTAGTCATGCAATGTGTCCAAGTACATCACACTCAAATAAAGACTCTGTTCAATCACTTAACATCACACTATCGGCACACACTACTAAGTACTGAAAGCTAAAATTATGAAAACAAACTAAGAGAGTTCTATTACTATGTTAACAAATCTACTATGAATCCATGCATCTAAGTGTTGCTGTTATAGGCTAGCATGCATCCCACAATATCATGTATATGATAATGTATCTACAACATCATAGATATGATATCGTAACTACAACATCATTACTGCAAAAAATTCAAATTTATCATACCCCCATGACTAACTAGAAACTCATCCTTGAGTTGCAAAATGAGGATAGAGTCCCTTACAAAATTGGGATGTAGATTTACATTACACTAACTACTCTATACATGACTCTTAAGTGTTGTAGTAATGTTTTACAAAAACAACACATTCATGTCATGACAACCTTTACAATATAGAAACAAAATTTGGTGAAGCTAGATGTAGCCTTATGTTGTTACAAGTGGTGATGGCTCTTCCATTGATCACTTCCCCTTGTTGTCAGGCTTCTAAAATTGATAGCAGTTTAGGAGCTCCTACAATGTCTCCTCTTCCATTCTTGGATTGTGAATCATCCATGCTAATGAACCAATGTTTGATGGGGTTGGCACATTCCACGAACATGGAAGTTGTGGAAACATCTAATTAGCTTTAACATACCATGTCGCAAACCATCATATTTCTTCTTCAAAAGATCTAGCCTTCTCTCTTAATTCATGGTAATTTGTTAATCTTCTAGCCATATTTTCTGTTACATCTTTTTTCCCTACTAGCCAACCTTAATTGCTTTTAGCTTTAAGTTTTTTACTTAAATTTTTTGTAAATCATCTTTGCAATCTACAAACTCTTTCTTGTACAAGATGTACATGGCTACTACTTATTGTTCAAGCTCACTTCTAGGCCTACCTGTTGTCAACATGGCTAAGGTAGCATAATGGAGGTTTGCTAACCCCATTTATTCTTTTCAATCCTCAATCTATAAGTTCTTGTTTTTTACTTTTTCTTTATAGGTGTGGGCCATGTTGTCCAAGATGGATTTTCATTCTAGATTTTGTGCTAACATGGGATTAATATTGGCCTTCACCATCTAGATCTCTTTCTCATTGATTTTTTATACATTCCCACCTAATCTTGGAAGTGTTCCTTGAGCCATTCATGCTTCTTTGTCCCATTTTACCATGCACTAGTTTCAATGGTTGACTTTTGACAGATGGTGTGTACCTCCTCCATGGAGAGGATTCTATTTTTCCTTGTAAGGTAGCTCATATCTTGGTTAATCCTCACCAACTATTCTTTTAGCTGGTGGATGCTCCCTTTCAAAATGTTTTTCTATTTTCAACAGTGGTCAAATGCATGTTATCAGCAGTGAGTTGTTTATTTTCCTCTTGTAAGGCAACAAGTGCTTTAGCATAGGCATATGTTTAGGCTCTAGCCACTAAAGCATCCCATACTATCGTTTCTTTCTCATTCTCCATCTATCTATTATTCTTAAGAAGGTAACTAATCTTCTCAATTCTAAATTTTTCTAGTTGTTCTAGTGTGATGAATTGATTCAGATCTCTTCTTTTTGCTCTCAGGCCTATGATCTCTTCTTGTAATTTGCAAAGCTCATTCTCAACATGCTTTACCTTGGTTTCATCCATGATTAGTTTTCCTTTAGTGGTAATCAATTCTGACTATGTTATAGTGACATCACTAGGAATGTTGAAGAGATTTGTCATAACCTATCCTATCTACAACAATCTATCTAACACCTCTTCATGTTCTACAAGAGCCATAGAGGTACCACCTAACATTTGAGCATCTTTGGTTATAGAAATATCAGTTGGCAGCACAATAGGTACATTGAAAGATTCTTTAATATGATCCATGATTACTTTTGTGGCTCCTGCTACATCATGGTGGTACACAACCACAACTGTGGCTCCTTCTCTAGATTCAAGCACCACTCTGAATGATGCAACATTCCCAAAAATCTATTGTGATCACTAGGCCTCTCCTCCTAATTGTAATGATATTTATCCATTGGCAGGATTTGTTGAGATGGTTGGCCTAACTACATCATCAATTACTTTGAATAAATTGGCCTCTTCCTACTTCCCCAACAATTGGCTTCTACAATTTGCTATAGATGAATCATTGAAGGTCTATAATCTTGCAGCAACAGTGGTAGAACTTGTGGTTGTCCTATGGTTTGGGTAGTCTCCTCAATGCCTAGTTATTCTTCTATTTGGTCCTTTTTAGAAGGCACTGGCTTGAGCATTTCAGCATAAGAAGCATTCTATGCCTTCCTTAATGCATTGTTTGTATACCCTAGGATGCCAACTCATTTTCATAACTTCTAGATAAGGTAACGGAATGTAAGTGTTAATTTCCCTACCTTCTTCTCCTCAAACCACCTTTAGATTTCTATGAAGTACAGGTGAGCGATGTTTGCATTGAACTTTCCCATTAATATTGTACTACCTCTGGCCACACATGTAGATATTTGGTTTAATCTCTTGGTAGAAAATAAGTGATAAGTACCAATTGTAAAATAGATCTTTTTTTCTACAATTAGTTCACTATATTCTTTATTATCCTTGTCATACACCTGCTGCAACCATAGCTTCCTGGCATCTGTATCAAATCTTGTTAATGTTTGTGCCACCTTTTGCTCCTTCATTGGGCACATTTATTACCTCTGCAATTTCCTTAACTAAGTAAGACATTGAGATCCCTTCAATATTTACTGTAGCAGCTACTTCTTGATTCTACCAAAACTAGAGTGTTTCTCTTAAATACGACTCCCCATTTGTTGTCAAAGTAGGCCACAAAGAGGACGACTAAAGTTGGGCTTTAACATCTTCTGAAGAAAATTCCAAAAATGAACCAAAGTTAAGTTTCATAATTACTATCAATATGATGGATGTTTCCTAAATAGCCTAAAGGCATTTAGGTAACAATGTGAGTTGTTGTCCTTAGATAGGCTCTTTTGGAATGTCTACTTCTTCTTGAGCAGATTGCTCCATGTCAAAAGTTTATTGAGGAATACTAAATGATTGTGCCTCCTACTCTCCTTATTCTACTTGTGGGTTTTTCTCACTCACTTGTCCTCTTCTACCTTGTGGTCTTTTTCTTATTGGTCATGGAAGTTCCCCTCGTGATCCTCTTCTTGGGACCATCTATAGTCAATCAAGGGTTTGGAATTACTAGAGTATTCTCATAAATGGGCAACAATATGGTGCCTTACTCATACCCTTAGTTACATCAAGTTCTTAGTTCATTATGATTGCAGAGTTAGAAAATTTTTCAAGAACAACCCCATTAGTACTTTTCTATGGCGTAAAATGAACAATATGATCAATTAGGAGTCTTCTTAAAGTTGTTTTAGCCTTAACATGAGTGATTTCCTTTAAAAATTTTTGATATGTCCCCTTGAACTTACCCTTATAATACCTTCTAATTCTTAGTAATTTCCAAAAAATTGACTCAAATTTTCCTTACTAACACCCTCCACAATTAAGATGATCACTCCAAGACCACGTAGATTTGAAAATCACGAAAATTGGAGCAATAATGTGTAAGTTATGGGCACTAGAAGTTGGGGTGTCAGAGCACTAAGTGGTAAAGAAAAATCAGCAACAACTCTTCTTTTATGAAAATCAAAAATGAAAATTTTTTCTAACTCCCCCATGCTATATATAGCTTTTATGGGTGCAATATCATAGGTTCTTGCAATATTGTAAATGTGATATTGTAGGTGCCTATGATATCGTAACTACGATGTCACCTTAGAAGAAATCAACTTTTCTTAAGGTTTTTTAGGGAAGAATTGAGTCCCATCAAATGGTTGGATGATATAAGGCATGCTGAAAGGGTCTTGACATGGAGATGATGCTTTAGTTATGAAAAATAAGTGTTGAAAGTCTATGATTAAGAAATCTCAGGCTATGAAAGTATATGAGGTGTTGAGGGAATGAATGAGATAGAAAGTTATGTTGTATCATTAAAATGAATAGTGTGAATGATATGGGAAGTGTTTATTATCATTTATTGAAATTGGAAGGCTTAAGATGATGTGGAATTGCTTGGCAGGTATAAGATACAATAGTTATACAAGTGGGTCCTCCCCAAAGTAGGCTCCAACCCTTAATGCCCTTGTATAACCACACCTAGAAGTGTCCTTAGGTATTTAAGGAGTTAAAAATGTAATTCATAGCTATGTACCAAGACACACATGTTAGTACCACCAAATTGGAAAAATAACTTTGTCATACAAAATCATAAGTTATGACTATTCAAATAGTGAGATGAAATGGGCTTAGAAGGGATTGTAGAAATCGAGATGTGAGGTGTCTTACCATAGGCATATGAATTCTTGTGTTTTATTAGTGGTTAAGGTAATCATTAGCCTTTTTGTCTAAGATTCAAACTAAGTCCAAACCACCTTCTAGTGACATCGCATCGTTTTATCTCTTGGAATTACAATAGTAAGACTATTAATGTTACAAGGAGTATTATCACTTGGCATATTATCCAAGAGAAGAGTTTTATTCATGGCACTTTATTTTTATTTTACATTTCTGAGAAGCCTCCTACCTTTAGGCATGGGTAACATGTCTTTCTAGTGGGACCCCAAGAAATTTATTTTGTGCTATTTTATTTTTTAACTATGTTAACCTTTTAAGGTAGCACTTACTTAATTTTTGCTTCCATTTTTCGTTAGATCTACAAAGATAAAATACAACCTTAGTAACATGATAGAACATACAATAATAATCCAAAAAGAATCCACAAGTCCCCTTGATGTCACACCCTTTTCATTCCCCCTTAGTTCTTCACTTTTCTATCTAGGCATAATGATCATAAGTTTATTCTTAGTTTGATGATGGATCATTATGACCATGATAAGAACCTCTTATTAATGGAATGGATGGATGGATGATGTGGGCTCACTATGTAAATAATTAGTCTCTTATGACTTGATAACATAGATAAATCTTCACCTTGTTGGGCTACATCTTGTCTTTATTTGAATGTGTTTTATTAACAATTAAAATTATTTACAAAGGGTTTGAAGAAAAAGTATGAAAGAAATGGAAAGATATAAAAAATTATGAAAAAGTATAAAGAATGAAAAATGTTAAAAGAATGAAAAATGTAAAAGAAAGATAAAAGTATAAAGAATGAAAAAATGTTGAAGAATGTGAAGGATGAAAAGAATTATAAAATAAAAAATAGAAAATTCTGTAAGGTACCTACAGTTTTAAATGGACACCCCCATGACTATTATGAAGATCAAGGAAATGAAAGATAGAACAAGTGGAAGACTAATGAGTAGGTTGGGTAGACTCCTTTGAATACTCATAATATGGTTTAACTTGTTGGATGTTAAAATGGATAAACTTATGTGGGCTAGATGAATAATAAATCTGTAGGGCACCAAATGGATAAGTGGCATGTACAATATAGGGTCCTTCCCATAGTGTCTAAAACTTAACCTCTTAGGGCAAATGACTAGGATTGTAATAAAGGACCTTGTCACCTAGTTTTATAGTTACATTACCTATCCATGAATCATGCCTTAGTTTGGAGTAATGGTTATGGACTTCACTACCCATAAGTGCTAAAAGCTGATTCTCATCCAAAAGATTAAGATTCATCAAATGTTCCTTTTGGGCTAAACTCAAATCGAGGTCAACTTTACTAGCAGTAGCTAAAGTGTGAAGCTCTACCTAGATTGGAAGTGTCAACTTTCCATAGACTAACTCATATGGGGTGTAGCCTAAAGGTCACTTCCAAGATGTTCCACAGGCTCATAGAGCATTGTTTAATTTTGTACTGTAATCATCTCTAAACCTACTAATCATCCTAGTAAGTATTCTAGTAATTTCATAGTTAGTAACTTCAACTTGACCATTTACTTGGGAATGATATGGTATTGTTAATTTATGATTAACCTCAAGTTGTTTCATGAGTTTCTTAAAGGTATTACTAGTGAAGTGGATCCCATTATTTGATATTAGCATTCTGGGTACTCCAAATCAATTCACCATAGTCATTTTTGTTGTACAATCTTTCATTGTTGTTGCCTCTACCCACTTTGTGCAATAATCCATAGTCATAATAATGTATGCTTTTCCATTTGACATCCATTGAATGGACCCCATAAAATCAATACCTTAAATATCAAAAGGCTCTAGCAGCTATATCTAGTGTTGCAACCCTTCATATCTATCCATAATTCCTCCATCCCTTTGGCAACATTCACAAGATTTTGCAAACATGTGGGCATCTCTGAATAGCATAGGTCAAAAGTAGCCTACCATTAATAGTTTGAGTGTCATTTTACACCCTACATAGTGTCCATCGCATGGGCCTTCATGGGCATCTTGTAAAGTTATCTATTGGTCATGATCTAGCACACACCATCTAACAAGCCCATTTACACAAATCTTGTACACGTTGCCATTGATTTCCATGTACCATTTGGCTTTATGAATGAATTGTTCTTGTTGTTTTCTATTTCATTCAATAGGAAGCTCTTGTGTTATGAGGTAAGTTAGGTACTTTGCAGTCCATGGCTTTCTTATTGAATCTACAGCCTTTACTATTTTAGTAAATAAGTCCTCATTAAGAAATTAAGCTAATAAAGGTTATACTTAGTTATCTACATCTGATTTCAAACTTAATAAATGATCAGCTACAATATTTTCTATTCCTTTTTTATCAATCATTATTATGTCAAACCCTTGGAGAATCACAAGTCATATTATCAGTTTGGGATTAACCGTTTGCTTGTTCATCAAAAATCAAATGACACTATGATCGATGTGTACATATATCAAGTAACCGAGCACATAATGTCTGAATTTTTCAAGTCCATCCACCACAACTATTAGCTCCTTTTCAGTGGTGGTGTAATTTAGTTGTACCCTAATGATCCTCTTATTGGCACAATGTATGTAATATGGTCTCTTTTGATCATCAAGTTGTGTCAATACTACACTAAGTGCATAATTGGAAGCATCAATCATGATATGAAAAGGCCTTGACCAATCCAAAGCTTCAAGGATTAGTGTCTCAACTAACTTCTACATCAAGGCTTCAAATGCCTTTTCACATGACTCAGTCCACTCGAAGAGTGCATCCTTCTTTGTAAGTTCTATTAGCGATTTGGCTATTTTTGAAAAGTTTTCAATATATCTTTTATAGTATCTCAAATTGCCCAAAAAGGATCTTACATATTTTACTATCTACAGCCATTGAGTGATGCTTTGGATGACATTAATTTTTTCAAGAACTACCTCTATACCCTTTTGGAAGATTTTTGTGTCCTAGCACTATGCCTTCTTGAACCATTAGATGACTCTTTTGCCAGTTGAGCTTTAGATTGGTTTTACCACATCATTTAAGTACTTGCTCTAGCTGGTCCAGTGCTTTTTTGAAATCTAACCCATATGTAGAGAAATCATCCATAAAAACTTCAACACCATTGCCTATTTGCCTCTAGAAGATACTTAAGACTAGTCTCTAGAAGGTTGCTAATGCATTGTAAAGACCAAAAGGTATCTGTCTGTAAGAAAATGTTTTCCATGGACTAGTGAATGTGATCTTCTCTTGGTTTTCAAGTATAATGTGGATTTGATTGTATTCGTTGTACCCATCTACAAAATAGTAATGCTTATGTCCTAAAATTATGTCCAGGACCTTATCAACAAATTGTAAGGCAAATGATCCTTAAATATGACTAAAATCAACAACCAGAAGTTAATGCAAACACGTCATTTACCTTCCTTCTTTGGAACTATCACCAAAGGGCTTATCCATTCACTATCTGAAATTGTATAAATGAATTCTGCCTTTAGCAAATTTTCTAATTCTTTCTTAACTACCTTCTTCAGTTTAGGATTAAGCCTTCACTGAGGTTGGTATTTTGGTTTGACTACAAGATCAATGTAGATCCGATGCTAACAAATTTGTTAATCAATTCCCGTGATCTCATCATAAGACCACACAAACGTTGTAGGCCATCTGTTGAGCACTTCTAGTAGTTTTCCTTTTTGCTCTTTGTCTAGGTTGGTGTTGATAATTACTGGCTTCTTATTGTTTATAAATGAATATTCTAACATTGTTGGTAGGGGTCTCAATTCCAATGGTTCTAGTTCCATTGTGTCTGGGATTTCCAAGTGTCCCTAATATGTTTCTTCCTTATGATTATTTTGAGAATAAGAGTGTATTTTCCTTAGTTGTTCCAACTTATCAATTTCTAGAACATAGGTACTGATGAGCTATTCTTCTAGTTCCATGTACTTATTAGATTGAGTTTCTTCATTGGTAATCAACCACTAGGTGCCCTCTTGTTGAGTGGCTCCTGCATACAAGTAATTTTGCACACATCTTGTTTCTACATATTGATTGCATGCCTTAGTCTCTTTTCATTTCATAGCCAAAATTCTTTGCACACAATTGTACCCTTGATCACTATATGCAATACATGGAATCCTTCATCTATGTATGATTCCATCTTCATATTCCTTGGAAATTTACAAGGACAAATCATGAATTCCAAGCTTAGCATCCATGGTGCTAAGCCAAGCTCTTTCCATGATAATTGGGAATTCTCCCTTGTTTTTCCCCATGTGAATAACTAAAAAAATCGATAGTATAGGACTAGCCATTGATAGTGATAATTAAATCATCCACCTATCCAAGTGAAACTATGATTGACTAGTTTGCAAGCTCTAAACGAATGTTACTTTTCTTTAGTGGTGGGAGGTTCCAAGCTTGGTAAATGTCTTAAGATATCATATTTACTTCAGACCTAGAATCTAATAGAGCTTTGCATAGTTTTTGCCTTGCTATTTGGAGATAAATCAAGGGACTTCCTAGATCAGTTCTTTTCTATGAGAGAGCCCCTACCTTGATCCAATGGGTTACTATTTATGTAAGCAACATAGTTGTGACATTTGAACCTAATGAAGTCAGAATCTTACTACATTAAGAACAACTTAATGTGGATGGAATGGAATTAGATGTGTTTCCCATTTGTTGCGTTTTCTCTAAACTCATCTTGAAAAATAGTTGTTTCTTTGGTTGAGACTCATAAGTAACCTTCCCCTCATGCACATTGACCACCCTTGTAGCATTCTTTAGTTGAGGTTGTGATGGCAAGTCCCCTTTCATGATAGGAGCTAGCACTTGTGGAATAGGATTTGAGTGTTGAGTAGAAGGTCTAGCTATGAATGGATGCACATATGAGTTGGAATCAGTCCTTGGTGACATTGATCTATTGTATTATCTTAAATAGAATTGTGGGCCCAAGTAGTGGCATGATTAGTTGATACTCAATCTTGGACGAAATATCCATATGGGTCTAGTTGTCGATATGGTTATTGCTAGTGTGGTGGTGGCATAGCCCATGATTAAGGCTACTACCACTACTGATAATATTACTCTTATGGCTACAATAAAGCTCCACTAGGATAGTATGTTGGTTGAAGGTTCTAGCAATAGTTACCTTGAGGATAAAGTAACCATTTGGGCATCTTTTCTTGAACAAATTTGGGATTAAGTGCATATGCCCCTGTTTCTTATAGATGTGTCATGACTAGACAACATCCCTTAAGATGTTTATGCTAACACATAATACAACCTTCAGCATCTATAGAGCTGGTATCTGAGACCTTAGCTACTAAAGCAACTTTGCCTTTACATCCAAGTTCTCTCTTCTTTCATTTGTCTTTTTCTCTTATGAAAGCTTGCTTTTCTCTTTCCTTCATAATCTTTAATGCTATTGTACACATTTCATCAACTAAATCCCACATTTTTACTAACTATGCAATTACATTGACAATAGATTTCTGGATTGGTAGCATCTCTTTACAAATGACCTGGTCCAAGGTTTCTTTCTTGTGGATATCATACACCTATGCATCTCTCTTCTAAATTAATGGATCTCTATTGTATTCTTCAACTAATTCCCTCTTTTTGAGTTCTCCTTCTTCTTCGATCACTTAGTCAAAGAGTCTTTGAATTTGATGGAAAATTAGTTCTATTAATCTTCCCTAGGCATAAATCCCAAGGGTCTCTCTTGTTTTGCTTCTCGACCCATCTATGATGTGCCTAAGCTATTCCTTTGATGAAAATCCATGGCCTGGGCATCTGTGTAATAGTGAATAATATTTGTCCATTGCTACATCAAGGGTCTCTTGAGTCCCTTGTTTTAAATTTTGAATTTTTTTTCTAAGATTTGAAACTTGTGAATAGGTCTAATATTTATCATTAAAGATTTCAAGCATGGTACTCCAGCGTCTAAAGGATTTAGGTTCCAATGACCTGTACCATCTTTCTGCTTCCTTCACAAGTATTCTAGGAAATAGTTTTAGTTTCTACAAATCACTCTCTATTTTTTGAAGGGCATAAGCATTGTGGAATGCTTGAAGGTGATACTGGGGATTAGTTTTGTGACCACCTTCAAATTGTGGCATATCGTTCATATCTAACCATTTGATTCAACTATCTCTCATGTGCCTAGTTAGTATGTAGATAGCTTCCTGAATATTTATCATACTTCAAGTTGCCATAAGTGGTTCATCATTTTGGTAAGGTTCATATGTTCTATTGTAGTAGTAACTCCTTCTATGCTCATGCCTCTCTTGATTCTCTCTTTTATCTCTTCTTCTCCTTCTTTCATGCTCTTCATCTTCTGAATCAAAGTACCTTGAATATCTATCATGATGACCATGAGTTTTTCTTTCATCTCTATCATAGTCTTGGTACTTGTGCCTTCTCCTATCAAAGTCCTCTAATGATTGTGATGAGGTAGATGAGGTGGTAGGAGAATGATGTTGGTTGGTTCTCCTTTCATGGCTCTTTTATGTCTCTTTGTAAGGTCTAGTAGGATTCCTTGGCCTAGAGTCTTACTTGTATCTTGAGTTAATAGCCTCCCTCTTGTGTGTCTCTACCAGAGTAGAATGAAGTTGGACTTTGACAAGTTCCTCTAATCTAATGATAGGTGTCTTTGTAGCCTCCCTCTTATGTGTCTCTACTAGAGTAGAATGAAGTTGGACTTTGACAAGTCCCTCTAATCTAATGATAGGTGTCTTTGAAGGCTCCTCATGGTTATGGTGAAGTTGTTTTGAAATGAATCAGTTAGCATCAAGTTCTTCTATGACAACAAAAGTGTTAGTTTGCTTCCCTTCACTGTGTATATGTTTGATCCTCATGGTAGCATCTCTTCTCATCTATTCCTTGGTAGGTTCATAGGGTCTATTCATGTGTTGAATCACATGATACCCTTCTTGAATCTGGACCAAATACATTCCCCTTAAAGTAGTTTGTAACATGTTCAGTGTTGCACATTCTAGAGTTAGGACTATGTTGCCTTGCATGTCTCTTCACCTCATTTTCTTGTCCTAATGGATGATGAAAGTAAAATCTAGATGGTATGAATCAATGTGAGCATAAGTGATTCATATATACATTAGCATCCCCCATTCCTCTTCATCAACAATTCTATCACTGCTTCTTCTTATCTCCTTGGTAGGTGATAATTGATCATGATGGGAATCCATATTATAATTTTTAGAGGGTTTGAGTTAAAAGTATGCTTTACTTATGTTTTTTGGGTTTGACTTTAAGTTTCAGATACAACGAACTTTCAAAAATCAATTACTTAGCATAACATTGACTTGTCTGCAACAACAGCACCAATGATGAGTGGTGGAATATCCAACACCCAACCATACAAGATACGAGTGTTCATGCCCGATCAAATTTTATAGATAAGGTAATGTGATTACATGAGCAATTGATTAGCGTTTGTGATCATTATCTTCCCATGTGATTTAGTAAAGATGATGTGTATGGTTTAACTCATGATGAGGTATATGATAGATGATGTTGTATTGGCCATAGTGCTCCTAGCTAACATGAAGTAAATGTAGTAGTTTGTAAATATAAGTGCTAGTAAACAAATCTAATCTAGCCTATGCGATGAGCATTCGGTCCTAACCTTCCATTCACACCTTGGACTTCATGTAACTACAATTGGAATTACTAAGTACCACACTACTAGGCATACTAAGTGATAGTACTACTGGGTTACCAAGTAGCTACACTTAAGTGCTCAAGATCACTTTGTATCCATTCCACTTAACAATAGTAATTATAAAATGCATTAAAAGTAAATCATTAACTAATGAAAATAGTAAACATTAGGCTAAATGAAAATAATAAAGACTAAGTGATGCTACAATGATGTAGAGTAATCTCAATCTATAATTTTGGGCATGCAATGTGTCCAAGTACATCACACTCAAATAA
Organism: Gnetum montanum; assembly: GCA_015680685.1. Lineage (NCBI taxonomy): Eukaryota > Viridiplantae > Streptophyta > Gnetopsida > Gnetales > Gnetaceae > Gnetum > Gnetum montanum. The sequence continues at coordinate 632,075 of MNCI01002227.1, forward strand.
AGACTCTATTTAATTACAAGACATCACACTATGAGCATACATTGCTAAGTGCTAAGTACTAAAATCAAGTAAACAAACTGACAGAGTTTAGCTACTATGGGATGAATGCCTTTTTGGATGGTATATCTAAGTCTTGTATTTATAGGCCTTACACACACTAGGAATATTCAATATCTGACATTGTATCATGGGCTCAGATATCGAGGATCTAATATCGTAGCTCTAATATTGAATGCTCGATATTGTAGCCTACAAAACCATGATTTATCAAGGGGGACAAGGTCAAATGAAACCAATCTTGGCATGCTACTGGAAGTGGATTGGTGAGCAAATCTAAGAACCAGAGGTGTAGACTTGAGGGGAAGAAGTGCTTCCCAGAATCATAGGCAAACAATTAGGCACTAAGGCTATCCTTCACCTGATCAAACCAACTCTCTTTTTTGCGCTAAGTCATGTCTGAAGGAGTGCACCCAAGGATGGACCTTATCAATGATGGGTCAAGGTAGCTTAGGCACTGGAGAATGTTAGTGTGAGGAGTCTTGCCAATGACATGTTACTTTTTAATTTCTAAATAGAGGTAAATAGAGAGAGGGTGCTCCTGGGGGGAATCATGTTTCTATGAGGCCTATGGGCTAGCTCTAGCACCTTGGAGATTAGGTTCACACCATGATGTGGGTCTATTCAACCGTGTGCTAATGTGGATCTAGATTTTCAACTTACCTCTAGAGTACTAGGTGCCAAGATTTTTTTAAGTCCCTACCTTGCCTATTTGGCAAATTTATCAAATTTGACACCTTTACACTATTGATGGATAAAATGGGGTACGCCCACTTCTGCATGTGAAGGTTGTTGGGGTTAGAAGACAAAGTCAGTGAGGTGGTGCTGGACACAGCCACAGGCAAAGAGAAAATTAGAGTCTAGTTTGAAAACCTACCACGGGTTTGTGAGGAATTTTTTCCTATGTGTGCAACCTGTAAGAAAGGGCATCTTACTATGGATTACTGGGTCCTATCGCAAGGCCCAACACAACTAGGATGAAACCTAGTAGGCCAAAAAGGCTAGATTTTGAAGATGTGATAGCTAAAGAACCATAATGACTGGCCCCAGAATCCACAACCTATTACAAAGGATGAGGGAAAACAAGCTTTGTGAGTGGATCATGTGATGCCTCCCAAAGTTGTGAGAGAGAATGCAAACCTACTAACAAAGGATAGGGATGTTGAAACAATAGTTTAGGATGGGTTGAATGGAAATGAGGGGCCCTTGTGTTCTCCCTATAGCCTGTTGGTTAAGCAATTAGCTACTTTGGGGGTGCACGGGCTAGAGCTACCCCCTCTAGGACACTGGATCACTATGGGCAAGGGGTCATCCTAGCCAAAAATGAAGGATTGGCTAGTGGTAAAATGTGGAAGTAATGAGGGTGTTGTGGTCACCCTGCCAAGGGGTAAGGTTGGTCACCCTAGCGCATTGGTAGTGTAGAAGAAGTCCACATAGCTGGACATTGATTTGGGGGTGTAATGAAAACTCAGAGAGGTGTATCATAGGTGAGTGTTTGTCTTCCCATGAAAGTCCTCTCTTGGAATTGCTAGGGACAAGGTACCCCATACAAATGAAATACCCTAAAATGATAGTTCGTGAAGACAGATGCGATGTGGTATGTCTATAGGAGATGAAGCTATAAGCATTAGAGTAAAGGCTATTACAATGGAAGGGATGGCATTTACAAATGGTACCATGTAGAGGTCACATTGGAGGACTGATAGTCCTAGCTAAGGTTTCGGTTTGACTTGTAAATGATTCCAACTAGAGTCAAACTATCCATGTGCTTCAAAAGGATTTCTAGCTTACCAATGTCTACAGGACATAAAACTAGGAGGCACACATGTAGGAGTTGATGTAGGTTGTTGGTTTGATCCCCAACACTGCCAAGTGGATGCTTATTGGTGATTTTAATCAATGGTTATATTACTAGGAAACATTTGGGGGGATAGTATAGACCCCTCTGAGGTCAAGGACTCCATATATTTGACAAAATCTAGGTCAATTTAGTCCCCATGTTCGAATTTAACATTTAGGCCATAGGAAAAGAAAGATAAGCTTCTAATCATTGATTTATTCTTTGTCAATTTCAATCTGGTTGGGACCATGTTCCTCAACCTTTTCGCTTCAAACATACCTGGCTCGACAAATCATGGTTGAGGCCGTTGATGTAGAATATTTGAAAAGATAATACAAGGGAGCAAGAACCAAAAGAGTTTCTAAAAAAAAGACCCATAGTTACTCAAAAAAAATCAAGGCTAAGGATGCAACCAAAAAATATAGCTTCAAAGGATACAGGAAGTACGTGTAGTAGAGATTGTGGGAGATCCAATGGCTATAGGAAATGGGGGTAGACTTAGAGAATGAGGAGTGGGAGCTACTATGGAAGCTCCATGAACTTGATAGGTAGGAGGAAAGCCATTAAAGGTAGTGATCTTGGGTGTCTTGGCTATAGGAATAAGAAAAACACACATGCTTTTTCTTTGCCATAGCAAAGACAAAGAAAGCTTTCAAGATAAAGATACAAAATTTACTCAAGGGCATGGGTGGGGAAGGGCCACATCATAGCCTATGGGGGATGGAAGATTTGTGTGCATTCTGGGATGGGATCTGGTAGTGCCACAGATCCTCTCAAGGGTCGATAACTAATGCCTACTACGGCTATTCTCACAGGTGGAGTTAAGGATGACAATGAGGTCTATGCAGGTCAATAAGGAATAAGGGCTAGATAGGTGGCCCATTGAATTCTTTCAAGCATGTGAAGACATCATGGAGGTCAACCTATTAGATTCCTTTCATCACATGCTTAGCTAGCAATAGATTTAGAGATAGATCAATTACTCATAATTCGTACTGTTGTCCAAAGTGCTACATCCAACTTTGTTAGGTCATTCTAGGCCCATTGGAGTATGCAACACTCTACCAAAACTTTTTTCAAAAATGTTGGTTGGGTGTTTGATGCCGCTAATGACAAACTTGGTGGGTGAGCATTAGAATGGATTTTTCAAAGGCCATTTTTTACAAGATTAGGTACTACCATTACAGGAAATCTTGCACTCTCTCAAGTCAACCAAATTCCTAAGAATGTGCATTAAGCTAGATATCACCAAGGTGTATGACACAGTGAACTGGATGATACTTTGAAAAGTCACACTATTGAAGGGTTTCGACCACAGGTTTGTTAACTTGTGTATTCAAATTCAAAGAGATAGTCGATACTCTTTTGATATAGATAGGAGGCTCTGGGATTCTAGGGATCAAAGAGAGGGTTATAAAAAGGTGACCCTCTATTGTCATTATTCTTTATAGTAGTGATGGATCTGCTCCAAAGTTATTACCTTGTTGAAGGAATGAAAGGACGAAATGTTGTGGGGGTACACTATCTAGCAACACATTATGCGAATGACACGATCATTTTTGCTAAAGTGGTAATGCCACAAGCAATAGCACTGATGAGGATGCTTGACAAAATGCAACGCGATAAGGAATTTCAGATAAATAAAGGTAAGCCAACCATCCACCTCATCAGCATAGATGGGACAATGGGGGATAGAATCATTTACATGCTAGGGATATTGCCAAGCCAGTTGTAAGATAATTATTTGGGAATGTTAATCTTCGATTGGCAGTGGAAGAGGACATGGATGGGACTTTTTGAATGACTATAGGCAAAAATTAGGCTCTAGGCTGACCCATTTCTATCCCAAAAAGGAAAGATGATCCTTTCTTTGACAGTGCTAATGGCAACAACCATGTTCACAACATCCATGGTGACTCTGCTAGTTGGTGTGCTTTAGAAAATTAACCAAATCATCAAAGGCTTTATGTGGTCTGTGAGAAAAGTGGGCAAGAAGCTCTAGTTGGTGTCTTGGGCTCTCACAGCATGTCCAAAGGCAATAGGGGGAATTAGCATTCTATAGTTCCATGACAAGGTGACCCTGGGTTTGCACAGGTTGGTAAACAAGTTTCTTGGACAAACGGATGGGGCGGTGCAGTGGGTACAACCATTAAGATAGAAATATAACCAATGGGAGGCTAATGCAAGGAGCTCATAGCTCTAGAAAAATAGGTGGTTAATTCCTTGTATGAGAAACACCCAAAAGAGGTGGTTAAGTCCTTGTACCCACTTGTAGATGGATAGACTGAGGTATGTGTGATGACTGAAAATGTCGATGGCTAGAACACCAAGAGGTCTATGAGCATACAACCTAATCCTAAATTTGTGCGAGGGCCCTACTAGGAAACTGAAATGAGGTGCCTTGAATGGTCTTGTCGATCAAATAGGGACTTACGTGGTGTTAACATTATCGTGTGTAAGAAGGGTTTATATTGGGTTATGCGCAGGCATTAGGTCCAGCTAAGCTAGAGCGTAGTAGAGTGTCCCGACCCAAAAATAGTGATGTAAACATGCAAATACATATGAAAGAGCAAGAAAATACAAGTGTTACATTGAATACCAAAGAGAAATGCTTGAGAAATGTAATAGAATTTGAGAACAAAAGTGCACCGCTCGAAAAGAGGGAGTGTAGCTAATTCCAAAAGGGTCTCAAAAGGTACACAATGTATAACAAGTGTAGTGGGAGCATAGTCACAACCTTGATACTGTCGAGCTATGAAGTCTAGTGCTCACTGTGATAAACTGTGCTTGTTGGGTTGGTCGCCATGGTGTACCATGTGATGTTATGTAGGGGTACAATGGGGCTAAAGTGGGCTATGATGTGCAACTCTACCTCTATGCCTATGTGGTGTGCTCTAGGTCTCATTCGCCCACGGAGCTAAGTGCCAAATGCTAAATAAAACTGCCAACTACCCCACTAGTGCAAAATGGAAGCCAACCCCCTAAAACGTTGGGGCATAGGGGTATTTATAGGGCTAGGGTTAGCCTAAAATGTGGATCAGGTGCCACATGGTAATGCAGTAAGTAGGACCACAAGAAAAATTCAAAAAAATTTCTAAGTCCAAAGGTGACCATAAAAAGTTCAAAAATGTTTCTAACTCTGGCCGCTACGCTTGTCCCGTGTTACGTGTGGGACATGGAACGTTGGCTGCTACGCTTGTCTCATGTTATGTGCAAGACATGAGACACCCCTTGCTACACTTGACATATGTTACGTGTGGGACATGGGATGCCCCCTACTATGCTCATCATGCTCATTATGCTCTAGATCATAGGTATAATTTGGGGCAAATAGGGAGTGTAGGTGAAATGTAAATTGCAGATCTTGGTTGCCAGAGGAACGTCAGAGTTGAGACAAAGGCCAATGCTAAGTTTTGAAGGCTTCTGGAGACTGTCAAAGGCTTTCCTTTAGTGTCAAGCTAGCTACGCTCTAAAGTGTGACATAACACTTAGTGAAAATTTGAAAAATTTTGATGTTTCACATTAGTTACATTGGCTACACTGGGGAGTGTATTAGAGCATAGTAGGGACACTTAGCTAAATTTTGATGAAATCTGCAGTCTTCCTTCATGGCACACTAGCTACACTCTAGGGTGTAGTAGGATAGGCAGCCTTGGAAGTTAGAAAATGTGTCAAATGTATCTTCTATGTTGAGCTAGCTTGACAAATCCTTGTCCAACACTTAGGCAAAAATGGGCACTTGAACTTGTGTCACACTGGCTACGCTCTAGAGCGTAGCACCAACACTTAGAAATTTTTTTTCAAGTTTTGACATTTAGACAAATTTGCAGAAAGTTCCATTGTTCTAACACTTAGAAAATTTTTGCAAATCTAGCAGTTAGAGCTGACTACACTTAACACTTAGAAAGATTTGGGCAAAGTGCCACTGTTTTGACATAGCTAAATTTGTAGTCGAGATGCTAAGACCTAAAATTTTATGTTGTTTCAATGGCTCCTCTTTGTTGACGTCTAGAGGAGTGGCCTGAGAGACATCGACAAAGAATTGAAAAACACCATAGTAGACATGTCACCAAGATTACTCGTTGGTACCTAATCAGGTGATGCTTCATCATGCTCAAGAATGCTAAGGGAATAAGGATATGCTGAGGGACAAGGAGTATAGGCAATGCTAGGAAGATGAAATTTAAATAGTGAAAATGAAATGCAAACAATGGATCATGATGTAAGATGCAAATTCAGCATGGCTGATAGTGACCATTGCATGAAGTGGCTTGCCCCTAAAACATTGACCTTTCATCAGAGTGCTTATGAGAGAGTCAAAGTCGATCCAAGGCTAGGCCGGTTACAAACCTACAACATTGTCAATTTGCTTGGGGATGTGCTTTTTCCCATTGTTCTTTTTTTATTATTATTTTTATTTCATTTTTTTTGTTTTGTTGCAAGGTGAACCTTCGTTGAATTCAGCTTACTACTAAATACTAGCTACAAGGGGTGGGCCATCAAGTAGATGGGCTTTTCTTTGATGCAACTGCATTGCATCTATAGGATAGGTGTTTCCTCCTTGGGATGAGTTGTGTTACATCCATTTGGGGCTTTGACAAGCCCACAAAGGCTCCCATGTGATGAGTTACATTACATCCATCATGGGTTCAACAATTGATGTGAAGAGAATGCCATGTGCGTCACAGTGCATATGCATCAGAGGGATGTAAAATCATAAGTATGTAGGGGATGAAAGGCTATTGGGATAAAGGAGTGGATGTGCATAGACTATAATGGGATGAGGGGGATGTGCACTCCTGAGTGATTTAACTAGCCCAATCATACACATCAGAGCGATGTGATGACTTGCTGCTATGATGAGATGCATCTCTGTACGACTACCTCCGATGCTTCATCCTAGAAACACAACTCTAAAAAGATAAGAAAACCACACAACATGAAATGCAATACTAGATGCTAAATGCGAAGATGTTGCAAGTGCTGGATGCGAAGATGCTACAAATATGTCAAATGTTATGCCAATTGCAAGTGCTTAGGAAGCTAGTGAAAGTGCCAGAGCGATGATGTTGTGAGTGCTCCAAAGGTTTCATTAATGGTAGGTGCTCCAACAACTTAGCAGAATGGTGGGAGGCATTGATGTTGTGAGTTCCTGAAGGGTTTCACCAATGGTAGGTGCTCCAACAAATTAGTAACATGCCAATTTAAAGTCCTAGCAGATCGTGAACCTAGTTTAAGATCTTGGCAGACCATGATGTGCTAATTTATAGTCCTAGCAGACTGTTGGGTGCCAATTTAACATCATAGTAGATAGTGGATGTTGTGCCAATTTAATGTGATGACCCAAGGATGATCTATGCTAGTTTATAGTCATAGAAAAATTTTGCACCAGTTTATAGTCATAGCAAATTGTCTATGCCAATTTTTTGCATCATGGATGATGAGTGATTACCTTACTTGTGTGAGGTGCAATGTTGCATGTGTATTCATGTTGTGTGCTTATAAGATCTTGCAAAAATCAACTAGAAAAACAACATCAAGTGACACCTATCATAAATAGAGTTAAAATGCACAAATGAGAGGAAAGCAATGCAAAAAGATATAGTTTTAGGCCGTTCCAGGCCATGGGCTAGTTTAAGGCCTTTTTAGGCCATGTGTTTTTGTAGTTTTATGTTTTTTTTATGTGTTGTTTTCTTATGTTTTTCAAATGCAATACATAAGCTAAGTGGATAGATGCATAAACAAAGTAAAAAAATGTGTGAAAAAAACGAAATGCATGATCTAAGCAAGTAGGAAAAATGTAAATGCGTAGGATAGTGTGATACAAACAAAAGTCAAAATGCATGGCAAGTGGAGGCAAAGGGTAGGTAGGTTCTTAGCACATTTTTGGCCAAGGAAAAGTCTTGGTCACGTAGTTTCTTCCTAACTAGGCATGGATTAGAGGGCACACAAGGCTTAGGATCCTCTAGGAGGCTATGGGCTTCAACCACTCATTCAGGTGTGTTAGCCTTGATTCTTGCATTGGTTGTCACAGGTGCATCACCAAGAAACTCCACCTCCAACACTTGCTCCATGTCTATGTGGTGGATAGCCGAAGAGGAGGTGTTATCACCATGGATGATAACTTGACCACCTTCGTATGGAAGGTGGACTTCTTGGTGGATGGGAGAGGAGACAGCCTATAGTTGGGCTAGCCAAGGCCTGCCCAAGATCAAGTTGAAGCCTAACATCTTCTCTATGACAGTGAAATCTATGCTAGTAGGGAATTACTCTCCCACCACAAAGGCTAATTTGATTGTACCCTTGATAGTCACATGTGATTCGTTGAAGGATTTTAGACACACGGTTTTGGTTAGCTTGATTTTGTTTACTAGGCCTAGCTTGTCGATGACAGAGTACAAGACTACGTTTGTTGTTGCACCATCATCAACATGCACTCTCCAGATCATGTACTACCCAACACATATGCTAATGGATAGTGGAGCTATAGTGACCTCCCCTCATTCAGGGTTGATCTTAACTGCATCATCACGAAATGCTAGGGATGTTGAACCTAATTCTTGTGATGTAGGAGGCAACATCATTATACGAATGATGTTCTCATCTATAGGGATGTCCTCTATAATAGGAATGAAGGCCAACATTTGGTAGTGAGCAAATGGGGTCATTCCCAGGTCATATAATCTTAATGTTGTGTTCTTTTTCTTGAGCATTTATTTCACCTGGGTTAGTGTAGCTATGAAGTCCTTATTGTTAATCATTGTGTTGGCCTTGACTTCCTTCATGTGGCTTGAGAGACAAATCTCTTGTGAAGGGGAGATGGGTTTTGGTTTCTTAGCCTATGTGGGGGCAAGGGCCCTAGTGTTTGGTTGTTGCTTGTTGGTTATGAACTTTGCTTCAGTTGTGGGGGTTGTGAGGCACTTATTCATCTTGTTGCGCTACCATTTGGTAGGCCTACCTAGGTTGCCCATGGGGTTAGCCCTTAAAGGAGGAGGGATTAAGACGTTGCCCACTATTGGGCTTTGGTTAGGTGAGGGGCCATCATGTTGTGGCATCCTTATGACAAATGGTCATTTAGGAGTTGTTGCAAGGCCAACTTGTTATGGCACCTTAATGACAAAAGATTGCTTAGTGGTTGTTGTTGCTGCACCATGCCAATTTAACGTCTTAGCAGACGGTTGTTGTGGAACCTTGATCAAAAAGGGTGTTATGAGTACCCAAGGTGGCACTTTGTTAACAAAGGGAGGCCTCTTGCTTGTGGAGGCCAAGGGGATCTTTGCCTTGTTAGGAGGCACGCAAATAACAAAAGGTTGTTGTACATGTTTGGCCTTGCCACCTATGCTAATGGAATTTATGACATAGGGGGCATCGTCTATGTTGGATTGATTTGCTATGTTGAGTACCAATTGGCCCTGTTTTATCATTCTTTACAGGTCATCCTACAAAGCATGACAGTTGTCCGTACTATGACTAGACAATTGGTGGTAATGATAGTATTGATCTAGCTTGAAGTGTTGTGGGACTGGGGGCTTGTTTGGTACTACTGAGGTGGGGTTCCTTAGTAGTTCATAGCACCTATCATGTTTTTGGTGGGCAATCTTTAATACATGTTTGTATTGGATTTGCCCAATTTTCAGGAGTTGCTCTAGCAATTCAAAGGTTTCCATCAATAACGATGTATACATTGAGCAATCCTTGCACTCAAAGTTGGGCCTTGGGATAGCCCCTACCGATATAGGTGAGTTAGCACTAGACTTAATAGCTTTGTGAGTTGGGGCCTTAGGTTGCTTAGCCTTTGAGCTTCGGTTGGTTACTTTTGTGCTTACGGCCACTATTTCTACTATTGTGTTTTGTTTGCATGCATGTTGGTTTCTATAGGCCACGTAGGCTAGGACATTGCTAACTTGTGTTGCTTCCTCTATGCCCTTCGTTTGGGCAAAGGCTTGGTTGAGAGACTTTGAGGCTAGGTAATACAGTTTGAACTTTATGAAGTCATTCACTACATCGTTGAAGCTCACTAGTAGGTGCATCTCTGCTAGAGGTTCATGCATTTCACTCAATGTGGCATTCCAACATTGGAGGAATTTTGGCACAAGCTCCAGTGGCCCTTGCTTGACCTGCATGAGCTATTCAAGGATTACTTTAGGATTTAGGTTGTACCTAAAGTGTATTACAAATTGGCTTATGAGACCCTCCAAAGAAGAGATTAAGGCCTTGGGTAGTGTATGATACTAGTCTAAGGCCTTGCTAGTGAGTGACATGGGGAACCCGTGCATGATGGCGTGTGGCTAGGCTTGAAAGAGCAGGCACTTGGATCAAAATGTAACCAAGTGTGCATCAGGGTCTCCTTCACCATTGTACTTGGTGACTTAAGGTAGCTAGACCCTAATTGAAAGAGTTAGAGGTGATACCATAAGACTTATGGGATCATCCTAGTAGAAGTCCGCCACCTTGATGATGTTGGAGGAGGTAGCTTTAAGTCAATTGATCTCCTCCATCAAGCTTTGGATCAACTAGAATGCCTAATCCAAGCATGGGGATGTGCCAACCAATTGCATTGGCTAGGCTTGCATTGGTCGTATGATGTAGGGTTGGATTGTTGGTTGTGAAGTTTGCCAATTTAATGTCGTAGCAGACGGGTGTTGCCAATCTAACATCATAACGGACATGTCTAGTTGATGTGTTAGTTGAGGGATGGGTGTAGTGACTAAGGTGGGCCACACATGAGTGGGTAGGATGGACTCTGTGGACACTAATGAGACAAGAAAGAGGTGGGATGCCTGAATCATTTGGGGTGGGGAGGTGGCTCTTGCATGAGCATACGGTTGGGAAAATGTAGTGGTTGCTTGCAAGGAAGGCTGAATTATCATGGTTACCATCTCAGAGAGGACAAGTGAACTGAACCAAGGACGGGTCATACTGGGGAGCGATTTTTGGGAGACAGTGTAGAGAGAGCTCTCATGTTTAGAGTAGGCCTCAAACTCATTTTCTTTCTCCTATGAGGCTTCCTCATAGGTTGTTCTTGCATCATGCTTATTTGCACAGATGAGTTGGAACAATAACTGGTGGTAGGATTCCATGAGTGGGATTATGTCAAACAAGGAGGGGTTGTACTCCTGTCCACCCTGATGGACTCATTCATAATCTTTTTTTGCCTCTAGGTCAAGGTGATCCACTAGTAATCCTACTTGGATTTTGGCACAAACCAAATTGTATTGTTCATGGCTTAATGCTGCACGCTTTGGGCAAATCATGGTGTCAAATGTGTTAGACACTAATGTGGAAGGTCAATCTAGATTCATGTTCACAAGTTGGGTTATGAGAGTTGTTGTTTGCAAAAAATGGCTAACTCTAAAAACTATAGAAAAATGACTAATTCTGCTGATAGTAGAAAAATGACTAAGTCTTCCGGTAGTAGAAAAATGGCTAAGTATAAAAATGTAGAAAAATAATTAAGTGTAAAAATGCAAAAAAATGGCTAAGAAAAAAAATTGAATAAGTGTAAAACTATAGAAAATTTAGCTAAGTATGAAAATGTAGAAAAAATGCTAAGTAAAAAAGCTGTTGAAAATGGCTAACTCTGGTGCTACACTCGCTACGCTAGAGTTTACCATGCTTGCTATGCTGGAGCTTGCTACGCTCTAAGAACTTATGCTGTCCAAAGAATCCAGAGTTTTGGCTAAGTGCCAATCAAAAAATGCAGAAGGAAATGATGATGCCCTCCTTCTAGGGCCAAAAATTGTGATGACTGAAAATGTCAGTGGTTGGAACACCAAGAGGTTCATGAGGATATAGCCTAACCCCAAATCCATGCAAGGGTCATGCTGGGAAACAGAAACAAGGTGTCCTGAACAATCTTGTCGATCAAACAGGGACTTACGTGGTGTTAACACAATCATGTGTGAGAAGGGTTTATACTGCATTATGTTTGGGCATCAAGTCCAACTAAGCCAGAGTGTAGCAGGGTGTCCCAGCCTAAAAACAGCAATGTAAACATGCAAATACATATGAAAAAGGAGAAAATACAAGTGTTACATTGAATACCAAAGAGAAATGCTTGGGAAATGCAACAAAATTTGAGAACAAAAGTGCATCACCCCAAAAGGGGAAGCATAGCTAATTCCAAAAGGATCTCAAAAGGTACACAATGTACAACAGGCACAGTGGGAGCATAGTCATAGCCTTGGTGGTGTCGAACTATGAAGTCTAGTGCTCACTATGATGAACTGTGCTTGTCAAGTTGGTCGCCACAGTGTACCATGTGATGTTCTACAAAGTTACAATAGGGCTTCAATGGGCCGTGATGTGTAACTTTGTCTCTCTACTAGTGTGGTGTGCTCTGGGTCTCATTCGCTCATAGAGCTAAGTGCCAAGATGCCAAAGTGCCAAATGCCAAATGAAAGTGCCAACTGCCCCACTGGTGCAAAATGGAAGCCAAACCCCTAAAATGTTGGGGTGCAAGGGTATTTATAGGGCTAGGGTTAGCCCAGAATGTGGATTGGATGCCACGTGGCAATGCAATAGGCATGACCACAAGAAAATTTTTTAAAATTTTCTAAGTCTAGAGGTGACCAGAAAAAGTTCGAAAATTTTTCTAACTCTGGCCGCTATGCTTGTCCTATGTTATGTGTGGGACATGGGATGTGGGTTACTACCCTCATCCCATGTTATGTGCAGCACACTAGACATCCCCTACTATGCTCTTCCCATGTTATGTGTGGGACATGGGATGCCCCTTGCTATGCTCGTCACGCTTGCTACGCTCTAGAGAATAGGTACAATTTAGCATAAACAAGGAGTATAGGAGAAATACAAATTGCAAATCTTGGTTGCTAGAGGAATGTTAGAGTTGAGATGAAGGCTGATGCCAAGTTCTGGAGGCTTTTGGAGACTGTCGGAGGCTTTCCTCTAGTGTCAAGCTAGCTACATTCTAGAGCGTAACACAACACTTGGTGAAAATTTGAAAAATTTTGATGTTTCACATTGGTTATGCTAGCTACACTAGGGAGCATATCAGAGCGTAGCAGGGATACTTAGCCAAATTTTGATGAAATCTACAATCTTCCTTCATAGCACGCTAGCTATGCTTTGGGGTGTAGTAGGATAGGTAGCTCAAAAATTGGGAAATGTGCCAAATGTGTCTTCTATGTCAACCTAGCTTAATAGATTCTTGTCCAACACTTAGGAAAAACTAGGCACTTGAACCTATGTCACGCTGGCTACACTCTAGAGCGTAGCACCAACACTTAGAAAAAACTTGCCAAGTTTTGACACTTAGAAAAATTTGTATAAAGTGCCATCATTCTAACACTTAGAAAAATTTTGTTAATCTGGCAGTTGGAGCTGACTACACTCAACACTTAGAAAAATTTGGGGGCAAAGTGCCACCGTTTTGACACTTAGAGCCAAATTTTCAATCGAGATGCCGAGACCTGAAATTTTATGGTGTTTTAGTATGGACGTGTCAGCTCCCAAAAAAATTAAAGCATTTGGGTGGCTAGTCAAACAAAAGGCACTACCCCTTAGAGTGACATTGCGGGAGTAGGGCATGCACATGAATGCCATTTATCCTCTATGTTGTGTAGAGCTTGAAATGCTACATCATTTTATTTATGATTGTTAGGTTGTCTAGGGTATTTGGCATGCTGCCAACATCGTTCCTATCATGATTAGTAATAGGGACTCTCCTGTGCTTGCCACATTGTGGGAGATCCAAAAAATAGAATCTCATTAGTTTTCTGTAAGCAGACGTTGCTTGTGTCATCAAGGACTACCAAGGCAGGGCACTAGTTATGGGTGGAGGAAATTATAGTCATAGGATAGAGGTTCCTTTTCAAGCCATCATGGATAGAGTTTATAGGAGAGGCCACCCTATGGACAGTGGTGGAGCGGCTGGGCTAGGCAAACATGCTAAAGCACATCAAGGGAGAACCAAGGTTCTCCATAATGAATTTCTTTGATAATTGGGTGAGCAATGAAATGCAATTTTGGGACAAACAAATCAAAGTGATTATGTAGGTGTTGGCTAAAGCATTGGGAGTGGTGCCAGAGGAGGAGATCATAGCACTGGTGGCCTAGGCCTAGACGAATGTGGTAGAGTTCTTTATAGAAAAAATTCCCTAGATGGGTAGTAAGCACATATGCAAATCAACACTGTCAGGCATGTGACAAGAAGTGGTAGTTTTGGTGGAGCAGTGCTTCATATAGTCAAGGTATCCTCACAAGCTTGTGGATGTTTATTTCACCTTGTTATGACATATGAAGCATGTCACTCTAATCAATTTACCCTAATTTTTCTAGGATTCCCTATACAAACGATGACCAAGGTGGCACCCAGGGATGATCCTTACACTATGGAGGTCAAGCATAGTAATATTTCCATTGAAGCCATGGTTGGTATACCAACAAAAACATGGGAGAGATCAAGATCCACTAACGTTTTCATCGAATGGTGGGGTGGCTATTAGTGGCTCCTCTTTAGGGTCAAACTAGGGAAACTTGCCTAGGTTTGGGACAATGCTCGAGCGACCAACGAATGTCCCAAATGTTGTAGCAATGTGCCACCTGGCAATAGAGTAGGCACGATGAGAGGAAAGGGCAAAGTGGAAATGGTGTGGCAAAACCTATGGAAGGAGGCATAGCAAGAGGTGGCCTCCCAGCGGATCAAGGACTTTCAATGGATGGAAGATTTGGTAAAAGGTCATTAGGTTGAGCTAATGAAACCTATGAAAAAAAAACAAGAAGTAGCTGGAAATGGGTAGCGGCACTACACTGACATAGGCCACAATAGAAATGGAGGCCTCTCAATCACTGGAGGATGAACAATTCTTCGAGAGCAAGGGATCAGGTGGTGGGTGGGGGAATATGACTAAGCTGAGGAGGAAGGGCAAAGGGGTTGCCATTGAGTGATGTTAGGATAGCCTAGCAAGGGACTCAAACGGGGGATGGGTTTTAATAATGAGACCTTGGGGATGTTGGCCCCTTGTCCAAAAAATGTAGTGGGGCACAGATTTTCTACAACACACAGGGTCAAGGCTTTAAAGCTTGATAGTCTAAGGAAATCAGGCTAGAGGATGTTGGCTTGAGCTATACATCTATACAATTTTTCTCTTTTTTGGATTAATATAGCTTGAATTTTTTCCAAAAAAAAAAGCATATGAAGTCAAAGCAAAGTACCAACCACCATTAATGTAATGCTCCAACAATACTCTTGTGATTGAGAATGTAAGGATACTCAAAGCGCTATTTTTTTTCTAAAGAGAATGTTAGTGGTTTATGAGTAAAACCACTAAACATAGTATATATGACATTTTAGATTGAAGTTTGAAGTTCCCACACATCACATGATTTAAGAAAAAGTGCCACTTGATAAGTTTTCATGAAAATCTTTGCTTTGCTCTACAAGTTTTAGGTGTGCTTTGCTTGATTTGGAAATTATGAAAACAATTTATCTAATTTTCAAGCAATAAGAGAAGATAATACACAATAAAAATTTTTTATCCCTAGAACATACCATGACTGAAGCCAAAAACTGTTTTCTTATAATTCTTTGTTCTACTTTGTGAGTTTAAGGTAAGCTTGACTTGATTCGAAAATCATGAAAATAATGTATATAATTTTCAAGAAATAAGGAAAAACAATATTGTTGTATGTGCAAAATAAAGCATGGTTGAGATCCAAAAACATTTTCATAAAAATCTCTGCTAGCTTGATTGAGAAATCATAAAAATATTGTATTCAATTTTCTAGTAATAAGATGAGACAAAATGTGATAATCCAAAAACATTATCATAAAACTCTTTACTTTCTAAGGTTCCATAATTTTGTTGTAAGCAATAAATAAGATAGTATTTGATCATGATTGAAACCCAAAAAAATTTTCATAAAAATTTTGCTTCTCCTTTAAGATTATATGTAATAATTTTGTTATAATGATTAGGACATTACCCAACCCATGTCTCAACCTCAATATATTTGTACATAGATGTTTGTGTTTTTTTGTGTTTTTCTTTCAATGTTGTTTTGTTGATGAAGATCTCAAGGTATTTTGGCATGTTTGGGAGTCTTTTGAGGCCATTTTGATGACTTTAGGGTGTTTGAGGGGTAAGGGAACTTGTTTGGAGGTGTTCAAAGGTTCCAAGCCTCAAAACAAGCATCTTTAACTTTGGCCTTGGCAGAGTAGACATCTACACTACAAATTAGACACCTACTACACCTCAAAGATGTCTACTCTAATAATTTCTACACTCGGGAGAGACCTCTCCTATTTCTCAAAGACGTCTTCCACGGATTTTAATGAACATTCAATTGAATAAAAAATTGGAGGGAAGATGAAGAGATAGGGGGGAAGGTATAAATAGACCTCTTGGGCCTTCAATTCGAAAAAGAGAGTCTAAGGAAATTTAAAAATTGAGTCAAGAGAAAGACAAAGAGAGTGTAGGAAGTTGAGAGAAGAGTAGAGAGAGAGATAGAGTCATGACATGGTGCCTTGATGATCATCCTTGTGAGTGTGTGATTGCTTTGATTATGTGAGTTAGATTAAATCTTTTGTTTGTCCTTGGGAATTATGCTTCCTTTCATATGTAAATTCTCCATTGAAGCAAGAATAAAGCTTTCATTTTTCTTTTCTTGTTCAGATTTGCTATTTTGTGACTTTGAGAGTGCTTGGATTGTGGAATCCATGGGAGCTCCTCATCAGATTGGTATCAGAGCAACTTGGTATTAAATACAATTGCATTCAAGTGGATAATTCTCATCTCAATTGCAAAGAATCACTCCAAATTCTCAAGCTTGAATGAATTCTCTCTTGCTACTTATTCTATGCATCCTACGATTTTAAAATTTTCCTTTGATTCCTAAGTTTACCATATCTTTTAATAATTGGAAGATAATTGTGAAATTGGAAACCCATTGACTTGTAACAACTATGGTTTGAAGATCTTATGCTCATTTCTCTTAAGATCTAAGAAATTATTGTCTCATTCCTTAAGAAATTTTGAAATTTTCACCTTTCCTTGTAGAATTTTGTGAAAATTTCCTTTTAGATCAATTTCCATCATGCCTCCAAAGAAGAAGACAATTCAAGCTTTGTTAAGAGACATGGATGACATGAGAAATGCTCTCAAGCTTAGTGTTGAAAAAGTTAAAAAGCTTGGAGAGAATAAAGGACCAATTTCTTCACCAAAAGCATCCAAGTAAGGGTACAAGTCATGCAATTCTTCACCAAGGCATTCTTCAAGACATTCCTCAATGTTATCCCTTGAAGATGATATTCCTTTTGAAGATGAATAGTTTGAATAAGGAGAAGCTCAAGATGATGCTTTTCTTCATGCTTCTAGTGCTGAAAATAAGTCACAAGGCTTCAATTTTCCTAGGAAAGAGAAAAGAAACTTCCTTCTAAGCCTTAAAGGAAGCAAGGTGAAGGAGATAAAGTCACTCTTGCAAAACTTTTAGACATGCTTTAAAGATTCCTCATGTTGAATTCAAATCCTTCTTCAATGGCATGGAAGGAACTGAAGCTTTTCTCTCTTGGTTGAAAATTATTAACAAGTACTTTGAAGTTGAAGATGTGGAAAATCATCAAAAGGTATCTTTAGCTAACACCAAATTGGAAGGCATAACACTTGTATGGTGGGAGAAAGAAAGTCATTCTTACAAGGTGAATAATGGTACTCCCCAAGGATTGGTCTTTAATGCAATTCATGCTTAAGCAAAAATTTGAGAAGACTCATCATAGATAAGAGGCCATCCAAAAATTCAAGTACCTAAGGCAAGGTGATAAGAGTGTGAAGGATTACTACATGGAATTTTGTAAATCTTTCTAGCTTGCAAAAGTTCATTGGGATGACTATGAACAAGCATCTAACTTTCAAGAAGGACTAAAAAGGTAGTATCAATAAGAGCTAAACTTCTATGGACCCCAAACATTGGATGAGGCTTTTGAATTGGCTCTTAAGGTTGAGAAGAAACTCCAAAGATATAATAGAGGTCCCAAACTTTCTAAAGGAAAGGACTCCAAAGCTTATAAAGGTGAGAAAGGAGCTAAGGAGAAGGGAAATGCTAAAGAAGACACAAAGGAGAAGCAAGAGAAGTTCAAGGAGGGCCAAGATTCTAAGAAAGACTACTCCAAGAATGGAAAGGGTCAAGGAGATGACTATGTATCCAGACTTCAGTGCTTCAATTGGGATAAAAAGGGACACAAACAATGGAAGTGCAAAGTGCCATAGATCTCCAAAGGCAAGGAACTTCAGACCTTGAAAAAGCAAGAATCCTCCAATGAAGGTAATCCTCATGCACCAATGATTGAACATATCATTGAAATTAATTCTTGCACTTTTATGGGAAATGTTAATGCTAATAAAGATCCTAGAAGAAAGATGCTCTTTAGGATTAGCACTAGGTGTCTAGATAGTGGTGAATGTATATACATTTTAAATGATGGTGGAGCTCAAGAAAATTTGTTGTCTTCAAAGGCTATTTCTTAGCTAGGTTTGAAGACATTTCCACATCCTAGGCCCTATAGGGGTCATTGGCTATCTAAGGATCATTTCCAAGAAGTTAAGGAGAAATGTAATTTGTCCTTTAGAATTGATTCTTTTAAAGACAAGGTACATTGTGACATCCTCCCTATTGATTGTGTTGATGTTAGTTTGGGAAGACCTTGGAAATTTTACAACAAGGCTTCTTTTAATGGTGTAAGAAATTTTTGGTCTATTCCAAGAGAAGATGGAATACATGAACTTATTCCTATGACTTGGAAATAGTATAAGGAAAATGTCCCTATTAATTCTTCATTAATCTTACTTAGTAAGCAAGAGTACCTACAAACACATGAAGAGGCTATGCATGGTGATGAGTGGTGAGGTACCCCTACACTCAACCATACAAATACGAGCATTTCACGCACAATCTAGTCAAACTCCGCAGACAGACTAGTTGTGGTATCCATAAAATTACTCGTAGATCACAGTTCATTATCTTCCCACCTGGACTAGTATTAGCTTTGTCACGTATGGTTTAGTCTAGAGTGAGGTGAATGATGTGTCCCTACAATAACGTTATTCCTGTGTATGATGGTAAATAATGTCAACTAAGCTATGAGAGAGGATGAGAGAGAATCTAAACTAGCCTAAGTGCAATGAGCATCCATTCCTTAATCATCCATACACATCTTGGACCTTGTGCATGACTACCACTAGGATTACCAAGCGCATGGACTAGGTACGTAACTAGGTTACCAAGTAGTCACACTTAAATGCTCGTGATTAAGTCGTACTCATTCCATGTTACTAGGAGATAAGGGTATAGAGATATTAACTAAGAAAACAATAAATAACAATAACAATTAAATAATTAAGCTAAGTGGATGCTGCAATGATGAAGTAATCTCGATCTTTATTTCTAGCCATGTATGTGTCCAAGTACGTCACACTTGAATAATGATGCCATACAATTACAATCATCACACTGCGGGCATGCACTGGGAGAAAGGGTTGAGAGGAAAAATTGACAAAAAGTCCCTACCTTAGTACTAAAAACTTCTAAAATTAAAACTTAAAAACTAACCTTCCAAATCTGCTTGCCTCTTATTTATAGATGAGGAGACAGGCTGTGATATCACATACGCGATATCGCATCTAGGCTGTGATATTGCGTACATGATATCGCATCGATTGTGATATCACATACATGATATCGCATACATGATACCACGTACGTGTACTGACCCTGCCTTCACTTGAGGGCAAGCTGGAAAAGTAAACGAAGGCAAAGTGCCTTGGATGGTTTGCACGCAAATCAACCAAGGACTTCCCTGAGTCTAAGCTACGACTAGCGCTGGGGTTATCATAAAAAGGATGTAAATGGAATGCAAACAGCGATATGAAATGTAAAAAAAAAGCGTTATTGAATTATGAATAAAGCATGAACAAAGTTATATAAAAAAAAGCATAAATAGAACTAAACAATGCAAATGGGAGGCAATAATGAAACTGTATTGTATTATTCAAACAAGAATATGCACTGGTCAAAGCAGGGTTGCACACGTGTGGATGGCAAGTCAAACGCCTAGCCCCAGAATGATATGATGCGATGATGCAACGATGAACGTGAGAAAAAATTGGAAGCCAACAATCAGATGTGCAGAGTGCCCAAGGATTGCAAGTTCTATCCTTTTTCAGAATTGTCAATCTCTCCAATTTTTGCCTCCCTCCATCTTCTTCCTTTTGCCTCCCCCAATTTGTGTGAATTGATAGGGTATTTATAGGGTTGGGCTAGGGTTTGGCTAGGGTTTTCAAGAATGGAATCAACGGTTGGGAGATGAGAGGAAAACAGATCTAGTGACATGTGTCCCATGGATAGTTGGCACAAGTTGGATGTGTGCTAGATATTTTCCTTCTTTGACCAAGTTCAATGTATTTTATGATTTTTGGGTCATTCAAGCCCACGAAAATACAAACAAATTAGAAAGACAAGCCCTCAAGCGATAAAAATTTAGAAAGAAAATTTAGAAGGATTATTTCTGGCTCCGGCTCACTTGAAAAATTATATTTTTTTCTTTTTTGAATATCTGATCTTATTTTGAATGTGCTTCCATGTCCCCTTGCAATCGTACAGATTTCTTGAAAAAGAAAATCAAGAAGGATTAACACGCCTCACTTGTCTAGCATCCAGCGTGACTTGCAGTGTGACCTCCAAAACTTGCAATTTTTGGCTGAAATCTGGAATTTCTGAAGGCTGGGACCCATAGTTATCAATAGTGGACCTTAAGGATCACTTACACCCTTAAAATCAAGTCATTTTGGCTCAGTTTTGGGGCTCTAAAAATTGGTGACGCTGATCCTTACGCTGTGCAGCGTCTGAAAAAGTAACCCCAGCGTCACCAAGTCAAAATGGCCTATTTGAGGCCCAAATCTTGATTTTCTGGAGGCTAGGAGCTGCTAGGGACCTTGGTGAAGGTCATGGGGAGTCCTTGTGCTTGATTTCGACCTATTTTAACTCAGTTTCAGGGCTCCAAAAGTTAGTGACACTGATCCTTACGCTGTGCAATGTCTGAAAAAGTAACCAAAGTGTACTTAGCCAAAACCAAATATTTTGAACCTGAAACTTTTGATTCTGGATGCTGGAAGTTGGTGCAGTCGCTTGTGGGCCCTGAGGGAACCTTGCCTATTGAATCATGGGCCATCAGGGGCTGTTTCGGAGGCCTCCAAGTTTGGTCACGTTGTACTCATGTTGGGCAGCAGCATGACTTAGCTTGATTCTTGTCTAAAAGTGCTAGGCCAAATTTAGTGGTGTTTCATTGGCCCCTCTTTGTTGACATATGGAGGAATCTACCCAAGAGGCGTCGACAAAGAAGTGCAAAACACCATGAGCAACAAAGCATCAAACATTAACCGTCAACCCTTGGCTGGATGTCATCGCACCATTTTCAAAAGTACATGGGATTGAGGGAATGTGGTTCAAGATGCAAGGGAATCAATTGTAACCAAGGAAGCTAGTAGGTTAAGGGCCATGATTGCTACTGGGATTTTGGGAGAGAAGTGCTCTCATGTGAATGAGCTATATTTTGGTCCTTGTCCATAGCCAGTGTTCAGTAGACTCGGAGCCAAGACATAGGAAGTGCATTCTTTGGAGAAACGAGACTCTTATAAAGTGTTTATGAGGCCCGTTGTAAATAGCCAAAGCCACTCAATGATGTGCAACATGGTCTCCTTGAAACACAAGTGTAACTATTTTTCAAGACAATTTCCTCCTTGCCTGGGGCTTGTATGAGAATGGCCAATAGTCTTTTGTTTATGATGTTGATGGGGTTTTGAAGACCTTTTCCATGCCTTTTGCTCTTTGACCTTTTTTTTTGTTTTTTTTCTTTTATTTTCTCGATCTTTTTGAAAGATCTTGATTTTTGTGTCGTGCTCATGTTTGAGCACTTGCATTTTGCATCATGTACTGTGTATCATGTTTTGTGTCACAACTGCTTAGAGAGTTACAGTGTATCAAGAGTTTTGAGGTGAGCAGAATGTATCAGGGGGTGTAATTGAATAGGCTAAGGGAAGCATGATGGGAAAATAGGGGATGCATCAGGAGTTGGGAATGTACTTATGAATGGATTGATTAACCCAGTCACGTGCGTCAGGAAAAATGTGATACCTTGTCGTCACGATGAAGTGCATCTATGTACGAACGCCTCAGGAGTGTCATCCTGCAAACACAACTCCAAGAAGACAAGAAAACCACAAATGAAATAGTCAGTCAAACACTTTAAACAAGGAGATGGAGTCACCACGTGTAGCTTTCAAAGCAAACAAAATTATGAATAGCATCAGTTTCATTAGGCCCCATGGGATGAATCATGCAGCAAGCCTTTGTGGAACATGAACAGCCAACTGCAACAACAGATCTTTTCAAGTTTTTCCTGGCCATCGATGATGTCGCCAGTTTATAGTCTTAGCAAATTGTCGTGGGTTAATTTCACATCATAACTCCTTGGATGGCGCTAGTTTAGTGTCGTAGCGGACGGTGCATTGCTAGTTTATAGTCATAGTGGACTATGAAGAGGCAAACTAGTTTATAGTCTTAGTGGACTTTGGATGCTAGTTTCATGTCATGGCGGACAGATGTAGCAGTTTAGTGTCATACCAGCCAGAACTCTGTGGTATCAGTTTTAAGTCATGATCCAGGACTGCTCTGTGGTATCAGTTTTAAGTCATGATCCAGGCCTGCTCTGTGGTATCATTTTTAAGTCATGATCCAGGACTATTCTGTGCTAGTTTATAGTCATAGTGGACTGATGCTTACCTTGCTTGTGTAAAGTGTGATGCTGCATGCATGGTCATGCCACGTCCTTGCAAGATCCTGCAAAAATCAACTAGGAAGAAAACAACATCAAGCAACACCTACCGTACATAGAGTTAGAATGTATGAATGAAAGAAAAGTAATGCAAAAAATGATAGTTTTAGGCTTTTCTAGGCCGTAAGTTAGTTTAAGGCCTTTTCAGGCCATGTATTTTTGTAGTTTTATGTTTTTTTATTTTTTTTCTTTGTTTTCTAGAGTATATGTGTGCAACTAAATGTAACATAAATTTCTAAAGTGTAAAGCAAGATGTAAGGTAAATACTTGGAAAAGAAAGCAACGACCATGCAAGAATCTAAATCGTAAGTTGTAACTTGTAAGCAAAAATTCAATGTAAAATGACAGGAGTTTGTAAATCTATAATTTGTTGGCTCTAGTTTAAAGCCATTTCGGGCTTGGTACATCAGTTTAAAGTCTTGATGGACTGTTGCATCTATTGTTAAAGAAAGGATTACCAGTTTTAAGCCATGGTGGGCCAAAGGTAGTAATGTTTTCAAGAAGTTTTAAATGGAACCAGCCATTTCTGACCGTGGCTAGTTTAATGTCATTGCGGACATTTCGTAGTTTAACGTCATTTCAGACAGTTCGTAGTTTAACGTCATTTCGAACAGTTCGTAGTTTAACGTCATTTCGGATAATTCGTAGTTTAATGTCATTTTGGACAGTTCGTAGTTTAACGTCATTTCAGACAGTTCGTAGTTTAA
>MNCI01002227.1:658298-796017 GCA_015680685.1 Gnetum montanum
TACCGGTGGGACCCATTGCCCAGCCACAAGTTGTGAGGTAACACCTTGAACATGTTGGGTTGGAGTAATCAATGGTGTCCCATGGATTTGTACCTGAGGTATGTAATGGGTGGATGTGGAGGCGGGTATGATCGATGGCATTCCAATCACTTGAGGTTGAAAAGTTATTCCTACATTAGTCTAAGGAGGAAGTTGTTGAGATTGTGTTTGCAATGGTATGACGCAAGTAGATGCGTTAGTTTGAACATTGGACTTAGAGAAGACGGGAATAGGAATGGCTACTTCCTGTAATGAACCTGGTGGTAGAAATGTTGTCTCTTCTAGGAAAGGTTGGAACAATGGATTTGTGTAGGCATGGGGACTAACAGTATGGTAGGAATCTCCATGTTTAGATTGGGCTACAAAATCATCTTCCTCATCTTGAGGCTCTATTGGCGGTAGCTGTAAGGCTTGACTTCTAGCCATAAGAAGCTGGGATATGAGTCTATGATGGTGTTTAGAGAGTGGGATTATATCAAATGCTAAAGGGATGAACTCACAATCTCCTTTGTGGACAAGTTCATAGTCTCGTTTCGCTTTCCTTTCAACATGATCGATAGGCAAGTTGGCTTGGATTTTTACACAAATGAAGTTATCTTGTTCAGGGCTTAGTGTGGCTCGCTTTGGTTGGATTTTGGTATCAAACATGTTAGGCATTGATGTAGAAGGTTGATCTGGATTCATATTCACAAATTGGGTTGTGAAAGTTGTTATTTGTAGAAAATGACTAACTTTGAAAATGAAAAATAAAATAAAAAATAAAAAATGACTAAATCTACTAGTAGCAGGAAAATGCATAAGTGTAAAAATGAAAGAAAAAAATGCTAAGTATGAAAATGCAGGGAAAAAAATGCTAAGTGTGAAAACTGCTAAAAATGGCCAACTCTAATGCTACACTCACTACGCTGGAGCTTGCTATGCTCTGGGAACTTGTTATGCTCTTTAGAACATCTAGAGTTTTGACTAAGTGTTAATCAAAAATGTAGATAGAAATGGTTCAGGCCCTCCTTCTAGCGCCAAAAACTGTACTGACCTAAATCGTCGATGTAAGGCTAGAAGGGAAACAGACACCGAGAGATTGTCAAGCAGCCACAGCTGACCCTGCCTTCGCTTGAGGGCAAGCTGGAAAAGTAAATGAAGGCAGAGTGCCTTAGATGGTTTGCACGCAAATCAACCAAGGACTTCCCCGAGCGTAAGCTACGACTAGCGCTAGGGTTATCGTAAATAGGATGTAAACGGAATGCAAGCAGCAATATGAAATGTAAAAAAAGCGTGCTAAATTATGAATAAAGCATGAACAAAGTTATATAAAAAAAAGCATGAACAGAACTAAACAATGCAAATGGGAGGTAATAATAAAACTATATTGTATTGTTCAAACAAGAATATGCACCGGTCAAAGCGTAGTTGCACACGTGTGGATGGCAAGTCAAATGCCTAGCCCTGGAATGATATGATGTGATGATGCGACGATGAACGTGAGAAAAAATTGGAAGCCAACAATCAGATGTGCCCAGCGCCCAAGAATTGCAAGTTCTATCCTTTTTCAGAATTGCCAATCTCTCCAATTTTTTCCTCCCTCCATCTTCTTCCTTTTGCCTCTCCCAGTTTGTGTGAATTGATAGGGTATTTATAGGGTTGGGCTAGGGTTTGGCTGGGGTTTTCAAGAATGGAATCAACGGTTGGGAGATGAGAGGAAAATAGATCTAGTGACATGTGTCCCATGGATAGTTGGCACGAGTTGGATGTGTGCTAGATATTTGCCTTCTTTGACTAGGTTCAATATATTTTATGATTTGTGGGTCATTCAAGCTCATGAAAATACAAACAAATTAGAAAGACAAGCCCTCAAGCGATAAAAATTTAGAAAGAAAATTTAGAAGGATTATTTCTGGCTCCGACTCGCTTGAAAAATTATTTTTTTTTCTTTTCTGAATATCCGATCTTATTTTGAATGTGCTTCCATGTCCCCTTGCCATCGTACAGATTTCTTGAAAAAGAAAATCAAGAAGGATTAACACACCTTGCTTGTCTAGCATCCAGCGTGACTTGCAGTGTGACCTGCAGTGTGACCTCCAAAACTTGCAATTTTGGGTTGAAATCTAGAATTTCTGAAGGCTGGGACCCATAGTTATCAATAGTGGACCTTGAGGATGACTTACACCCTTAAAATCAAGTCATTTTGTCTTAGTTTTAGGGCTCTAAAAATTGGTGACGCTGATCCTTACGTTGTGCAACATTTGAAAAAGTAACCCCAGCGTCACCAAGTCAAAATGGCATATTTGAGGCCCAAATCTTGATTTTCTGGAGGCTGGGAGCTGCTAGGAACCTTGGTGTAGGTCATGGGGGGTCCTTGTGCTTGATTTCAACCTATTTTGACTCAGTTTCAGGGCTCCAAAAGTTGGTGACGCTGATCCTTACGTTGTGCAACGTCTGAAAAAGAACCAAAGTGTACTTAGCCAAAACCAAATATTTTGAACCCGAAACTTTTGATTCTGGATGCTAGAAGTTGGTGTAGTCACTTGTGGGCCCTGAGGGGACCTTGCCTATTGAATCATGGGCCATCAAGGGCTATTTCGGAGGCCTCCAAGTTTGGTCACGTTGTACTCATGTTGGGCAGCAGCATGACTTAGCTTGATTCTTGTCTAAAAGTGCTAGGCCAAATTTAGTGGTGTTTCAGTACGTGATATCGTGTCACTTGTAATATCACGTACATAATATCACGACCAACAATTCATGACTCATCATACCCCCACAACTGAATGAAAACTTGTCCTCGAGTTAAAGTGAGAACAAGCTCCATTGATTACACAATGGATAGGTATTGGATTATTGACTAACTAGAATGGATTCATGCCACAGTGTGGAATCAGACAAAAATTGAGACACAACACGAAGAACACAAAAGAAAATCCTATAACTACAACATTGGGTGGAACTCATGTAGTTCCTGGTGACGGTGGCTCCTCCATGGATGTCTTTCCCTTGTCTTGTGCTCCAAGTATTGGGATTTCATGGCATTGAAGTATGGCCTAGAGTTTCTCCTCTTGTAATACCTTGAGTGCCTTGGTGTGCACATAAGTTTGTGCTTGTGCCATAGAGGCATCCCAGTCAGCCTTCTCTCTTTCTTCTGCCACCCTTTTATTCTCTGTCAACAGTTTATTAAGTTGCTCAGTTCTGAAAGTGACTATTCAGAAGGTTTAATACTTCTGAAATGGCTTGAACTAAGAAATCAATAGTCACACCACAAATGTTAACCGTGGTACCTTGTTCTTTGCTGTGCCAAAATTGGTACATTTACCCTAAGTACCAAGCACCGCTTTCAGAGAGGGTAGACCATAATGGGGAACCTTTGAGGTGATCCCTAACGACCTCCAGAGAAAATTCTGCGAAAGGTCCAAAGTTTAATTCCACGATCACTACAATAAATATGGACCTTTCATGGATGGCCTGAACATAATCCTAGGGCAACATGAGATGTCGTACCTATTTAGATGCTACAGTAGCTTCTCCTTCTGCCTGCCTTGATTGTATAGTGGTAGGGTCTTCTTGGTGGATACTAAATGATTGTTCCTCCTACTCTGCATGTTGTTTGGTAGGAGCTTATCCTTCACCTCTTCTAGGTCACTTGATCCCACCTTGAGCAGGACCTTCCTGTTGTCCACGTTTCAGGCCATCTGCAATCACATGGGGCCAATCGTTAGTAAGGTTGTTACCAAAGTTAGGTTATACCTTACTGCTTGCCTTAATGAATTGCTTTATCTTCGTGTGACATTAATTAAAATCTTCCCGAAAGATTATAATATTGAATCCTCTTTGCTTAGGTGGTTTCCAAATCTAGTTTCCTGGTATAACTAAGGAGATGAAATGGTTTTTGGTGCATTTATTCTTAATTTTATAATTAATTACCCTTAATAATGTCCTTCAAGTGATGATGAATTTCAAAAAAATTATGCTCTATTCGGCATGTGCCCCTCCCCCACGACAAGCTGAACACTCCGGGTTCAAGTAGGTTCAAACGGAACGAAAATCGGAGTACCAGCAAGCAAGTTATGGATATGAAAGCAAGGGGCATGCAATCACGAGTCATAGAGAGGAATTTGAAAAACTTCCCCCACGTGAACAGTTGAAAATGATGTTGATTAGCGTAGGGGGTTGTGTATATATGTGTGTGTGTGTATATATATGGACGCAATATCAATGTTAGGGCACTTTATAGGGGATACCCCCCATAACTAAATGGTTGAGCATGGCAAGGATTAATAATTGAAAGATGAGGATCCTTGCATGTCGAAAATATTAAAACTTGGTCATACTTACCCCATTGGGGTTCACACACCTGATTATAGTAAGCATAGTAGGGCAATTTATAAGATGTGGTTCCCGGGTAAAGAGTTGATCCACTACGATACTTGAGACCGTAAGATGGTATGCAAGGATCAGAATGTTGCTCTCCATAGCCATATTCATTGGGTCGTATGGTTGTTGGAGTGTTAATTAGTGGCCCTGATGAAGTGACATGAGGCATTAGATTCAAAGAGAAGGATGCACCACAGTGTTGGACTTGTGTTGAGTTGGAGAATGCAGTGGCCTTGGTACTGTGTTGTCCCTTCCTACCGTCATGTCTAAAGAATGGACGCCTTTGATGTTGATGAGGTCTCTCACTGCTATTGGTAATAGTAGCACAAGTAACATTCGTGGGTTGTTGTTGTGGTGCAGACACTTCAGGAATAGTTGGTGGTGATGTAGAAGGAGGGAAAGGATGAGAATGTTGAAATTTAGGAGAAGTGTAAGGTACACAAGGTGGTGGTTGTGTTGAGGACATGGGCTAATAGTATTGAGGAGAATGATAATGCGGCGAGATAGAGTATGTTGACCCAGTTGGGGAAATAGGATATTGAACTAGATAAGCATCTAGATTCAGATGATACAAAGGGTGTCCCCAGTTTAGGGATGGCTTCCCCTACGACTGGGATTGTTGCCACTGTGATCGAACACAGTATCTCTGTATGAACTCTGGGTGTAACGTGCTTCCCCAACGTTCATATAAATGTACCAAGATGGGGCATTGGCCCTTGGGATGATCGTACAGGAAAATGTTGCATTCATACATGTGATTGGCAATTGAGCTCTTATTTTCTTCATCCCTTCTTTCCAATTGCCTAATGATATTTTGTCCTACTTCTCGGGTTGTCAAAACTTTATCTCCAATAATATTGATATATTCCCCACACTTTTTATACATCCATTCCGGCATCTTATTGATCTTTGCCTCAATTTCATCTAATGATTGTTGTATTGGAAAAGATGGTTCTTCCTCCTTGAGATAGGTTGGTTTCTCCTTTTTATGATTATGGACCTCTGTTAAGTTGAGATTTTGGTCCCATTGATTTTTTTCAACACTCTCCCATCTAGCCATTTCTCCTTCTTCTTTTGCTACCTGCTTAATAAGCTCATGGAATTGATGGGTTCATAGTTCGTATAGTTGACCTTGGGCATACATCCCTAGGATCTCTCTTGTTTCATCACGAAGCCCATCAATGATATGGTACATTAGCCTTTCCTCAGAGAACTCATGGCCTGGACAGTTGTTTAACAGTGCATAATATCTTTCTAAGGCCATGTCCAAGGATTCATGTTGTGCTTGTTTCCACTCTTGGATTTTTTTCCTCAAGGTCGACACTCTTACGTAGGTTTGATACCTTTCGTTAAAGAGTTCTAACATTGTTGGCCAACGTTGTATTGAATTTGGTTTTAACAATCTATACCATACTTTTACTTGGCCAACGAGTGTCATAGGAGAGAGCTTGAGTTTTTGCCAATCATTATCAATGTTGTTCCATGCACAAGCATCATAGAAGGCTTGTAAATCTTGTTGCGAATCTAAGTCATAGCCTCCTAAGAAATTGGGAAAGTTATTTAAATCTAGCCTAGGTAGGAAGCTCTCTTTACGATGCTTACGGGAGATTCGAACAGACTCTTGTATTTGCGTTAGACTTGTAGTGGCCAGGAGGGGTTCATCATCATCAAGTAAGTTATGCTTTCATGCGTTGGGACGATGTCGCCTTCGTTTATGTTTATAAGAAACCCCCACCTCGGATTGTATACTCCAATCTTCATTGTCATATAATTCGTTGGTTCTCCAATGAATTGCCTCACTAGATGTGGCATTATCGTAGTCTTGTAGGAGAGGCATGGTTGTGAATTTTTGTGTGAATTTGTATGTCACTTTTTGTAATTATTTCTTCCTAAAAGATATATCATTAATTCCTATACAGTGACCTTGTATGATATAAATAATCTAGATAACTAGCACTGTCCCCAGCAATGGTGCCAATGATGAGTGGCGAGGTACCCCTACACTCAATCATAAGAATACGAGCATTTCACGCATGATCTGGTCGAACTTCACAAACAGACTAGTTGTGGTATCCAAACAGTTACTCGTAGATCACAGTTCGTTGTCTTCCCACCTAGACTAGTATTAGCTTTATCACGTATGGTTTAGTCCAGAGTGAGGTGAATGATGTGTCCCTACACTAACGCTATTCCTGGGTATGATGGTAAATAATGTTAACTAAGCTAGGAGAGAGGATGAGAGAGAATCTAAACTAGCCTAAGTGCAATGAGCATCTGTTCCTTAATCATCCGTACACATCTTGGACCTCGTGCACAACTACCACTAGGATTACCAAGCGCATGGACTAGGTACGCTACTGAGTTACCAAGTAGTCACACTTAAATGCTCGTGATTAAGTCGTACTCATTCTGCGTTACTAGGAGATAAGGGTAGAGAGATATTAACTAAGAAAGTAATAAATAACAATAAAAATTAAATAATTAAGTTAAGTAGATGTTGTAATGATAAAGTAATCTCGATCTTTATTGCTAGTCATGTGCTTGTCCAAGTATGTCACACTCGAATAAGGATGTTGTACAATTACAATCATCACACTGTGGGCATGCACTGGGAGAAAGGGTTGAGAAGAAAAATTGACAAAAAGTCCCTACCTTAGTACTAAAAACTTCTAAACTTAAAACTTAAAAACTAACCTTCCAAATCTGCCCACCTCTTATTTATAGATGAGGAGACAAGCTGTGATATCGTGTACACGATATCGTGTCTAGGCTGTGATATCGTGTATGTGATATTGCGTTGGCTATGATATTGCATACATGATATCGCGTACGTGATATCACATCGCCTATGATATCACATATGTGATATCACAGCCAACAATTCATGACTCATCACACGGTTTTGTCATTATGTCAACACTTGCAATAAGTGAAGAGAAGTATACAAATGAGCTTCCTCCAGTGATGCAACCTTTGGCATTGGAATTTGCTGATGTTTTCAAGGGAAAAATTGGAAGGACTTCCACCAATGAAATCTATCCAACATCAAATAGATTTCATAATATGAGCTACAATTCCAAATGAAAGAGCCTACCGCATGACTCCAAATCAAAGGGAAGAATTGAAGAAGCAAGTGAATTACTATCTAATGGTTTTATTAAGGAATCCATCTCTCCTTGTGTCATTCCAACGATGTTAGTTCCCAAGAAGGACATTAATGAATTAAGGATGTGCATAGATTCTAGGGTTGTTAATAGGATTACTATCAAGTATAGATTTCTTATTCCTAGGATGGATGACATTCTTAATGTGCTTGCGAATGCTGATATTTTTTCTGAAATTGATTTAGAAAGTGATTATTATTATATAAGGATTAGATTGGGAGATGAATGAAAAATAATCTTTAAGACACCTAATGGCTTGTATGAGTGTTTATTCTTGCCTTTTGGGATAACCAATGCTCTAGCCACATTTATGAGGCTCATGCATGAAGTCCTAAAGGATTTTATTGGTAAATGTTGTATTGTTTTCTTTGATGACATTCTTGTTTACAGTTCTAAGGAAGAGGACCATGTACTCATTTAAGGATGATATGCTCCAAGTTACAAGAGGAAAAATTGGTGATTAATGCAAAGAAAAGCCACTTCGTGAAGAAAGAAATTGTCTACCTAGGTCATGTTGTCTCTAAGAACCAATTTAGGATGGAACCAATGAAGATACATGTAATTAAGACATGGCCTTCACCTAAGGATGTGGGAGAGGTGAGATCTTTTCTTGGTTTGGTTAGCTTCTATAGAAGCTTTATTAAGAATTTTAGTTCCATTGCATGGCCTATGCTCTTTTGTTTGAAGAAAAATTCAACATGTATGTGGAATAATGAGAAAGAAAAATCCTTTCAAGCATTGAAAGAGAAAATTTGTAGTGCTCCAATTTTGATAATTCCAAACATCTCAAAACTATTTGATGTGGAAGTAGATGCAAGTGGGCTTGCTATTAGAGGTGTGCTTTCTCAAGAAGGTAAGCCAATTGCATTCTTTTCTGAAAAATTAAATGAATCTAGACAAAATTATAGTGTGTATGAAAAGGAGTTATATGTTATACTTCAAGCCATTAAACATTGGAGACATTACTTGTTAGGATTAGATTTTCTTTTATTTACTAATCATAGAGCACTTCAATTTTTGAATTCTCAAAAGAAATTGAGTGCCAAGTACATGAAATGGATAGGGCAATTGCAAGAATTTCATTTTGTTTTAAAACACAAGAGTGGGAAGTCTAATGTTGTGGCTCATGCTTTGTCTAGAGTTCATGTTCTTTCTTCTAATGTGAAAGTTCAAGGATTTGAGTCTTTTGCTTCATGATATCCTCATGGGAAGGATTTTGAAGCGATTTGGAAAAAGTTATTGATGAGCTGTGATATCGCATGGGCTGCAATATCGTGTACACGATATCACGGTTGTCGTGATATCGCATCTCACGCGATATTGCATACATGATATCGCGTCGTCCCCTGCGATATCGTAGTGCACCATCATATCTATAAATAAGAGGTGACTCTCCCTTGTTTCCTCATCCTAGGCTAGAAGTAGGGAAACTCTGGCAGATTGATCACTCCAGAGATAGAATATTTTCCATGTGCCCGTTGTAGGAGTCCTAAAGTGAACGGATCTTTATTCGAGCAACATTGTACCTGAACACAAGTTGTGTATGGAAATAAAGACAAACTTCCTGGATAAACCTTACAGTGCATGGAATAGGATTTTATTTAATGTTATTTACTGCTTTCTCTCTCACCCTTATCTCCTAGTAATGCGGAATGAGTACGACTTGATTAAGAGCATTTAAGGATGTGTATGGATAATCAAGGAACGGATGCTCATCGCACTTAGGCTAGATTAGATTTTCTCAACCCTTTCCTCCTAGTTAAGTGCCTCAGTACGACCACTGTGAGCATGTGTGTTACGCGTGGTGATCCTAGCAACGATTAGCGTTTGGTAGCCACGGTTGCATCGGTTCAGGGTGTGTACGGTAAGTGAGAACGGATGCTGATGCTAGGTAATTTAGACTTAGTTCATTAGTTAGAGTTAGTAATTAGTTTCTCAACCCTTCACCTTGTTAGCATAGGAGACGTAAAACATAAAAAGCTAAAAAAATCATATACCTCAAACTTACTTAACCATACACTGTGACAGCTACAAGTAAGTCTAGGAAGACAACGAATGATTAACCCTAAGTGTTCCATGGGGCATGTAGGCACTTAGTCTACAGAGTTCGATCAGATCATGCGTGCTATGCTCGTATTCATATGGTTGAGTGTAGGGGTATCTCACCACTCATCATTGGCATCATTGTCAGGGACTAAGTATTTGTGCGCTAAATAGAACATAGGATATCACTCATATCATTGGGAGCCTAAACAAACCTTCAGGTTAATCAAATAAGAAAAATTATATAGCGGTAAAATTAGCACACCTATAAGACATCATGTCTTCTTCGTCTTCTCACAAGAGCACTTCACCTAGGGATAATACAAAGAACAGTCAGCAATCAAAAACACATAAGCTAAAACAGCCGATTCCTCAGCAATATAGGGTGGAATATACTCATCTCGATGAGTATATTCCCAATTTTACTTTTATCTTCCATCAAGATGAATAGATGCGCTAGAGAGATTTGCATGGTAACATAGTGTTACCCCCAGATCGGGCAATCCCTAACATGCTTCTTCGTGCTTTGGCACAGATTGACATGATAGATTTTTATGCTGAATACGTTATGGATGATTTTGACATGAGGAATTACCATCCCACAGCTTTACAACATATGAGGTCCTCAAGGTAGGAGAGCCAACATACCCTGTTGAAGGGAAAAGGCCTGCACGTCCTTAGCAAAATAGGAGATGATGGACCCATTATAACGGGTCCTCTAACAAATGATGTTCCCCCTCCTAACGATGGTGAGGAGGTTGGGTATCAGAACCTACGCTCAATGATACATAACATTGGTTATGATCCCCATGAACACCAACTGTTCACAGAGGGAACAACAACTCATAATAAGGATTGGCACTTAGATCATCACCACGATCGGGGCCGAAGCAGTCGAAGAGAAGGCAAGAAACATCATCATGGCGATGGTTCTCCTTCTTCTTCCCCTTCTTCACATCACTCCCCCTCTCCTTCCACATCTAGGCGCAACCATCACAAGCATAACGAAGAGGATAAAGGTAAGAAAAATGAGAGACCTCGACGAGAGAGTCGAGAGAGAGGACAAGGGCATGAACGAAGGGAAAGTAGGGAACAACGTAGACATCACAGGCGTCATGAAAGAGATGATCATGATGAGCCCCTACTTGCAACCTGAAGTATGCTTGATATAATGGAGGCTGTAAGAATCCCAACAAGGCATTTAAAGGATAGTCAGATTAAATGCTTAGATATGAACAATATCCCACACTTTGAGGGGGGATACAACGCTAATCCGCAACATCATTTATAGGCATTCCACGATGTCTGTGCCTTGCAAAACATAGAAAATGAGTCGCAAAAACTTAAGTTGTTTCCAAGGACACTCATTAAAGAAGCAGAGAGTTGGTACCGGTCCTTAAAACTGGAAACCATCAGGAGGTGGAGTACGATGTTAGAACTCTTTAACGATAAGTATTAGATGTACTCCATAGTGTCTAACTTGCATAAGCAGATCCAAGGTTGGATGCAAGGAATTCATGAACCCTTGGATGCTTCCATGGCCCACTACTACACATTGTTACATCATTGCCCGGGCCATGGATACGCTCAATGGGATCAACTTCGCCACATCGTGGATGGGCTAATGCATGAAACTAGAAGAACCCTTGGGACTTATGCCCAAGGGAGACTATCAGAACTTAGAGTCCATGAAGTTCATCTCTTGTTGGAACAAGTAGCAAAAGAAGAAGGTGAACTATGAAAAAGAGAAAGTGCGGAAGAATACAACCGTGATCCATCCCTTCGAAAGAAGGGAGTGAAATTTTGTGATGAGGAGCATGAGTCACCACTCGAAGAGTTGGTGAACAGAAAAACCTTACCGATTCAAAAACTAACAACAGAAGTATCAGCTAAGATGGATCAATTATGGGATTCCTTAGACTCTAGACTTGAAAATGTCTTGAAAATTTTAGAGGAGTCTAAGGAGGAATGAAGTAGTGACAAAGGTAAGACAAAGCGGAGAAATTCAGACCCTGCACATAACAAGGGTAAGGGGAAAATTCCTATCTCCGATGAAGTTGTGGAAGCAGACATAGACGATGACGATGGATGTGAGATCTGCTACTATGACCATCCTAAGAGATGTTGTCCAATCATCTCACATCTACAAGATTCTGGGATGTATGCACTTAACTCGAGACTCAACAAACAGCAAACACCCCATAGGTTACCTTATTCCCAAGGTAACCCAAGAC
Source organism: Gnetum montanum (assembly GCA_015680685.1). Lineage (NCBI taxonomy): Eukaryota > Viridiplantae > Streptophyta > Gnetopsida > Gnetales > Gnetaceae > Gnetum > Gnetum montanum. The sequence continues at coordinate 670,138 of MNCI01002227.1, forward strand.
AGTTCCACCAACCCTTAACGTATTATCCAAGTGGAACTCCACCACAACCCATTGGACAACATCAATAGTGGTAATACCCACAGTCATGGGGAATGCCATCGCCGAAACAACAGTACCCTTGCCAGCAGCCGATTCCTCCAAGTGACGCTATGGGTTACGCAATCCCACAACATCACTACCTAGTTCGGGAATATCACTAGACTTCCTCTCTAGGAAGAAACACCCCACATGAATACCATCCTCCAAATCCATCCGCACCTCTCACGCTAGTAGCTCCATCACCAACCGCTCCAACAACGCCAAGGGTATTTCCCACACAACCGCAACAACCTAATGTCACGAGGGCTTCCAATCCTCAATTCTCAGTTGGTCCTAATAGTTTTACGCCGAAACGACCTTTCTTCAGAGCCAACAATCCAACTAAGCCCTCACCCTCACAAGCGGTTGAACATCTAAACACTGCCATACCAAATAAGGTTTCGGGAACCCCTTCAAACAAAAATACGTGTCCAATGCACACAACTATGTTAACACATACTGTAACTGACTAGATTAAGGTATGCCACCTTCCCAAGAAACTATTTGATCCTGGGAGTCCCCTAATTTACCTTCAAGTCGCTGGGAATGAACCTCAAGCCTTGGAGTCAACTTAATCTCGCAAGAATTGTATAAAGCCTGGAACTTGCCTCCACTCAAGAAGAGTAATATTTGCTTAGAGCTGGCTAACCAGTCCATCACTGTTCCATTGGGACAGGTTGAGGACATTGTTTCCACCGTGGGTGGTTGGTCCTACCCAACCGATTTCCTAGTGATCCAAATAAATAATGACAAGGGGGATTTTCCCATAATAATGAGAAGAGCGTGGCTGAGCACAATTTATGCATGCCTAGGAATCCGCAATCTTTCCTTGGAAATATCCAAGAAAAATACTTTTGGGAAGATTGAGAGGAAGAGAGTTCCATGCATTGCATATGGTGACACAGGGTGCCATTGCGTGTAGAAATAATGGGTGATGTGAAGTTTAACATTGCCTGCATGTAATTGGTGTGCACAAGATATTGACATACAACAATGCCTATATGCAATAGCCACACAACAAGAAGACACCCAGTGGCTGATAGCGAATCCAGAGAGCAACTCAATAACATGCATGGAACTAACTGAGGGGATAACTAGCACTTACGTTGAAAGCATCGATGCACTTGAGCAGGTCCGTGGCCAACTTCCAGCCCTTAACCCTGAAAACATTAATTGGGGGAAGTTGGAGATTCTTGAGAAGTTTAAACAAGAGCCCCTAGATTTAAAACCATTGCCCACCAGTTTGGAATACATGACCCTTAAAAATGGAAAATCGGTAATCATCAATGCAAAGCTTACACCCAAGCAAAAAGAAAGTTTGCTGAAGGTGATAAATAAGTGGTCAACAGCCTTTGCCTGGTCATACCCTGAACTAACCAGAATAGATCCTAGGATATGCCAGCATAGGATTTACATGAACCCCTCCATGAAACCTCGTAAGCAACCCTAGAGGCGATTGAACCTGAAGTTAAAAAAATAGTGAAAGAGGAGATAGAGCAGCTTCTCAAGGCCAGGTTCATTTACCCCATTGCTGATGGCGAGTGGGTTAGTCCTCTTGTAATCATACCAAAAAAAAGAGGTAAAAGGAGGGTATGTATAGACTTTAGGCTATTGAATATGGCAACATTCAAGGATCACTTCCCATTGCCATTTGTTGACCAAGTCTTAAACACTATAGCAGGGCATCGCTATTACAGTTTTCTAGATGGGTATAGTGGGTACAACCAAATACGAATCATACTAGAAGACCAAGCCAAAACAATGTTCACCAGTCCTTGGGGAACGTTTGCATACAAAAAAAATGCATTTGGGCTTGTGCAATGCCCCTGCCACATTCCAATAATTAGTTCTAAGCATATTTCAACAGCAAATAGGTAATGGAGTAGAAGTCTTCATGGATGACTTCTCCACTTATGGGACAAGCTTTGATCAAGCCCTCGACCAGTTAGAGCAAGTATTGAAATGGTGTGTTGAAACCAACCTAAAGCTCAACTGGCAGAAGAGCCATTTGATGGTTTAAGAGGGCATCGTACTAGGGCATAAAATTTCACAATCAGGAATAGAGGTGGATCCGGAAAAAATTAAAGTCATCCAAGGAATTACCCGACAACCAGACACTATCAAGGACATTCAGTCATTCCTTAGACACACTGGCTACTACAGGAGATTTATCAAGAACTTCTCCAAAATCGCCAAGCCGTTGGTGGAATTAACGAAAAAAGATGCACCATTCAAATGGACTAGGGAATGTGAATGAGCATTCCAAACTCTCAAACAGAGGCTTGTGGGAACTCCCATTTTACAAGCCCCTGACTGGTCCAGGCCATTCCATATCATGACTGATGCATCTAATTATTCCTTAGGAGCCATACTGACACAATTAGATGAACAAAAATGACCTTATTACATCCACTGTGCCAGTAAAAGTATCACTGGTGCACAACTCAACTACATGACTATGGAAAAGGAATTAATGGTTGTAGTTTTTGCACTAGACAAATTTAGGCACTATGTATTGGGCTACAAAGTATACATCCATATGGATCATAATGCAATTAGGTTCCTTATGAACAAGCCAATGGTTAGCCCACGTATCATATGTTGGTTGGTAATTCTTCAGGAGTTTGATTTAACAATAGTAGATCGCAAAGGCACCAAGAATGTAATCACAGATCACCTATCTCGGTTGCGTTGGGACAACAAAGAGGATGAATATGCTGTATCTGACCATTTTCCTGATGAAACCCTCTTTGCCGATGTAGTAAATGATCAACCCACAAAAATAAATTGGTATAGTAGCATTCTTACTTATCTCATTTCCCAACAAACACCACAAGGGTTGGACTTTAGGAAGAAATAACAGTTTCTTCACAAAACCAAGTACTTCATGGAAATCAAGGAACAACTCTATAAAGTTTGTCATGATGGCTTGGTTCGATGGTGTGTGCCCGATTAGGATCAATTAAAAGTTCTCCAGGATGCTCATGAGGGCTCCTATGGGGGTCACTATGTTGGGAGACAAACGGCTACCAAGGTCCTGCTTGTAGGATATTATTGGCCAACACTATTTCAGGATGCCCATCATTTTGCCCAATCCTGTGAATGCTGCCAATTTGATGGTGGAATGACTACTAGAATGAAGGATTCGTAACAATGGATTCAACCTCTGGAACCATTCGATATCTGGGGAATAGATTTTATGGGGCCTATTACACTGATGTCCAACGGAAAGGCATATATCATCGTTGTTGTTGATTACTTAACCAAATGGGCTGAAGCGGCTGTAGTAACAGACTGCACATCATCTATAGCTACACAATTTGTACAACAACAAAGCGTAAACAGGTTTGGTGTGCCGCATGCACTCATCTGGGATAATGGAACACATTTTACGGGTGCAACCTTTCAAAAATTGATGCAATGCTTAGGGGTTGAGCATAAATTAACCACACCTTACCACCCCCAAGCTAATGGCCAAGCCGAGGTTACTAATCGGGAGATTACCAGAATATTAACGAGAACGATTAGCAAATTTAGGCGAGACTAGAGTACAAAACTGAATGACGCTTTCTGGGCGTACCGCTCCACTTGGAAGCTCCCTACAAGCTATTCTCCCTATGAGTTAGTGTACAGGAAACTACCAAAGCTCCCCATACAGAATGAGCTCTGTACATTATCCATGGCTTGCGACCTCCACCTAGACCTCGACCTAGCGCAAAAACAATGATTGGCAACTCTAAACGTGCTAGACAAGAATAGATTGGTTGCACTATCGTTAAATGAGTTGTACAAAGCACATAGTAAACAGTGTCATGACTTAAGAATTTGAAGGTTTAAGTACCAACCAAGAGACAAGGTCCTTTACTGGAATCCCACACACGTACCTTAGCGTACAAAATTTCAAACATTGTGGGAAGGACCCTATATTATTCATACAACCTTCCCCTCTGGAGCCATGATGATATACAAGCCTAACAGCCTGGATAAAAGATTATTGGTTAATGTACAACAAACAATACCTTTTCGTGAACCCGCAACAGCCAGTACAAATTACACCTCCACTAGCAGGCAACCTTGCTCTCTATTCTGAATCTCTCCTTGGCAATTCAATCATGGGGGAGATGGTCACCTATGCTAATTATATGGGGCCCTCAGTTCTTTTTATGTTTTTTTTACATGTTTTTTCTACACATTTTTGTTTTACGCATTTTTTTTTACATCTTTTTGTCATACACATTTTTGTTTTACAAATTTCTTTAACTTTTCTTGTTTTTGTTTTACAACTTTCTTTATCTCTTCTTGTTTTTGTTTTTCACCATCGTTATATTTTTCCATTGTGTGTGTGTGTGTGTGTGTGTGTGTCTGTGTGTGTATGTGTGTGTGTGATCCACCCTGTAAGTTTGTCACCCAATAAGTGTTCTTCATGATGGTATGAACTGTTTTCATGTTGATTGCTAATGTTTGGTTTTTACCTTTAAGTCATGATGTTGATACTAAGGTATGTTTCTTTTGATATGGCAGGCAATGAGTTCACTTCATCCATCCATCCATCCACCAGTTTCTATGGTCTCTCTTGTGACTGGAATGTACAATCCTTTTTTAATAAGATCTTTAACGAATCGGTAACTGGGCATTTCTCAAACCAAGGAAGAACTCAAGGTTGAAAAGGGTGTGACTTCAAGGGAACTTGATGCATTTGTGTTGGCCATTCTCTTGGGTGCTTGGATGTTTTCTTCTTGGGTTTTCTCGTTGTTCTGATGTTACCCAATTATCGGAAGCTGAGACAATAAAAATAAGAAGTCTTTACATGGTGTGGTTCTCACGCATAAAAACACAAAACACAAAAACAAACGAAAAAAAAGGGTGAGAATTCAAAGCACACCCCTTAGACCAAATAATCTCTTGGGCTACAAGCACTAGTTATGGAACCAAAAACGTTCCCTCTAACTAAGGCCCTTCTCGCTTCCCATTCTCTCCCTTGTTTCGTCAGAATGGTGGTGGCTCTTGGTGAAGGCATTCTTGTTACTTAAAGAGGATGGATTGGCCAAATGCACTAATGTGAAGTCACTGGAAGTGGTTAGTTTGAGGCCGGAGTTGGAATGAGATTTTCCAAGTCACATTAATCATGCAACACACAAGGGGCTGTACACCACCTTGTTCTTGGGATTCCATTCCATTCTCTTCTCTCCACCCTTCTCTTCACTATTCACCTCATTGTCGGTTGTATCATTAATGTATATTTTGGTAGATATCTTGTTTTCTTTTTGGTAAATTCTTATGGTTAAGACTTTAACTCTTGTTCCAAAGGACATTTCCAGAGCCTACAAACTCTTTGAATGTGGGTTTGTCAGGGCATTAAGGGCATAAGCCTACTTTGGGGAGGACCCACTGACATTCCTATTTGGTGCACCAGTTAACTTCTTTTACTTAACATTTTGCAATTAATTTTATTTTTGTTCATTTCCATCTTGACATCCATTTCATCGATGTCATAGTTGTCCCTTTTTATCTATATTTCTTGTTCCTTTTTCTTTCTCCATTCTAACGCTACCGGCGATTCATGATTAGTCATGGGGGTACGAGGCTCGATTTTTTCGATTTTCTCCTAGCCCCAATTTTTTAAATTTTTTTTCCTAACCCCTACACCTTCGGTAGTCATCATTAATATATTTCTAGATCCACAATCAGCCAAACCACAACCTAGCCAATGGACTTACACCGAAGCAAGGTATTAATTACATGATGATTCATTTACCCTTGCTAATATACGATTGTGTTGTGTGTGCATATGGCAATCATGCAACAACGGACCGGATCTGGAAGGAACACTTGGAATGGAGCAACACTGAAGTAGCTTTGCAAGGAGCAAGATCGATGGTGCACTTACCGATGGAGAACGAAAGGCACAATCTTGGCGTTGGCAGTAGCAACACTTCTTTCTCTCTCTCTTTCTCAAGCTGCCAAATAAGGCCTGATGTCAATGTAATAAGGTGTTCACCCTTGTTGTCATGAACACCAGTTTTGTCAATTCTTGTAATGATGATCCGTTCACAAGTCATCCCATTATATCCATTCAGTCAATAATCCCATACCTTCCCAATATTTTGTAAGGAACTCGAGGACAAGTTTTCATTTAGTCATGGGGGTATGATGAGACGCAATATCGCGCCCATGATATCGCATACGCGATATCGCGTCGTCCCCTGCGATATCGCGTACACGATATCGTGGTGCATCATCATATCTATAAATAAGAGGCGGCTCTCCCTTGTTTCCTCATTCTAGGCTAGAAGTAGGGAAACTCTGGCAGATTGATCACTCCAGAGATAGAATATTTTCCATATGCCCACAATAAGAGTCCTAAAGTGAATGGATCTTTATTCGAGCAACATTGTACCTGAACACAAGTTGTGTACGAAAATAAAGATGAACTTCCTGGATAAACCTTGCAGTGCATGGAATAGGATTTTATTTAATGTTATTTATTGCTTTCTCTCTCACCCTTATCTCCTAGTAATGCGGAATGAGTACGAATTGATTAAGAGCATTTAAGAATGTGTACGGATAATCAAGGAACAGATGCTCATCGCACTTAGGCTAGATTAGATTCTCTCAACCATTTCCTCCTAGTTAAGTGCCTCAATATGATCACTTTGAGCACATGCATTACGCGTGGTGATCCCAGCAACGATTAGCGTTTGGTAGCCACAGTTGCATCGGTTCAGGGTGTGTACGGTAAGTGGGAACAGATGTTGATGCTAGGTAATTTAGACTTAGTTCATTAGTTAGAGTTAGTAATTAGTTTCTCAACCCTCCACCTTGTTAGCATAGGAGACATAAAACATAAAAATCTAAAAAAATCATATACCTCGAACGTACTTAACCATACACCGTGACAACTACAAGTAAGTCTGGGAAGACAACGAATGATTAACCCTAAGTGTTCCATGGGGCATGTAGGCACTTAGTCTATGGAGTTCGACCAAATCGTGCGTGCTACGCTCGTATTTGTATGGTTGAGTGTAGGGGTATCTCGCCACTCATCAGTTATCTTCCCCATTAATAGGAAGGATTGATCAATGAAAAGTTTATCATGTGAAGAATGGGATTTTGTTTAAGAATGGAAAAAATTATGTTCCAAAGTGTGATTTTAGGTACAAACTCATTGAAGAGAAACATCAAAGTGACATGGTTGCACATATGGGCAAGACCAAGACATTGGAATTAGTGAACAAAAATTACTTTTGGCTAGGTATATATAGTGATGTGGTTAAATTTTTAAAAGAATGCTATACTTGTCAAAAGTTCAAAGGAGGAAAATGTGTAGATGGTCATTATCTACCTTTGCCAATCCCAAATGCTCCTTGGGAAAGTGTTTCTTTGGACTTTGTTTGTGGCATTCCTAAGACAAAATATGATCATGAATCTATACTACTTGTAGTAGATAGATTTATCAAGCTGGATCATTTTATTCCATGCAAGAAAAGTAGTGATGCTTCCCATGTTGCACATTTATTCTTTCAGCATGTTGTGAGGCTACATGGCTTTCCTTTAAACATTGTGAGTGATAGGAATGTCAAGTTTACCAATCATTTTTAAAGATCTCTTTGGAAAGTACTTGGAACCAAGTTGTATTTTTGCACAGCCTATCACCCCTAAATTGATGGGCAAACTGAAGTTGTGAATAGGTCTCTACTAAAGATCTTGAGATGTTTGTGTAAGGATTAGCCTCAAAGATGGGAAAACATGTTGGCCCATGCTAAATTCTCATATAATAATGCTTCCCATTCTAGCATTGGTAAGAGTCCTTTTATGACAAATTATGGGTTTTCATCAAGAATGGTTGATGAGTTGAGAAAACTTGAAGATTATGCCTCTTTGAGTTTAGACTTTATTGAGCAACTAAGAGAATTGCATCAACAAGTTAAATCTCTCTTGGAGAAAAAGACAAAGATTGTGTCTTCCAAGGCCAATGAGGGTAAAAGGATAATTAATTTCTAGATTGGTGATTATGTTTGGGTTTACTTGAGTAAAGAAAGGCAAAATACTGTGCACTTCTACAACCTCAAGTCAAAGAGAATTGGTCCATTTTATATTAGGGCCAAAATCAATCCAAATGCTTATGAGATTAACTTACCTAATGATTTTCCTATTTCTTGTGTTTTTAATGTTTCAGATTTGAGCCCATACCATGGGAATGTAATTGCATCAAACTTGAGGGATAGTCTTGAGATCCTCAAGGATGTCCTTGAAGACTCAAAGTCTACAAAGCGACCAAGGAAAGCAATTATGTTGCAAGCAAGGTTAGGAGCATAAGAGGCAAAAAAGTACATGAGTACTTGGTGCATTGGAATGATAAGGGTTTGAAAATGCCATTTGGATCCATGAGAACGATTTGGCTTTGTGGGGGCTTAATACTATCCCAAGCGTACAACCAACTTGAGGGCAAGTTTAAATTCTTAAGGGTGGGAGAGATGATGAGGACATCACCTAGCCCATGTCTAAACCTCAATATGTTTGTGCATATAGGTTTGTGTGTTTTTGTGTTTTTCTTTTAGTGTTGTTTTGTTGATGATGATCTCAGGGTATTTTGGCATGTTTGGGAGTCTTTTGGGGCCATTTTGATGACTTTAGGGTGTTCTGGGGCCTATGGGAACTTGTTTGCAGGTGTCCAGAGGTTCCAGGCCTTAAAGTAAGCATCTTTAACTTTGACCCTTGGTAGGATAGACGTCTACATTGCTTATTAGACATTTATTGCACCTCAAAGACATCTACTTTGATAACTTCTACACTTAGGAGAGACGTCTCATGTTTTTCAAAGATGTCTACTCTGATAACTTCTACACTTAGGAGAGACGTCTCCTATTTCTCAAAGACATGTTTCATAGATTTTAACAAACATTCAATGGAATGATAAATTGGAGGGAAGATGAAGAGAAGGGAATGGGGAAGAGAGGGGAGGCAGCAATGAAGGGAAGAAAGGTATAAATAGACCTCTTGGGCCTTCAATTTGAGAAAGAGAGTCAAAAAGAAAGTTTAGAGAAAGAGAAAGAGAAAGAGAAAGAGAGTGTGTAGGGAGTTGAGAGAAAAGTAGAGAGAGAGATAGAATCTTGGCATGGTGCCTTGATGATCATCCTTGTGAGTGTGTAATTGCTTTGATTGAGTGTGTGAGAGTTGGCTTGCATCTCTTGTTTGTCCTTGGGAATTATGCTTCCTTTCATATGTAAATTTCTCATTGGAACAAGAGTAAAGCTTTCATTTTCCTTTTCTTGTTCAAATTTGCTATTTTGTGACTTTAAGAGAGCTTGGATTGTGGAATCTATGGGAGCTCCTCATCATGTAAGCAATAAGACAAGACAATATATGAGTATGATCAAAACCTAAAAAGGTTTTTCATAAAAATCTTTGTTCTACTCAACAGAGGAAGACAATATGCAATAATTTTGTTTTGAGCAATAAGCAATAAGACAAGACAATATATGAGCATGACTAAAACCCAAAAACATTTTCTAAAAACAATATGCTAACATGACGGAAACCTATGCAATAATTTTATTGTAAGCAATAAGATAAAGACAATATTTGAACATGATTGAAACCCAAAAACATTTTCATAAAAATTTTGTAGAACAAGACAATATAAGATAATTTTGTTGTAAGCAATAAGACAAAGACAATATATGAGCATGATTGAAACCTAAAAAGGTTTTCATAAGCAATATGACAAGACAATATGCGATAATTTTCTTGTGAGCAATAAGACGACAATACATCAGCATGACTGAAACCCAAAATGCACGTTTTCCTAAAAACAAAAAACAATGTGCCGGCATGATTGAAACCCCAAATGTACGTTTTCCTAAAAACCATATGCCAACATAACTGAGACCCAGAACGTTTTCATAAAAATCCTTGCTCTGCTGGACGGAGAACGGACGAGGATTGAAACCCAAAACAACCCAAAATCTTTTTATAGGTCCCACCGAGATTTGAACTCGGGCTATTGGATTCAGAGTCCAATGTCCTAACCACTAGACCATGGGACCAGATGTTTAAAGTTGTTAACTATTTATTAAAACATAAAGAGGTACGCCCCTTTCGAATCTTCGCAAACCTCTTCAAAACCATCTTTACTTCTTTAAAAGAGTTGCCAAACAGTTTCATAAACAGCACTGAATTCACTTTCTAAACGGATACCGATGGTAGTATTTTCATAGGAAAACCAAAATACCGCCGACTTGCCGCTTTCCAATGGATGCAGCTGCCTGATTTTAGAGAAAATGACATGGGCAATCGGCATATGTAGTTTAGTTTTGCAAACGTCAAACCAACATGCTTCAGGTGTGCTTCAATTTTAGTTCTGCCTCTTCCCGCTACTAATTCACGTATTTTGTTATGCGTTGTCGATGCTTTGCAGAGAATTCGTTAACTGTATGTTGTATATGTTTGTATTTTTTGGAAAAGTCAGTGCAAGTCGATCTTGTTAGAGGCGTGCACATTGATTTCGATTTTAGCGGGCTCCTTTCGGATTTGTGCAATAGCTGCTTCGCGTGATCTCGACTTTTTGATTTTGATGATTTGATGTTGATTTTTTTTAAAAAAAAAAAATTGTTCCTACTTGCCGATTCAACGTTGGAATCGTAAACCCTAGCAATTCATGTGCTGTTTCTTGGCAATTCTGGAGAGTGCTAGTTTGTGTATCTAACTTTAGGGCCGCCTCGAGAATTTAGGTTGCCGAGTTTTATAGTTCATCGTGTTTCAGGCAAGTTTTATGCCTATTTTGGTGTCTGCATACTTTGTCAAAGCATTTGTTCTAGTGATTGCGGTGTTTGGCAAAGCTTTTTTTGCTTTTGTGCTTTTTCGATATGTCTGAGCAATATATATTTGATTAGCGTATACTTAGTTTCTGACTCTGTTTCGCTGAGTGCTTTGTCAAAATTCTCAGAAATTAGCACGAAATGCGAATTTAGTGATCATGGATATCTCTTTTTTCTCCTTTTGGAAGATTTCGTAGTTTTCGGGCGATTGCCCCCAAACCTGTTCAACTAAGTTTCGCTCAACCTTTAAAGAATACTTCTGGTCTGATTCAAGTGGATCGTTTCAACTCATATTTCCCATTTATAGAGAGTTCATATATTTCAGCTAAGAATTAAACCTATTCATGTCAAAGATAGACTTTCTCCCTGGAGAAGTAAAATGGTTGAACATAGCAGATCATGTTTTTGAAGAAATGTCATCAGGTTAAAAAATGCAGGAGATGGTTTTCAATTTTTGAGGCAAGTATTAAGTGAATAAATAACAAAATATACCGGATGGACAAGTTCAATCTTTCAAAAGCTTTCACAAATATACAGTCATGAATCTTGAATATGATTAAAGCACATACATTTTGTGCTGAAAATTTTTTGTTTTGATGAAAAGAGTTAATTTTCTCTTTACTGTCTCCTAAAGTTGTCGATGCAAGTAAAATTGTCTTGATTTGTGATAAACTAAATGCTTGGTTTGTAGACTACTGGCTTTTTGTTAGCAACTATTGACTTGCTGGTTGATTTCAGAATGTTTTGCTACAGGTGTAGAAAAGCATGACCAGCGATATTTGGAGTTGGATTAGTTTGCATTGCACATACGCAGAGAATGGTGCACAGGACTAGGGTTTTGTGAAGGAGATAAATATACAAAATTAGTAGCCAGATGTTCCTTGGATTTTGAGAAGAAAGTCTCAGAAGATGCGGGTGCCCGATTGTCCGGTTTGCTGGGATACATTTAATAGAAGCAAACGTGTACCTCGTCTCCTAAGGTGTGGTCACACTGTATGCCAAGCATGTTTGGAATGTTTGCCCACAGAAAACAGAAGATGCCCTGAGTGCCGTTATCCATGTAGTTGGAGAAGTGCAAATGAGCTTCCAAAAAACTTCATACTACTAAGAGCAATGGAGTTACCTGCTTCTGTTGAGTCAGCTGCCGGGCACTTGTCTGTAAGAAGCATTTTATCAGATATGCACATATCACTTCCACTGCCAAAATTGGTATGGGCAGACTTTGCACCTCACAGGTTGCTTAGGCAAGTACTCAAACTCAGTTGTATATCAGGATTGATTTTCTTGATTGTTCCAGTGTCACTTATTCCAGTGCTGCTAGCTTGGTGTACTGCTGCAGTCGGCTTCCTCATTTTCATCTCATTGTTCGTTGCAGGTATTGGATTTTCTCTAGTTATAGTACTCATTTGGTTGTCTTGTACCGTGGTGTCCGGAGTTATAAGGTTACATAAGTTGATGTTTGAAAGAGCAGTTCTTTTATATAGAATATCCAGAGACTTCTGTCAAGTTATTTGGACCATGGGCAGTATTTTGGGTTACATATAACAATGGAATGCATATTTCCCTTGGCACAATGACATGTTTCTTTCAGTTTTGATTGTCATTGTACATAAGCTGAAGAGCAGTTCTTTTATATAGAACATCGAGAGACTTCTGTCAATTTATTTGGACCATGAGCAGGCTTTTACGTTACATATAACATCGGAATGTATATTTCCCTTGCCACAATGATATGTTTCTTTCAGTTTTGATTGTCATTGTACAGTTATTCTACCTTTTCCCCAATGGGAAAAAAACGATGTATGTACAGATTAGCCTCAAATTTTTGCCACGAGAGTAAAAGTCTCCGAAAGTGATTTGAGGTTTCCATGGATGCATAGTCTGTGTATAACATGATAATTTGATAATTTGCCTAGCTTTGCTATTCAGTGGTTGAGGAATAATCAGACCGATCAAGGTGGAAGAGATATATTATTATTGAAACTGAAATTTTGAGATATATTATTATTGAAACTGAAATTTTTATTTCATCCATAGATTCTCTGGATTTAATATATATGCTATGAGTTTTGAAAACATCATTAAAAAAATCACTTTGGTAATATTTGAACAAATTAACTAAATTTGCAGCTATAATATTCCATCTATGTCTAATGCATTGACATTGCAGGAAAATGTGGGATTCATCATCTTTAATGTTATTTGTATTTGTATTGCACAGGTGGCATACTCATTTTTCATGAGGAATTTTGAGTTGTCTACATGTTTGAACTCTTAAATGATGAGATTTCATTCACTCTACTAATTCTATAACATAATTGATGAGGAATAGTGGCAGATAAATAATTTGCCTTTGAATTAAGGTTTCTCTTGATACTATTTAATAAAAATGTTTTTTAGGGGGGTTTTGCATTTTCCCAATGTTTTTGAAATCCTACTTCTTTTACCAATTTGAAAACCTATTTAGGATCAAAATAAATAATGTACTCTTGAATATTTCTTTTATTAAGCTATAGACCCTCCTTGTGAAGTCATCTTTTATTATAGATTTCCGTCATCACTTTTTTGGAGTATATATCCAATGAAGATGTACAAAGATTATGAGTGTAGGTTATTTATTGAAAATAGCTTCAACATCTAACAACATTATCTTTACTTCAAAAAGCATAAAATCATATTGTGTCTGTCTCTTCATTTTAAATTAATCTAAATTTCTTTTCTTTGTTTTCAATATTTATTTGATAAAGCAAGATTCATCCAACACACCTGTAAGGAAGAGGAGGTTGACCAATAGCATGATAAAATTGTTTTTGAGTATCTTAGAATAGAATAGATTCCTTTTTAGATTTGTTTTTTTAAAGCAAATAAGATTTTCAAACTACTTGCAACTCCTTGAGTAATGTCTTAATCCCATTTCTTATTTTAAGAGCATTTCCAATCAAGCTATTTGTAAGAGGACATTATGATCACGTGTTCATGTTCTATAGTAAAACTATACATCTTATTACTAGTATTATAAATCTTAATTTTAGCTTTTTGGACATTAATTTCCATTCATGATTGTTGATAAAAGTCATCAAGAGTATTAAGCATTTGCTACAATCTTTTTATTGAATTTAAAATTAAGACATCATTAGCATAGAGTAGGAGTCTAACAAGATTGCTTTTAATTGTAATTGCAAATTGAGTTAGTATTTTATGCATCCATTCTTCAAGTTTATCAATTAAAAGCTTAAATAAAGTAGTAAAAAGATAACATCCTTGTTTAACATCAACAAAACTATCAAATAAAATTGTTTCTTACTTATTTGTAAATAAACGCAGAGCTCTTTGTAAAGGTTTTTGGATAGTAGATAACAATGTGTTGGGGACCTCTAAATTTTCTAAGTGTTTTAATAACTTGCTTTGAATGAGAGAATTATTAGTCTTAGAAAGTCTACAAAGTAGATAAAAGTTTTCTTGTATAGAACTTTTGTTCTATCAATAAGATATTTTAAAGTGATGAGATGATTTATAGTAGAATGTTGCCCCCTAAATGTTGCCTAAAAAGTTGTACACTTTCTTCAACCCATCTTACAAGCATAGATTTTAAAATAGTAGCTAGAAGCTTAGCAAAAACATCGTTGATTATAATTAGTAAATACTTATTTAGATTTTTGTCTCTTATTGTAAAGAGAATAACTACTTTATTGATGCACCATTCTTTTTCTAACCTTGCATAACTAAATTTAACTTCTTCCATATGGCATTTGATATAGCAGTTATTATGCAAAGTTTAGCAATGATATCATAGCTAAAAATATTGTAGCTCTATATAAGTCATCATAGATACGATGTAGTGGGCCATGGTTATGCCTATAAATACCAACCTACCCTCATGTCAAAACAAGAAGTTTTTGCCAACCCTTAGCGAAATTCTTATAATTTGTTTTCGTAAAGTTAAAGTTAGAGTGAATGTGAACATTGTGGTGAATTACAGTTGTATAAAATCTTTATTTGAGTGGATTGTTTCTAGACACAATTTATGAATAGCAATAAAGATCGAGATTGTTCTTCATTGTTGTAGCATTTCACTTAGCATAGTTTTACTTTTCCATAATGTTTACTTTTATTTAGTCATTTACATTTCCTAAGTCCTTTAATATTCCAATGTCTATTAGTAAGGTAGAATAAGTATGCTTGGTTTTGGGTGAAAAGTGTAATTTGTTAGTAACCTGGTAGTGACTTTGGGTGATTTGCTCAACAGTGAACTTACTTGGTAATCCTAGTAACAATTACATTAGCCTAGGATGTGTACAAAAAACCAACAAATTCTTATTGTCAGAGGATAAAATAGATTTACATTTTCATTGTTCTTAGCATTAGAATTTACATTCACTTTCATCATGCTTACACTTAGTGTATTTCAAGCCAAACAACATTAGTTCATCATATACCTTACTAAGAGTTAAACCATATGATTTACACCTCGCTAACTCTAAGTGGGAAGATAATGATCATGAACTTAACATCAACCTGCTAGTACACTTACATTGTCCATTCGTGGATTACGATATGATCCCACATGAACACTTGTGACTTGTATGGTTGAGTGTTGGAATATCTAATTGCTCAGCATTGGTGTCATTGCCAGGGATGTGTCAATGTGTGCTAGTTAGTTAATTTTTACAAAGTTTGTTGTATCAAGCACCACAAAGTGCATCTCTCATGCTTAGAATAATGTTTCAAAATGTGCACACTTAAGCATCAAAACAAAGTAACATGGCTTCTACCACTAAAGAAAAATTTCCACCTATTATTGATTTTAATGAAAGTCATGACAAAGATTACAATGAAGTAGATTGGAGTGCATTGATGCAAACTAGGATTTCATATGCTCATACTAATCCTTATTATTCTGATTTTACATTCATTTTTCATCAAGATGAACAACTCAAATGAAAAGACCTACAGTGTACATTATCTTGTCACCCAAATGCTTAGCACCATCAATGCTTCAGGTGGCCCTCATGAGGTCAAATCTTGGTCATGTGCAAGAAGCATATCAAGTCACCAAAAACATAACTAGGCCATATTAGCCAATGAAGGCTCAAGCAAGAAGGGATGCCATCATGGAGGTAGGATATAAATAAGACAACGGGAAGAAGGCACCATAGATAATTGTCCTGGTAGCAAAGGAAGATACCCTATTCCAAACTGAGAAATTCTATCAAACTCATTGGTCTCATTCCCAAATACTAATAATTCATATTGAAGATCCCATTAAAATAAAACTACATTAAGCTCTTGTAGAAATCCTTGGAAGAAACGAGAACTTAAGACTTAGGAGGAATTCAAGGCCTAAGACCTCCAATAGATGAAGAAGAGATTAATCAAGGAGTTAGAAAAGGAAAATTAGCTAGCACCATTCTCCAACTTCTTTATCTTCTTTGTCACATTCATCAATAAATTCTGACAAGATAGAATGAAGACTAAAGGATCATGATGCGGAGAAAATGAGAGACATGCATACAGAAGAAGGCATCCTAATGAAGAAGAAGATAACCATGAAGAAAGAGCAAAGAGGATTAGATATGAAAGGAGAGAGAATTATGTGCATTAGAGGGATCATCTCTACAATAGAGCTCATGAACCCAAAGACTATGAATAACCCCTGCTAATGACTCACAACATTATCAACATTAGGAAAGCTGTGTATATTCCTACAAAGCATTTAAGGAATAGTCACATCAAGCAACTTGACATGCATAATATCTTAAAATTTGAAGGTGGCTACAATGCATATACACAACACCATCTTTAAGTCTTCCATGATACCTGTGTCCTACAAAACATAGAGAATGATTGGCAGAAATTGAAGTTGTTTCCTAAAACACTCATAAAGGAAGTAGAGAGCTAGTACAAATCCTTAAAACTGGTGATGAGTGGCGAGGTACCCCTACACTCAACCATACGAAATGAGCGTAGCACGCACGATCCAGTCAAACTCCACACACTAAATGCCTAAACGCCCCATGGAACACTTGGGGTTAATCATTCATTATCTTCCCAAACTTACTTGTTGTTGTCACAGTGTATGGTTAAGTAAGTCCGAGGTATATGATTTTTATGGTCTTTTCTGGTTTTTCTCCTATGCTATGAGGTGAAGGGTTGAGAAAGCTAACTAACTCTAACTAAGGACCTAAGTCTAAATTAACTAGCGTCAGCATCTGTTCCCACTTACCGTACACACCCTGAACTATGCAACTGTGGCTACCAAACGCTAATCGTTACTGGGATCACCACACGTAACACACGTGCTCGAAGTGGTTGTATTGAGGCACTTAACTAGGAGGAAAGGGTTGAGAGAATCTATCTAGCCTAAGTGCAATGAGCAACTGATTTCTTGACTAACCGTACACATCCGTCGTGCACGACTGCCACTGGGATTACCAAGCGTAGATCCTAGATACACCACTAGGTTACCAAGTAGTCACACGAGATGCTCGTAATCAAGTCGTGCTCATACCACATGCGACGAGCAGCCGATTCCTTTACTAACCGTACACATCCTTAAATGCTTGTAATCAAGTCGTACTTGTACCGCATTCTAGGAAAGTAATAAATAGCAATTAAATAAAATCCTATTCCATGCACTGCAAGGTTTATCCAATCAAGTTCATCTTTATTGCCATACACAACTTGTGTTTAGGTACAATGTTTCTCGAATAAAGATCCGTTTACTCTAGGACTCCTACTACAGGCACATGGAAAATAATCTATCTCTGGAGTGATCAAACTGCTAGAGTTTCCCTACTTCTAGACCAGGATGGGAAATGAGGGGAGTGCCGCCTCTTATTTATAGATTTGGCGACGGACCGCGATATCATGTACGTGATATTGCAGGGGACGACGCGATATCGCATGGGATGCGATATCATGACGGCCACGATATCGCGTACGCGATATCACAGTGCATGTGATATCGCGTCTCATCATACCCCCATGACTGAATGAAAACTCGTCCTCGAGTTCCTTACAATAATATCGGGAAGGTATGGAATTATTGAGGGAAATGGAACTAATGGGATGACATGTGAACGGATCATTATTACAAGACTTGACAAAACTGGTGTTCATGACAACAAGGGTGAACACCTTATTACAATGACATCAGGCCTTAGTTGGCAGCTAAGAAAGAGAGAGAGAGAAAGAAGTGTTGTTGCTGCCAACACCAAGATTGCGCCTTCGTTGTCCATCTGTAAGCGCACCATCGATCTTGCTCCTTGCATAGCTACTTCAGCGCTACTCCATTCCAAGTGTTTGTTCCAGATCCAATCTGTTGTTTGTATGATCACCATCTGCACACACAACACAATCATATATTAGCAAGGGTAAATGAATCATCATGTAATTGATACCTTGCTTCAGTGTAGGTCCATTGGCTAGGTTGTGGTATGGTTGATATGGATCGGGAGATATATTACTGATGACTACCAAAGGTGTAGGGGTTAGGAAGAAAATTAAAAATTTCGAGGCTAGGAGAAAATCGAAAAAATCAAGCCCCATACCCCCATGACTAATCGTGAACCTCCAATAGCGTTAGAATGGAGAAGAAAAAGGATTAAGAAAGAGAGATAAAAAGGGACAACTATGGCATCGATGAAATGGATGTCAAGATGGTAATGAACAAAATAAAATTAATTACAAAAATGTTAGGGGAAAGAAGTTAACGAATGCCCCAAATAGGAATGTTAGTGGGTCCTCCCCAAAGCAGGCTCATGCCCTTAATGCCCTGACAAACCCACATTCAAAGAGTCCGTAGGCTCTGGGAATGTCATTTGAAACAAGAGTTAAAGTCTTAACCACAAGTGTTTACCAAAAAGAAAACAATGCGTCAACCAAAATATATACACTAATGAGACAACCGGCAATGAGGTGAACAATGGAGAGAGGGGTGAAGAGAAGATAATGGAATGGAATCCCAAGAACAAGGTGGTGTACAGCCCCTTGTGTAGTTCATGATTAATGTGACTTGGCAAATCTCATTCCAACTCTGACCTCAAACCAACCACTTCCAGTGACTTCGCATCAATGCATTTGGCTAAACCATCCACTTGGATAACAAGGATGCATATCCAAAGAGCCACCACCATTCTGACGAAACAAACGAGAGAATGGGAAGCGAGAAGGGCCTTAGTTAGAGGGAACACTTTTGGTTCCATAACCAGTTCTTGTAGCCCAAGTTTATTCGTCTAAGGCGTGTGCTTTAAATTCTCACTTTTCTTTTCTTTCTTTCTTTTTTTGTTTTTATGCATGAGAACCACACCATGCAAAAACTTTTATTTTTATTGTCTCAGCGTTCGATAGTTGGGTAACATCGGAATGGCAAGAAAACTCAAAAAAAAAAAAAACATCCAAGCACCCAAGAGAATGACTAACACAAAAGCATCAAGTTCCCTTGAAGTCACACCCTTTTCAATCCTTGAGTCCTTCCTTAGTTTGAGAAATGCCTAGTCACTGATTCATTTAAGTTCTTATTAAGAAGGGATTGTACAATTCCAAGCCGAGAGAAACCATAGAAATTGGTGGATGGATGGATGAAGTGATCTCATTGTCTGTCATATCAAAAGAAACATACCTTAGTATCAACATTGTGACTTAAAGGTAAAAACCAAAAATTAGCAATCAATATGAAAACAGTTCATACCATTATTCCGAACACTTATTGGGTGACAAACTTACAAGGTGGATCACACACACACACACACAAAATGGAAAAAGTATAATGATGTTGTAAAACAAAAACTAGAAAAGTTAAAGAAATTTGTAAAACAAAAATGTGTAAGACAAAAACGTGTAAAAAAACGTAAAAAGAACTAAGGGCCTTATATGATTAGCATAGGTGGCCATCTCCCCCATGATTGAGTTGTAAGGGAGAGATCCGAAATAATGAGCATCTATTTGAATTTCTAAGAAGTGCCCAACTTTTCCCAATTGATGATCTTATATTAAGGGGTGGAAGTTGGCGACGCTCATATTCCAATGTATATATGCTTTCGTTATGGGCATGGGTTTCCTCAGTTCGTTCCATGCATATTTGTTTGCTCTTTCGAGTAGCTGTCAACCACGGGATGTCTACTACTTGTGTGATTGCTATATACAGGCATCTTTGTTTCATATTTTCAAGGGCACACCTACTTCATGGAGGAGATGAGCATCCCTCCATGTCATCACCCGATGAATCACTGTATGTGATGCATGGAACTTTCCTCTTCTCGATCTTTCCACAAATGTTTATCTTAGCGATTTCCAAGGAAAGATCACGGATCCTAAGGCATGCATCTACTATACTTAGCCATGCCCTTCCATTTATAATTGGGAAGTCCCCTTCGTTGTTGTTCACTTCAATCACTAGAAAATCAACTGGGTAAGATCAATCACAAACAGTGGTAATGATTTCCTCCACCAATCCCAAGGGAATGGTGATGGACTGGTCTACCAGCTCTCGTTGAATGTTGCTCTTCTTAAGTTGGGGTAGGTTCCGGGCATGATACATCTCTCGTGAAATTAAGTTAACTCTAGAACTTGAGTCAATAAGAGCCCTATGTGGTTCATTTTCGGTGATCTGTAAATAGATTAAGGGACTCACAGGGTCAGTTAGTTTCGTCGGAAGGTGGCCTACTTTAATCCAGTCGGTTACGGTATGCGTTAACATAACCGTATGCGTTAAGCTCTGATTTTTGATGAAAGGGTGCTTCAAAGTGTTATATGGTGGAGGAGTGTACAGGGGCTTAACCGCTTGTTGTTGCGAGAGTTTGTTTGGGCTTTTGGTTCTAAAGAAGGGTCTTCTCTTTTTACAATTGTCAGAACCAGTAATAGGTTGAATATATACAGCTCTCATAGCGTGACGTTGCTGCGGTTGAGGAGTTACTACCTCTGTTATGTCAAACATACTTCGGGTTGCAAGTAGGGGCTCTTCATGATCATCTCTTTCATGATGTCTATGATGTCTGTGTTGTTCCCCACTCTCCCTACATCCTTGCCCTTGTCCTCTCTCTCGACTTTCCCATCGAGGTCTTTCGTCCTTTTTACCTTTATCCTCTCCGCTGTGTTCATGATGGCTACACCCAGATGTGGAAGGAGAGGGTGAATGATGTGAAGAAGAGGAAGAAGAAGGGGAACCATCACCATGACGATGTTTCCTACCTTCTCTTCAGCTGCTATGACCCCGATCGTGGTAACGATCTAAGTGCCCGTCCTTAGCATGAGTGGTTGTTCCCTCTGTGACAGTTGGTGTTCATAGGCATCAAAACCATGATTATGTATCATTGATCATAGATTCTGATACCTAACCTCCTCACCATCGTTAGGAGGGGGAACATCATTTGCTAAAGAACCTATGATAAGGGGTTCCTCATCTCTTATTTCACTAAGGATGTGCGGGACCTTGCCCTTCAATAATGCATGTTGACTCTCTTGCCTTAAGTCTCTCATACGTTGGGCATCTGTGGGATAATAATCCCTCATATCAAAATCTTCTGCAATGTATTCCGTGAAATGTTCTTGCATACCAATCTGTGCCAAGGAATGGAAAATCATGCAAGAGATTGATCAATCTGGGGGTAACACAATGTTACCTTGAAAATCTCTCCACCGCAGTTGTTTGTCCTGATGGAGAATAAAAGTAAAATTAGGAATATACTCATCGGGATGAGTATATGTCATCTTATAGTGTTTAGGACTTGGCTGATTTTGGTTATGTGTTTTATATTGCCGACTGTCTCTAGTATGGTTCTTAGGTGGTGAGTTGCTCTTATGAGAAGAAGGCATTTTTATTGGTGTGCTAATTTCACCGTTATATAAAATTTTTCTGTTGATTAACCCGAAGGTTCATTAAGGCTCACAACAATGTGAGTAATATTCCTTATGTTCTATTCGGTGCACAAACACTTAGTCCCTGGCAACGGTGCCAATGATGAGTGGAGAGGTACCCCTACACTCAACCATATGAAACGAGTGTAGCACGCACGATCCGATCGAACTCCGTAGACTGAATGCCTAAACACCCCATGGAACACTTGGGGTTAATCATTCGTTGTCTTCCCAGACTTACTTGTTGCTGTCACNTTGAGAGAATCCATCTAGCCTAAGTGCGATGAGCAATCGATTCCTTGACTAACCGTACACATTCGCCGTGCATGACTACCACTAGGATTACCAAGCGTAGATCCTGGATACGCCACTAGGTTACCAAGTAGTCACACGAGATGCTCATAATCAAGTCGTACTCATACCGCATGCGACGAGCAACCGATTCCTTGACTAACTGTACACATCCTTAGATGCTCGTAATCAAGTCGTACTCGTACCGCATTCTAGAAAAGCAATAAATAGCAATTAAATAAAATCCTATTCCATGCACTGCAAGGTTTATCCAATCAAGTTCGTCTTTATTGTCGTACATAACTTGTATTCAAGTACAATGTTGCTCGAATAAAGATCCGTTCACTCTAGGATTCCTACTGCGAGCACATGGAAAATAATCTATCTCTGGAGTGATCAAACTACTAAAGTTTTCCTACTTCTAGACCAGGATGGGAAATGAGGGGAGTGCCGCCTCTTATTTATAGATTTGGCGACGGACTGCGATATCGCAAGGGATGATGCGATATCGCAGTGCATGCAATATTGCATCTCATCAACTGGCATCAATTCAATAATGGAGTACCATGCTAGAACTCTTCAATGATAAATATCAAACTTATTCCAGAGTGTCGAATTTGAAAAAGAAAATCCAATGATGGAAACAAGGGACACATGAATCCTTTGATGCAACAATGGGAAAGTATTATTCCTTATTGCATAGATGCCCATGCCATAAATTCTCCCAACAAGAACAGCTATGACATATCATTGATGGGCTAAGGAACCAAAAAATAGAAACCCTTGAGATATATGTCCAAGGTAGATTATTTGAGATGATAGCTCATTGAATCCAAAGACTAATAAACCAAGTGATGAAAGAGGAAGGAGAGCTTACGAAAAAGGAATCAACTAAAGAGTATAATAGAGATCTAGCAATTAGAAAAAGAATATAAGGATATCACAAGAGGAAGAAACATTAGAAGGTACAATTCAATGGAAGACTCTACCTATCAAGAAATTAGTTAATGATACTACAACAAGGGTAGAGAAAATATGAGATTCTATATATGAGAAGTTTGCTATAGCACTAAAGATAGAAGAGGAAAGGACTGAACAAGCCTTCAACAGAAGTAAGGAAAAAAAAGAAGAATAAAGATAATGGATGTGAGAACTATAAACACAAAGGGAAAGTTGCTTCGATGGAGGAAATAATGGACTAAAGTTCATAGAATGACGAAGAGTGTTAGTTGAATATGAACATCCTATGGGATGTTATCCTATTATGGCCCACTTACAAGAGTCTAGGCATATGTACTCAATCCAAATTTGGTCAAGAAATAGATGCCCAAGTAATTATCTTATCTGCAAGGTAAATTTAGACAACCCTACTAGCAATCATACTATCCAATTAGGACTTATCCTTGATAGTAAGAACCTAACCAACAATAGTGGCAACAACCACAATTGTGGGAAATGCCACCACCAAGATAGCAGTATTCATACAAGCAACTTGCTCCCTATAGATACTATGTACAATGTCCAATCTCTCCTAGAAACAATTTTTTCCATACTTCCTCTCCTTACCATCTACCAAAATACCATAGACCCACTACCTCATGCATGGATCCTAATTCTTACATATCCTAACTAGCACATAGTTCTGAATATTAAGCTTCCAATCCATTACTACAAGCATTGCCACCAATCATCCAAGGAGAACTACCAACATAACCACACCAAAAGATTGTTGCTAAGGTAGTCACCACACAAGAGGACATCATGACAAGTAAACCAAGAATTAGGAAACATCCATTCTTTAGTGAAAACCTATAAAATGTTTGAAGGATGGGGACTTCATCTAAGTCTGTGCCACCTACACAAGATCCTCAGGAGAACACTATACTTCTAAAATCAATGAAGAACATTATGACTATTGTCATGTTCATATAGATTGTTACAGATTGGATCAAAGCAAGAACACTTCCTAAGAAGAGAACACATCTAGTAAGTCCTTTAGTCTACCTCCATATAGTTGGACACAAACCATGTAAGGCTCTATTAGATTTTGGATTGGGCATTAACCTTATCTCTCAAGACATGTATAAGGCCTTGAATCTCCTACCACTAAAGAAAAGTAACATACGATTGGAGCTTATGGATTAGTCAATTGCTATTCCACTTGGATAAATGGAAGATGTAATCACTACAATAAGTGGCTAGTCCCATCCTGCTAATTTTCTTATCACACGTGTGGGGAAGAATAAAGGATATTTTTCTATCATCATGGGAAGAGCATGGCTTAGCACTATGGATGCTAAGCTAATAATTCAAGACTTGTTCTTGGAAATTTCTAAGGAAGATGAAGTTGGAATCATTTAGAGACGTAGAGTTCCACGTATCACACATAATGATAACATGTGTAATTGTGTATAGAGAATCTAGACAACAAGATACAATGCCACCACAACATGCAATAGATGTGTTGAAAACGTATGTACAACAATGTCTATATGCAATAGCTACCAAACAAGAAGGTGTACAGTGGCTAATCAAGAAAGAGAAATCAAAATCAAATGTATACATGGAACCAGTAGACAAAATTGTGAGTGTATATATCAAAGAAATAGATAAACTAGAATAGATATGAAGTCAACCTCCTTACGCTAAGTTATAATAGAAGGAAAATATTGAATGGGAAAAGTTAAAAATACCAGAAAGATATGAACCAAAACCACTAGAATTGAAAGGCCTATTGGATGCACTTGAATATGCTTTTCTTAACAACAAGAAATTGGTAATCATAAATGCTAATCTTGATAAAGAACAAAAGAGAAAATTATTGGAAGTGATGAATAAATATCCAACTACATTTTCATGGTCTTATAATGAGATAACTAATGTTACTCCACACATTTATCAACATTGAATCTACACTAATCCAACTATTAAACCACGCCGCAAACATCAATAAAGATTGAACTCAAAACTCAAAGAAGTTATCAAAAAAGAGTTGGAAAAGATGCTAAAAGCAAGGTTCATCTCTCCAATTGTAGATAGTGAATGAGTTAGCAAATTAATCATTATTCTGATGAAAGATGACAAGTGAAGGATCTATATCAATTTTTGATTGTTGAACATGACAACATTCAAAGATCATTTTTCTTTATTTTTTATTGACCAAGTCTTGGATACCATTGTGGGACATCGATATTATAGCTTCCTGGATGGATACAATGGATATAACTAGATTCATATCACACTATAGGATCAAGAGAAAACAACATTCACTAGTTCATGAAGAATGTTTACATATAGGCAAAGGCCATTTGGCCTGTGTAATGCTCCTATCACTTTCCAAAGACTTGTCCTTAGTATCTACCAAAAACGTATTAGCAATGAAGTTGAAGTATTTATGGGCACTTTTTTGGCATATGAACTCAAATTTAAACAAGCTTTGGATATCTTAGAGCAAGTTTTGAAGAGATGTGTTGAAAACAATTTGAAGCTCAATTGGTAAAAGAGCCATTTAATGGTCCAAGAAAGAATAGTTCTAGGACATAAGGTATCTTATAAAGAAATCAAGGTAGATCCACACAAGATTAGAGCCATCTAGAACATCACTCAAAGCCCATAAATAGTTAAAGATGTCAAATCATTCCTTAGCCATAAAATATGCTATAGGATATTCATCAAAAAAATTTCAAAGATTGCAAAATCACTTGCTAAACTAAAAAAGAAAGATGCACCATTCTAGTGGTTAGAATAATGTAAAAAAGTATTTGAGAGCCTAAAACAAGAACTGATCAAGGCACCAATCCTTTGAGCTTTGGATTGGACTAAGTCTTTCGACATTATAATAGATGTTTCAAACTATGCATTGGGGGCATTGTTGGCTCAACTTGATGATAAAAAAATGACCAAATTACATACACGATGCTAATCAAAGCATCATCAGAGCACAAGTTAATTATACCACCACAGAAAGGGAGCTTATGGTTGTGGTATATGCATCTAAAAATTTTAGACATTATGTGCTTGGGTATCCCATCTATGTTCATATTGATCATATTGCCATCAAATTTCTATCGAATAAACTAGTGGTAAGTCTAAGAGTAATGAGATGGATTGTCATCTCATAAGAATTAAACATTACAATGATCAACAGTAAAGGAACTGAAAATGTTGTAGCTAATCACTTATTAAGATTTAGATGGAAACCTCAAGAAAATGAAGAATCATTATTAGACTAATTTCCTAATGAAAATTTATTTACAAGGAAAACAATGATTGTAGATTCAATAGTGAAGTCATGAATTATGGATTACATGAAGTATCTCACTGCACAAGAACTTCCTGTTGAATGGGATAAGAAGCACAAAGAATAGCTTCTCCATAAATATATAAAAATTAATGGAAATCTTGACAAGATATGTGTCAATGGTCATGAGCAATCAAGTAACCCTACACTCAACCATATAAATCATGAAGTCTTCATGCGCGATCTAGTCGAATTCTATGGACTCTACATTTTTTGGTACACTAGTCTTCTAGGAAGTGAACTTTGCCCTAATAGTCATTCGTTGTCTTCTCAATTACACTTGTCATGCACAAAAGTATGATTAAAAGTAATCAAGGAATATGATTTTTATTATTTTATGTTTTAAGCTCCTGGTACTTAAAAATAGAGAAATGTAGTAATTTAATAGCTAATTTAATTTAACTAGTTAACTAATCTCTAACTACTCCTAACATAAGCATCTGGTCCCACTTTTTGTACACATCTTGAACCCATGTATCCACTAGTAGGGTTACCAAGTGCTATGCTATTAGATGAACCAAGAAATAATGTTGCTAGGATTACCAAGGGAATACATGTTTACACTTGAAGCAGTTGTACTTATGTGTTTAACCTATTTACCTTAATTAATTACTAATCACTTGAGATCTAATTTAGCTTAATTAGTTGCATAATTAATGAAAAAAATAAATGCATAAATGAATCATTAATCTATTCCAAGTGTTACAAGGTTTGATCAAAAGGCTCATTTTTATTAACATTCACACTAGTGTGTTTAGGTACAACAATGCTTGAATAAAGATCAATACACTTTCTGACTCCTACTGTAGGCACTTGGAGAAATATTCTAACTCTCAAATAACAAAATTGTAAGAGCTCTGCTACAGTTATCCTTTGACTCCCCATAAACATGGCTAGTGAGCTCCTATTTGTAGATTTTATTGTAACGCTACATCAATAGAGCCTCATAGATGTAGCAAATGCTTTGTTGACATAGCCCCATTGATAGGGCAACACCACCTAAATGAGGTCACGTCAACAAGGGTCTATCGACATGACACAACAACAATTCATCATACCCCCATGACTAAATGAAAACTCACCCTTGAGTTCTTTTAAAAAATTGGTAAGGTATGGGATTATTGACTGACTCTTGATATAACAAACTAACTTGATAGAACTGAATGCTCAAGTGTACAAATCAACAACATTACAAAAAAATTTGTGGTGTTCATGACACAAAATTGAACACCATGACATGACTACTCAAAACTAGACAACACATCCTTTGATGGCATGAAGGTGGTTGAGAAGATCAAATAGTCCTAGGTGATGGAGGTTCCTAAGGTTTTGAAGGACCTTCATTGGCTTCAAGCATGTACAATGGCAGAGGCAACTGTGGTTGTTCTGGTATAGCTACAACCTCTAATGGAAGGTAAAAGGTATCCAGTGATGCCTTCATCTTCTCCTCCTTACTCTAGGGATTATTTATAGTCCATGAAACATTGCCAATGTGGGTTGGAATGGGGATATCCCATGGACAAGGCATTACTAGGAACAATTCCTTAACGTTGACAAACCAGGCAACGAATTGTTTACATTTGACATCGAATGCCTTGACTACATTTTGTAGCTCTTGGTAGTCATTCATTATTTTGGTCAAGTTCTCAGTAGTAAATATCTAATCAATGTATTTGCCCTTGAGAACCTTGAGTTCTGCATTTGCCACCACAAGCTTTTTCTTGGTGTCCTTGTGGTGCTTAAGCTTGGCCTCGTACAACAAGTACAAGGTGGCCACTTGCGTCTCTAGTTTTGACTGTGGTCATCTAGCAGTTAACATAGCCATATTTACATATCAAAGATTGGCAAGCTCCATGTATTTTTTTATCTCCTTAATCTACAACTCCTTCATGTGAATTTTTAACTTATCGTAGGCATTTATCCCATCAATGATAGGTTGCCAAAATTCTCTTTCTTGCTAGAGTTGTTGAAGGGTTTCATTTACTTTTGCCTTTACCAACTAGATGTGCTTTTCATTAACTTCTTTCTATAGACTAACATGATCTCTGTAATGATCCTTAACTATCTCAAATTTGAGAGCCTTTGATTTCTAGATGACTACGTTTATTATAGTCTTTTGGTGAAGGGCCTGGACCTCCTCCATGGATAGGTTTCTCTTTTTCAATTGTTAATCTCCTTAGCTTTGTGTTCACTCTAGCTAGTTTCTCTTACTATTAATGAATGAAGTTGATCAACTATTGTTTATGCTCATCAAAATTTCATAGGTGATGGTTCTTTGTATTTAGTTGCACATTCTCCTGGTAGGTCAAATCCAAGGCCTTCTAAATTTTGTGCTAGGTACCCTTTGCCAAGGATCAATAGAACACCACAACCTTCATCGCATCCTCAACCCCTTTTAGTCTAGTGTGAAGTTATTTAAGAGCTTCATATCTTGTCAATGCTAGGTTGAGAAATGTAAGGGTGGAAATTTGGGTTGTTAATTCAGCAACTTCAGTAACCAAGTGTTCATTCAGCTCCTTGGTTATTTCAAATTTCCATTCTAAGATAATGTTTTTCCCCCTTCCCTCTAGTAGCTCTGACTAGATTGTAGTAATACTATTGAGAAGATCAAAGACATCCAAAAGTGGTTGTCTAGTTCCCACTAGCTAATCCAACAATTATTCTTGCTATGCTGCACTTAATTTGCTACTTATGGTCCCTATAGACGTCTACACATCTTTGAGTGTAGTGACGTCTGGTATAGACATTGTAGGTGCATTGAGCATTTTGGTAATTCTATTAGCAACTACCTCTACTACTATCTTCTGCCCTTGGTGCTACATCACCAGCAATGTTGCCTCCTCACCTTCCTCCAAGCACATCGATAAGGTCATGATGTTCCTAGAAATTTCTGGGAGTGGTTACTATTATACAAGAGATACCATGACCTCTCTAGTGCCAAGATATGACCTTGTGCACAACTGCATTCATTAGGCCAAGAAAATGGATCCACATTTCCCCATAAAGCTAATTTTTCAAGCCACATCATTTAGGTGACTCATCATTAGTTAGTACACAGATGGATCTTAACCACTTGTGCCTGCTCATTACTCTTGTTCACTCAAGAGTCATTCTTGATATTCACACAATAGTTTGGCTATTATAGTGATGTATGACATAATTGTTTGAGTCGTGGGTGGAGGTGGTGGCTGATGCTCCTCTTCTTGAATGATTATTGCAGATATTTTATCTTTCATCATCTCCACCCAATTAGTCGTTGGAGCACGTTTGATAGCATCATTTATATAGCGGACTATCCCTCCCCTTTGACAGCATTTTTTGATAAGGCATGGGAAGGGGAGTTCCTTCCTTGCATGTTCATTCTCCTTAAATTGCTTCTCTATCTCTAGATAGATTACCTATGGAAGGTTGACAGGGAATCTCCCACTCAAAGTAGCACACATAAGGGTAGAAAAGGTAGTGATCTTGCTAGGCCACTATGGGGTTTAGGTGAAAGGCTACAATCTTATAGTAAATTCTTTCTACTGGTGTGAGTGCACCGTACTCCTTATGATTGACATCATAGCACTGTTGAATGTATTCTTTTTTGATGTTTGGATCCACCTGCATTGGAATCTTAACAAGATTTGTCCTAGTTTTTAGCAACCCAAGCACTTCAGCAATGGCCTGCACTGAGTAGGACACTGAGATGTCCTTGATTTTGACCATTAAACTAGTGTTGGCACATTTGTCCATTTCATGGAACAGGAAGATTCATCTTAAACATTATTGTAAGAGTGGGAGAATGTAAATGTGTTATTTCATACTATTGGTATGGGATCTAGGGGAGACCATAATATTATTGATGGAAATAATGCATATATGAAAGATAGTAAATAGAAGATTGCAAGAGATAATGTGCCAATGGTGAATCAATTGACAAGCAAGGAATTCTTCATTGTTAGAAATATGTTCAGGAATTGATCATTTGGATACTGGTAAAGAATAAGAGAAGAGAACTGGAAATGAAAATTCAAAAATCAGAATCAACAGATTGTATGAATAACAAAATGGAAAAATTATCAGTGGATGTTTACAAAATGATGGAGAAGATATTGTTAATTTAAAATTGAATATAGAAAATAAAAGTTTTGAAAATGGAACAATCCTCATAGATGACGGTAAATACAATGATCTAAACTATGGTATTGCTCATGGATTGGAAAGGAGACATGTTGGTACTGACACAGAGGTAAATCTAAAATTATGCTTTGATTTAGTTCATGATTTACCAAGCAACAGTAATGCGTGCAAAGAAATTTGTGGAAATGGTGATTCAGCAGCTGATCTGCAGGCATCAATAGATTTTGCAAAACTGCTAGGGTTTGTTGATCTTTAACGGTTTCTATTTTTGTACGTGATCTGATCAAAATAGAATGGTGAACCTGACTATTTTCTTTGGCCCCAAGATCGGTGGCACCCTTGCCGAGTGTATTGTGATAGAGCCTTGCAAGGACGTTGTTACAAGGACGGCGGAGGAGGAGCTCTCATGGTCGTTGCCACTTCGATCAAAACAGGAACCACAATCAGAGCTTCACGGTGAATTTAAGCAGCAACACATTCAGTTTCAAAAAAAATTTTCCACCAATATGCAGCTGGATCTGCCCGCCTTCAACACCTTCCCGGATGTTCTCTACAT
Organism: Gnetum montanum; assembly: GCA_015680685.1. NCBI lineage: Eukaryota > Viridiplantae > Streptophyta > Gnetopsida > Gnetales > Gnetaceae > Gnetum > Gnetum montanum. Next base: position 701,156 of record MNCI01002227.1, read on the forward strand.
TCTGCAATGTGCGCACTGCACAGAGAATTTTCTGGCCATTACAGGCCGTTCTCAACTTACCATACCCGACACCATCATTCGGTGATACTCTGATCCATGGCACATTCGCCCCTAGCTCTGCAATCAATGGCAGTGATTTGGAAGATGATTCACAACAAAAAAAAATGCAGGAAGCCCTAAGCGAATTTGGGGCAAAACAAAACAAATTCCAGGCAACTGAAACCCTATGTTCAGGACCATATGTTCAGCACATCATTTTTTTTCAAGAAAAATCCTTCTCCTCCGCTCTTCAGTAACTGAACACCACATGGCAATGATGCCAGATGCAGCAGTAGAGCCTTCTTCTGCAGTGGCAGTTAATAACGATTTTTGGCAGGGTGTGATAATTTGGAAATATTTTCTGGCAGTTCCAAGCCTGGCGCCTTCACATTCAGACCTCATATTTTGGATTTAAATTTTTATTTCTAGCCACTTTTACACGGGTGCAAGTGCGGATAAATTATTTATATAAATTTACATAGATTAGCTACCACCAACATCTACACCAAGGTAGATATTATACCATCACCTTGTTCATAAAATTACTAGGGCTTCAATAGTATTCAAAACTTAAAAATTTTAAACAAGTAAAAATGAAATGCTATTGGAGCTATAATTTTAAACAATTATATGGAGCTATTGGGTTTATTTTCATTATTCACAAAAGCAATATTTGCAACATTTCTCCTAACTTCCTAACTTCCTAAGTTAATACTTCCTAACTTGTTGGGCAAGTTACTTGGGAGAGAAGTTAGCAAAGATATTTTGGATGTAACTACCATTTGAACCCTATAAAAAGGCTTCAAGGATAAGAAGAAGGAGAGATCACAAAGGGGGGGACAATACATCGCACTTGGGCTACCACACTTGGGGTCTCATTTTTGGTATCACACTTGGGCATTCACTTGGATACACACTTTGAGTCTTGGGAGAAGAGCATTGTAAAGAAGAAATTGTGAAAGATTGGTTATAAGATGGCTTGCTAAAGAAAAGATTTTAGCCTCTTTGTCATAGTCCTATGAGTTATGTTTTATTTCTATTTTGTTTAAATTGTCTAGCTAGTGGTTTAGATAGTATCATCCTTGGTGAGTAATTTTGGGATTTTTAGATTGCTCTTATTGTTCTTGTTGCTCAATAGAAAATTTCTGTTAAAATTTTGCCATAGAAGCGCTTGTGTTTAAAAGCCTTAAGATCATTTTAGTAGTAAATTTTATTATTATGCAACGTATAAGAACTGCTATTGAGATTGTTGTAAGAGGTCCTCTACTTGTAGTCATGCCGTTGAACGATTCAATAGTCAATAGGGTTCAGAAAATCTTCGGTATTTTGATGGGACCAGAATAGCTTCTTTTTATCTTTAAAGTGAATCTCTGTGGTATTTCAATCAAAGATTGTCAAGTCTTTTGAAGGTTCTGTTGAATGCAATTGTTGATATCCATTATCTAGCCAAAACGGAGTCTCGTACGTGATAGTTTATGCAGCAATTTTTTGGTAACATAGTAGGATTGTCTTGAAGAAATTGCTTATTTGAGCCTTAGAAGTTTGAACAATTCATAGATATTGAATTTGGGATAGCTTTATTGCGAAGTGTTTACTCGTATCATTTTACCTTGTTTAAATATTTGAGGTCCACACAAATCTGATTTCTTTTTTGTCTTTTTCCATCGAATCTTGCTCTATTTCTAGTTTTCTTGTGGAACTATCGCTTTCTCTAGGAAAAATTAGAAGTAGATTCATAGAGTTGTGCTCAAATGTTTTTGCAAAATTTTATTTGTTACAAGTAGGTATTATAAGGACCGTGTAGACTAGGCAATTGAACAAAATAGGAACTCTCAACAACTCACAGTACTTGGCAAAGTTGGCTGAATCTCTTTAAGATAAGTCATTTGTAGTTTACACACAATGAATCATTTCATATTTCATAACCGCACACCGCAACAGCACACACACATACTCACATTAACTACTGAGTCTATTTGGAGGTATCTGGGCCTTGGTGTTACTAGAGACCAGCAAGCACCTAAATCCTGTTCGAGGACACTCGTTGGTGGTTGCGTCCCAAACAGTCGCCAACAACTAGCTTGTCTATTATTCTAGAATAAGAATGTCTCTCCCGTATACCACTCCTTGGTGGAAGTGATAATTGGCCACATAGGAGAGGCCTTTAGTTGATCTTGTACTTCTTTAGGTACTTGCTCTAGGAAAGAGTCAAAGTTTAACTCCTGAAGCATTATTTTTTAGACCTTCCTTCATCTGATTTGATTTAGGTAGGCTTCTGTCAAGGTCACCTTAAGGTTTGCTTGCTAAGCTAGTTCCTCATCCTGGTGGGAATGTTTTGTTGCTACTGCTGGTTCTAGAATCTAACAAGTAAATTCCACCTTGGCCTCTTCCCTAAGAGGACCTATGGCATGGGCTGCATGTGGTTCTTCTTAGGCTTGTTCTTAACCCCTTCCCATTCTTGGCCATTTCTCCCTTTGTTAAGATGGTCCTCCTTCTTATATGTGTTTGCCTTTCAATGCCATATGTAGTCATAACACATCCATGGATTAGTAGATATAACATGTATTTTTGAATATTTGAGTACCTTATCTCATCAGTTACTTACACTTGGCTAAGGTTGGACCATGGAAAATTGATTGTTTTATTCTTATTTTATTAATTAATTTTCATTATAAGTATCACCAAAGCTCATTAGAAGAGTTTAACTTCTATAATTTGGTGTTTAAATGTTTATTTCTTAGTTAAACCTTTGTGAGAGTTAGAAAAAATGGTAAACAATTTTCTATTAAAATGGCACATTTGTGGCCCCCATGACTAAGAGCTTACCTCTAGTAGCTACAAGATCAAAGAATGGAGTGATTTGGATAAACGGTTGGGAAGTTATGGGCTTTGGAAGGTTTTGGGCTCTAAAAATTTGAAAAACTCCCTTGGAATTTGTGAGCAAATGTGAAAATTTCTGAGGGGGTCGCACATACTATTTTTGTGCTACATTGATGGGGTTGCATATATGGGGCCTCATATATGCATGGGCTCTGTCAATGGGGCACCGTTTACAAGGTCTATGAACAAAATTTTCAAATGTGAATATCTTGAAAAATACAAGGAATTTTTAAATGAATTTGGGATCTATGGAATCCAAAAAAAGCCAAGAATATGATGAAATCATTGAAGAGGATCTTTGAAAGCTCAAAAATTAGAAAATTTGATGGAGAATGTGTATTGAATAAAATATGAAAAGAAGCACACGGTTGGATGCAAAAGATGGATGTACAAAAGATTTTGATTGCAAGAATGCCTAAGGATAAGGTGCTTAACAAACCCAACCAAGAGATATGCAAGTGGATCCTTCCCATAGTAGGCACATGCCTTGTTTTCCTTACATAACCTCAACCTAAGGAATCCATGGGCCCCATAGGCAATTAATGATTGATGAAAGCTAAGGACCAAAACTAAGAAGATTCTACCAAAGAATTCAAGTATGTTAGACAAAGACACCAAATCAAGAACATGGACATTAGCATTGAGGTGAGTTATAGGTAGCATAGATGGATGATGGAGAAGGTGGGATGGAATTCTGAATTAAGGTCATCAGAAGCCCCTTGTGGAGTTATGTTTAAATGACTTGAGAAGATTCATCCTTAGTCCAGACCAAAACCAATCGCTTTCAGTGACTTCACATCACTACTCCAAGACCAATCCACCTCCTCAAGACACAAGAATGTTTCCATAGAACAACCACCATTCCATAAAGAGAAGAAAAGAGAAGAAAGAAATGAGAGAAGGCCTTAATTAGAGGGGACCTTCAAGCATGGATAACATGTTTTTCTAATCCCATAACTAGTGCTTATAGCCCATTTATTTGTCTAAGGGGTGTGCTTTGAATTCCCATAATGTTTTTTTTTATTTTTTGTTATTTTTTTCTCTTCTTCTTTTTGGATGGAAACCACACCATGTAAAGACTTTATTCAACTTCTTGTTATTGGTCAACACAAAATGGTAAGAAGTCTATAAAAATACTCATGCACTTGAGCAAGTAGAAGAGTACAAAGAGTATTGAGTCTCCTTGAAGTCACATCCTATGCAAATCTATGAATCTTTCCCAATTCTAGAAACTACCAAGGTCACAAATTTATTAAAATTTTATTTAATAGGAAGGAATCTCAAACTTCAAAATAAGGAAAATCATAGAGTTTGTGAATGGGTGGATGTCAAGGACTTACTACATGTCACAAGAAAAAGAAACCATGTCTTAGCCATCGGTACAAAAACTCTAAAATAGAAACCAAACATTAGCAAAAAAAACATTAAGCACAAACCACGATTAGTAATAGCTACAGCACCACTATGTCTAGTTGGCACAAAGCATGTTTATTAACAAAATTAGAAAATCACATTATAAATAAAGTAAAATATATAATAAAGTGTAAAATATTCAAGAAAAATATAAATGTACTAATGATGGTGTAAAACAAAAATGGTGTAAAATAGAAATAATTTTTAAAATCAAAAAGGTGTAAAATAAACATTTCATAAGATAACAAATTTGCAAAAAAAAATAGAAAAATTAAGGAGCCACATATATGATTAGCATGGATGTCCATCTCCCCCACAACTAAGTTGGAAGGAGGAGATTTAAAAAATTAAGCACAGTTGCCCATCCATTGAGGTATTTGTTGCACTGGCTTACTTAGGCTTGTGGAAAGGCTTTATCTATTGGATGTTGACCAACTACTCTCTTTTTTTGGGCTTTTAAGTTTGTATATGATCATGGCCCTAGAAGGAAAGGTTTCATCAATTATATAAGGCCTCTCCCACAATGTTTGAAATTTGGTTTTTTGAGGTATGTGTGTGAGATTCCAATAGAGAACCTTATCTCTCGCTTGAAATTTTACTTTTCATATTCTAAGATCATGACATTATTTGTTGAATGCCTTGGGTACTTCATTTAAAGATAGTGCTACCAATTGATTTTCATCTAGCACATTGCGGTTGATCATTCTTTCTTTTTGTGCTAGACTTAGATCAAGATCTAGATCATAGGTTGTTGAGAGTGTACGAAGCTTGGATTGAATTAGGAACATTGGAAGTTTTTCATATACTAACTCATAGGAAGAGTAGCTAATAGTGACTTTCCATGTTGAGCAGTAGGCCCAAAGGGCATCATTGAGTTTTGTGCTCTAGTCTCTCCTATATTTACTAATGGTTCTTGTTAGAATCTTTGTGATCTCCCTATTAGTCACCTCTACTTGACCGTTGGCTTAGGGGTGATAGGGTGTTGTTAATTTATGTTCAACCCCCAAGCATTACATACGTTTTTGAAAGTGAAACCTATAAAATGAGTTTTGTTGTTAGAGATTAGTGAACATGGCTCCCCAAACCTATTCACAACATTTTTTTGTACAAATAGAGTAGCAGTGGATGATGTACATTCGATGACAATTGTTGCTTCTACCCATTTGGTACAGTAGTTAATAATGATGATGATATATGCCTTCCCATTAGACATGGGTGTGATGGAACCCATAAAATTTATGCCCCATATATCAAAGGGTTCTAGTGGTCAAATCCACAATTGAGGATCCTCCATTCATGCAATCATCCCAACATATAGTTGACAACATTTACAAGATTAGACAAATTGGTGGGCATCCCTAAAGATTGTGGGCCAATAGTATCCTACCATCAAAATTTTTATGGTTGTGCATCTCCTAGAATAATTTCCTTCACAAGGGCCTTCATGAGTATCCTATAGAACACAAAATTAATCCAAATCAGGTACACACCAATGAACCAGGCCATTAGAACACACGTTGTAAAGGTGTCCATTGATTTCCACGAAATGCTTAGCCTGATGAAGAAACTGTTGTTTCTTCCTGTGGTCTAGATCTTGTGGCATCTCCTGAGTGAGAAGATAAGTGTAGATGCCATCATACCATTGTGGTTTTATAAGCATTTGTTCATTTATTGTAGCAGCAAAGAGGAGTTCATCAGGAAATTGGTCAGAGAGTAGGCTCTCCTCCTCTTTATTATCCCATCGCAACTAAGACAAGTGATTAGTGATCACATTCCCAGACCCCTTTCAATCTACCATTATAAGATTGAACTCCTACAAGATCACTAGCCATTGAATGACATGAGGGCTCACCGTTGGCTTATTCATGAGGAAGTGGATAGCATTGTGATTAGTGTGCACAAACACTTTATATCCAAGCACATAGTACCTGAAATTTTCTAAAGCATACACCACCACCATCACTTCTTTTTTTCATGGTGGTGTAATATAGTTATGTACCCATAATTCTTTGACTTGTGCAATGGATATAATATGGATGTTTCTTATCATCCAATTGCATAAGCATGGCTTCCAAGGTGTAGTTAGATGCATCCATCATTATATGGAATGGTCTAGACTAGTCAAGTGCTTGTAGAATTGGAGTTTCTGCAAGCTTCTACTTGAGGCTCTAGCATGCATTTTTACATTCATTTGTCAAAATGAAGGAAGAATCTTTCTTTGGTAGCTCAACCAATAGTTTTGCAATTTTAGAAAAATCCTTTATTAATCACCGATAGTAACTAGCATGTCCAAGGAATGACCAAACATCTTTAATACTTTCTGGTTGATGTGTGATATCTTGAATAACCCTTATCTTTTGGGGGCCTACTTGAATCCCTGCCTAAAAAATTTCAATGCCCCAATACAATGCCCTCTTAGACCATGAGATGGCTCTTTTTCCAATTGAGCCACAAATTTTTTTCTACACATCCTTTGAGTACTTACTCAAGGCAGTCCAACGCTTGCTCAAATGTAGTGTCATAAGTGTAGAAGTCATCCATGAAGACTTCCACTCTGCTACCTATTTGCTACTAAAAGATGCTTAAAACTAGGCATTAGAAAGTTGCAAGAGCATTGCACAAACTAAAAGAAATCTTGCCATATGCAAAGGTCCCCCAAGGACTCATAAATGTTGTTTTGGCCTAGTCTTCTAGTGCAATTTGGATTTGGTTATAGCCACTATAACCATCTAGAGAACTATAATAGCAATGCCTAGATATGGTGTTCAACACCTAATCAATGAATGGCAATGGAAAATGATCTTTGAATGTTGCCATGTTTAATAGCCTGAAGTCAATACAAATCCACCATTTGCCACCTCTCTTTGGCACTATCACAAGTGGGCTGATCCACTTGCTATCTACAATGGGATAAATGAACCTTGCCTTAAGGTGTTGCTTAATCTACTTCTTGATAATTTACTTTAATTTTAGGTTCAACCACCATTGTGGTTACCTCCTTGGCTTCATGGATGGATCAGTGTAAATGCGGTGATGGAATATCTGTGGATCAATTTTAGTGAGTTCAGGATATGACCAAGTAAATGTTGTTGGCCATTTTTTGACCACTTTCAACAATTTTGCTTTATGCTTAGGAGCAAGTTTGGCATTGAGTATGATCGACTTGCCATTTTTTAAGAATTCATATTCTTGGTCGATAGGTAGATTTTTCAACTCTAGGGGCTCTTGTTTCAAATTCTCAAGGATCTCCAACTCTCCCCAATTGATATCAGCATTTTCATCATCAAAGAGTTAGCAATGAACTTGCTCTAGTTCATCCATGTCTATGACATAAGCACATGTTAGGCTCTCAGTAGGTTTCATGCACATTGTGCTGCTATCAAAATTAACGATCAACCACTGGGTGTCCTCTTGTTTTGTGGCTACTATGTATAGACACCTTTGAATAACTACCTCATGTGCACACTACTTACATGTAGAAATAGATGCTCATTTCACAAACTAGAGTTTCTGCACATACTTGCACGTTATATCGCTATCCGTGATGCATGGAACTTGTCTCTTCTCGATCTTTCCAAATGCATTTTCTTTAGATATCTTTAGGAAAAGATCTTTGATGCTCATTCTTGCATCAACAGTGCTTAACCATGCCCTTTCCATAATTATTGGGAAGTCCCCCTTGCAATTTTCAACATTAATGACTAGAAAATTGATAGGATTAGACCATCCATAGATAGCAGTCATAATGTCTTTAACCAATCTCAATGGAATAGTGATGGACTAGTCTACCAATTCTAATTTAATATTGCTCTTCTTAAGAGGCGGCAGGTTCCAGGCAGTATACATCTCATGAGATATCAAGTTCACATTAGGACTAGAATCAAGAAGAGCTTTACATAGTTCATTCCCAGTAATTTGTAAATAGATAAGGGGACTTCCAAGATCATCTAATTTCCTAGGAAGGTTGCTAGCCTAGATCCAATAAAATATGGCATGGGTGAGCATAACATTATGGATTTTAGATGGCATGTATTTTGAAGGGAACTTGATGGAATGGTTTTTAGAGGATGAGGCAGGAGTAGGGTGACTAGCCACTTGAGTCTGTGAGGGCTTAGTAGGGCTATTGTTTTGGAAGAATGATCTTTTATAAGTATGAGATTCCAAACCCCTTAATTGATGAACCAGTTGTAGATTGACAACCATGGTAGCATTACATTGCTACGACTGGGCTAGAAGTTCATCCTGCATAGATGGAGTAGGTGGTAGTTGGATTGAGGGTGGAGGAACAGGTGCAGAAATAGGAAGCATCCCTCTTGAAATGTGAAGAATGAGTTATGTAATATTCAGAAGCGTGGTAGTGATGTTGGAAAGGAGAAACATGGCTAGAAGAGTCAAGTGGAGACAAGGGTTACTAAACATAATACCCATATGGATCTAGTTGCCTATAAGGCTAGTGCTACCTTGGTGGTGGCATCCCCCATGACTATGGTTGGTGCCATTATTGATATTACTTGTACAGTTGTAGTGGAGTTCCACTTGGATAATATTGTTGTTGTTGATGAAACTACCTAGGATTACCTTGAGGATAAGGTAACCTTCTGGGTGCTTGCCTTTTTCTAGTCATGGATTTAGAGCATACACCTCATATTCCTGTAAGTGTGACATAATGGGGCAACATCCCTTAGGATTTTTGTATTATTAAATGTTACACCCACCATAATCTAATTCAATTTCCACAACTTCATTTACTATAGCAATCTTGCCCTTACCCCTTTGGTAGGCACATTCAACTTATTTTTGCCTCCTATGATTATGATCACTACTTTGCTCTCATGATTCTTCAATGATTTTTAGGGTAGTTTAGAATTTTTCATCCAACAAATCCCACATTTTATTCACATTAGCTGAAATTTTAGATAGATTTTTGGATCAGCAAGGTCTTTCTATTTATCACCTCATCAAGTGGTGATTTCTCCTCACTATCACAAAATTGAACCTTCCTCTTTCTAATGGAAGGATCCTTATTGTATTCCTTTGTACTTTTGCATTTCCTCAACTCTCCTTCTTGTCTTGCTACCTACTTAATTAGCCTTTGAATTTAATGGGCTCTAACTTTTGATAGTCTTCCTTAGGAAAAATCCACAAGAGTTCTTCTCATTTCTAATCTAAGTCCATCTATGATATCGCAAAGTTATTTCCACTGAGATTAACCATGGCCAGGGCATCAGTGTATGAGAGAATAGTAGCTACCCATGGTGGCATCCAAGGGTTCATGGTTTCCTTGCTTCCATCATTGGATCTTTCTTTTTAGATTAGACACTCTGAAGTACATTTGATACTTATTATTGAATAACCCTAGCACTGTACTCCACCTATGGATGGATTTTGGCTTCAAGGATTGGTACCAGCTTTCTACTTCCTTGATGAGTGTCATGAGAAATAGCTTTAATTTCTATCAATCATTTTCAATATTTTGAAGATCTTGGATGTCCAACCTCCTAAGAGTTTGAAGTAGCATCACATGCACAAATCAATCAAGAGGCATGACAATGTTAACTTCCATATCACACCATTGTAATTATTCATCTTGATGTAGGATGAAGATGAAGTCAGGCACATACTCATCTAGATGAGTATACACCACCTTGCATTCTTAAGGGACTAGCAATTTAGTATCATCATGCCTATGAGAAGAAGACATTTTGTAATATAAATAGGACATTGGTGTGCTTATGTGATGATATAATTTATGAGAATGATTTTGACCCTTAGGGTTTGTCCAATGATGTTAATGATGTTCACTAAACCTAGATAGTGCACGTTTCAATAAAAAGAATCTATGGAAATGGTGTCAATGATGAGTAGTTGAGTATCCCTATGCTCAACCATACGAATCACGAAGTGTTCATGTGTAATCCAGTTGAATTCTATGGACTCTACATCTTCCCGTACACTAGTCTTCTAGGAAGTGAACTTTGCTCTAATACTCATCCGTCGGCTTCTCAATTAGACTTGTGATGCACAAAAGTATGATTAAGTGTAATCGAGGCATATGATTTTTATTATTTTATGTTTCAAGATCCTGATGCTTAAAAATAGAGAAATGAAGTAATTTAATAGCTAATTTAATTTAACTAGTTAACTAATCTCTAACTACTCATAACATAAGCATATGGTCCCACTTTCTGTACACATCTTGAATCCACGTATCCACTACTAGGGTTACCAAGTGCTATTCTACTAGGCAAACCAAGCAATAATGCTTCTGGGATTACTAAGTGAATACATGTTTACACTTGAAGTGGTTGTACTTATGTGTTTATTCTATTTAGCTTAATTAATTAACTAGTCACTTGAAATCTAATTTAGCTTAATTAATTGCATAATTAATGAAAACAATAAATGCATAAATGAATCATTAATCTATTCTAAGTGCTACAAGTTTGATCAAAAGGCTCATCTTTATTGCCATTCACATTGGTGTGTTTAGGTACAACAGTGCTCAAATAAAGATCTGCATACTGTCTAACTCCTACTGTAGGCACTCCAAGAAATATTCTAACTTTCAAATGATAAAACTGCAAGAGCTCTACTATATTTATCCTTTGACTTCCCATAAACATTACTGGTGAGTGCGTATTTATAGATTTTATTGCAGTGCTATGTTGATGGGGCCTCATAGACGCAGCAAATGTTATGTTGATGTAGCCCCGTCGATAGGGCAACACCACATAGATGAGGCCATTTCGACAGGGCCCTATTGATGAGGCCATGTCAATGGAGGCCTGTTGATGTGATACAATGATGATTCATTGGATGGGTTAATACAATGATGTGTTCCAAAAGAAAATCAACAAACGATTCTGCAAGATGCACATGAAAGACCATGTAATGGTCATTATGCAAGATGATATATAGCATTGAAATTGATGATAGCAGGCTACTTTTGGCCTACCTTATTTAAGGATGCACATTGATTTGTACAATCTTGCAAAAGATGCTAGAGAGATGAAGGATTGACTACCAAAAACAAAGGATCACAATAATGAATACAACCATTGGAACCCCTTGACATTTGGAGAATTGACTTTATGGGGTCCATTACATTAATGTCAAATAAAAATTTTTACATTATAATGATTGTTTTTTATTGTACTAAATGGGTAAAAGTAACTATAGTTAAAGATTGCACAACCACAACAACTATAACATTCTTTCAACAACACATGGTGAATAAATTTGAAGTACCACAAATGTTAATATCAAATAATGGGACTCATTTCACTTAAGCTATATTCAAGAATCTATTGCAACAACTTGGGGCCAATCATAAATTAACTACACCTTATCACCCCCAATCGAATGGTCAAGATGAAATAACTAACAAAGAAATTACAAGAATATTAACTAGAACTATTAGTTAATATAGGAAGGACTAGAGTACTAAACTTAGTGATGTTTTATGAACATATAGGTCAACTTGGAAACTTCCTATAGGGTATTCATCGTATGAATTAGTTTATTGAAAATTACCTACTCTACTAATCCAAACAAAAATAACTACCCTTTCAATTGCCAACACACTTGACCTAGACTTAGACTTAACTCAAGAATAATGATTAATCAATCTTAATGTCTTAGATGAAAATTAGTTAGTAGCTCAAATAAGTAACAAAATCCATAAAAAGTATTTTAGACATAGACATGGCATCAAAATTAGACAAGTATCCATCAAGCCTAGAGATAAAGTCCTTTATTATAACCCAAATCATGTCCCATAAATGACTAAGTTTCAAACCTTATAAGAAGAATCTTATATTTTCCATGCTACATATAAATGAGGCATCATGCATGTTTATCACCCAATGAATCCACACAAGTTCATTCTTATCAATCTCCAACAAGTCAAACCATTTCATGACTTTCCCTACTCTAGAGACTCTATCTTGCATACTAGACCACTCACCATCCATTCAATCTTCCAAGTTTCCACTTTTGATAATAGTCGTGGAGGTATCAATTTGGACACTTAGGCACTAAACCTTCTATTTACATTTCTGTTATATTTTTTTCATATTTCTTCCTAATTTTTACATTCTTTGATATCTTTCCTATTCTTTTATACTATTCACATTTCACATCATCTTTCATTCTTTAATATCTTTCAAATTCTTTATATGTTTTCTATTCTTACCTATTTATCATTTTTTATATTTTTACAATTTCTTGTGTACATATTTTTATTGATTTTTCTAATAAAGTATAAAGGAATAAACAAGGCATATTCAAAAAAATGAGAATTTATCCTATGTTATTAAATCATTGAAGGACTAATTGTATATGCAGTAATACCACATCGTCCATCCATTCATTTCCAATAATAAGAGGTTCTTACCTTGGACATAATGACATTCTTTCCACAATGAAAACTAAAATAAACTATTGATCATTATGCCTAGATTGAAAAGTGAAGAACTAAGAGGGAATGAAAAGAGGATGATATTAAGGGAATTTGTGGAATCTCTAAGGCTACTACTATATGTCTTATCCTATTGCTAAGTTGTATTATTTACTTGAATTCTAATGAAAAATGAAATTATGCTTTAAAATAACTACTACGTTGTCATGTCACTGGAAAGATGTGTTACTTATGCTTGAAGGTAGGTGACCTCTCAGAAATTTAAAGGTTTCTTGAACTCACATTGGAAATGGAGCTAGAAAGACATGTTACCCATGCTTGAAGGCACTCCTTTAAAATAACCTATGTTGTTGATAAATTGCTTCCTTGTACTTCATTACCAAGTTTTAATATTTCTTGTAACTGTGATAGTCTTGTGATTATTAGTTTTGGGATAATACAATTCAATGTCACTAGTAAGTAGTATGAACTTGGTTTGGATCTTGGACAGAAAGGCTAATGATCATTCTAACCATTCTTTACACATAGAATTCATTATGCGTATGGTAAGACATCTCACATCCAATTTTCTATAATCACTGCTACTATCATTCCACCTCACTGTTATATATAATCATAATTTGATGGTTTTGTATAATATGGTGTTATTTTCTTATTGAGGCAATACCAGCATATGTGTTTTGGAAGACAGGAATGTTTTACATTTAACTCCTTAAGTACCTATGGACACTTGTAGGTGTGGTTATATAAGGGCATTAAGGGTAGGAGCCTATTATGGGGAAGATCCACTTATATAAATATTGTGCTTCATACCTAATGATCAATACCACATCATCTTATGCCTCCTGAACACTTACACAATTGTTGTTATTTAACTACATACTCATCTTCATTCATATGTTTGACAATTTTAACCAAGAATCTCCTAAAAATCTTAATTGACTTACCTTGCAAAAAATCATTCTTTCACACACTTTTAATGCCTAATTCCTACATTCTAAGCATAATATATGTTTAAAAATCCTTTGAACCATCTCTATACCTTCCAAATTATCCATTTTATCCAGTTTTCTATTAAAAATATCACAAAATTTTGAAAAGTTTAATGGTGATATTGTAGATATGATATATTAGTTCCTACAATATCTCATCCATGATGTTGTATCAACAATGTATCCCTAATCTACACACACACGAGAGGTGTTAGGAGACTTTTTTTTTTCATTCTCTCATTTCACACCTAGGGAGTTCATGTTGTTTTTCTGACCTCCAAACTTCAAAGAGCCATATCTTCCTCACTAAAAGTCCAATTTGAGTCATTCTTATTTTCCTTATTGAGTAGCAAACTTAGTCGTGGGGAAGGGTACTGCATGTGGCTGTTGTGAAGAACATCAAATTTTTCTAATTCTTTGAATAATAAAGTAAGGATAAGAACAATAAGAGATGATTACATTCTAACCTAACATAAGCTAATGAATCTTTCGAAATAACCATTTCAACATATTTTAGACAAGAAATTAAAGATTGTGAGAGGTCAACCAAGATAAATTTATTTTAATCATTAGAAAATTATTCAACTAAGGATTTTTGTTATAAAATATTTTATCCAATTTACAAATTTTTCTAACTTTGCAATCTCAATTAAAACTGAAATTAATAATAATGAATGATTTTGATCAAAACCTAAAAACTTGAGGAAGGGTTATACATTTTTAGAGATTTGTTTGAATTAGTTAGGTACTTCTAAGATTCTTCATGATTGCATATGCCTCCCAAGAGACCTAAAGCAGAAGGACCATCACAACCAAGGGGGAAAATACCTAGAGAAAGAGGTAGAGAACAACCTAGAGAACAAGTCCACCTACAAAGTAAGAGGCTTACTCTTATAGCATCAATCAATCCACACCTATAATAAGGAAATCTACATAGGCAGAAGCTGATGCACCACTTGCCCCAGAGTAAGGATAGTGCCTCACACTCTCAATGAGTGTTCACAAGCCATTTAAGAGAAGTCCATTATGTCCACTATCATAGTGAAGCTAGAGCTTAGACCATTTATGGAGTTTGTGCTTGCTAAAGTCCATGAATAGATACAAGCCTCTCCTTTGTGATCCACTATTTCAAGCAATGGTAAATGGTATCTAGGGAAATTTTATCAGTTTTGGAAGAATAGACAAGATGTTGCTACTGTAAAAATTGAGGAAGTCACAGTGCCATACTTAGTAGAAGCAAAAGTAAAGGCACTAAATATTCCAAATGTCAGAGCCAATATTGCTCAAATATCTACAAGGTCTGACACCAAGGGAAAAAATTATGGTTACAAAGATCCTATGGAACCAGTGAGAAGAGGTACAACATATTGTCCATGGTTGAGATGATTTATTTAAATATTAGCACATATCACATATTCCCAACAAAAACACTCAATCAAATTTCCACCTATGCTGCCAGATGGAGCCCCTTCCTAATAGAGAAATTCCATGTCAATATTGCCCATGTGTTATTTTTGGATTTGAGGAGAAGAAAATAGGGAAATCGACTCTACCATTCCCTTGTATCATTAGAAGATTGTGTTAACAAGTAAAAATTTTGTACTGTACTAACGATGTTCTCTGCAAAGTCCAAAATGCCTCATATGCTAAAATCTCTAAACTAATGCCACAAAGAAGGACTAATTTGAGAAGCCAGTAGGCACTAAGGGAGCAGTAGGATCTACTCTAGTAGAAAACATTCCAGCCATAGGAATGGAACAAGTAGGATCAAGTGGATCAACACCGACTGTTAAAAAACCATGAAAAAGTGCTCCATCAACACAACATGATTACAAAACCTCAATGAGTCATTTGCAACAGATTGCTGAAATCATAAGTTGGGGAAGCTGTGCAATCTCAAGCATGTTCAAAGTACGAGATAATCCCAAGAAGCTTACCCTATCAAGAAGACCTGCAAATGGTCAAGTCTCATTACAAGTAGTAAAAGACAAAGATTGGACACAATAGATTTTAGGAAACATTGCATCTTTCTAAGTAATTCTGGA
Source organism: Gnetum montanum (assembly GCA_015680685.1). Taxonomy (NCBI): domain Eukaryota; kingdom Viridiplantae; phylum Streptophyta; class Gnetopsida; order Gnetales; family Gnetaceae; genus Gnetum; species Gnetum montanum. Next base: position 716,944 of record MNCI01002227.1, read on the forward strand.
AATAGGAAAAGAGGCAACCATAGTAGTAAAGCAACATCAAGATGCAATAGGAGCAACATAGGTCATCACAAATCACATTAAAAATTCCTTTAATGTTTTTTTTGTGTCATCGACCAATATTACTAGAGAAAAAGATGTGCAAACTATAGTGAGAACATTAATGACACCTGCATAGCATGAAGATATACTAGACAGACTGCTGCAAATAGGACAAGTCATGCAAAACTTCTTTGATATCACCAATGATATCACTATAGTCTACTCTAAATTAATTTCAACATTGAGTAAATTGGTCATGGAAAAAACCAGGATGCAACACACTAAAAGTAAAGTGTAGAGGTTACAATAGAAATTGACTACACTAAGAGCAAAATGACAAGACCCTGCACCATACATTATGCCTGACTAGTTAGAACAATTCAAAAATGAATAGATTGACCAATCAATGATCAAATATATATAAATGGAGATGGAACAAGAGAATCAGTATGGAATGCTTCAATGGTAGATGCCCAAACATACATCCAAGCCAAAGATAACTACAATGAAGCTGTTGAAAACATGAGGTTGAAAGATATAGATAAGAAAAAGAATGTACTAGAAGAAAGTATTCATAAACTAAGAGAATAATTTGCTAGAGTTAACCTCGACATCAGACAATTGGTCTAGGAAAATAGAATCCTATCAATGAAAGAAATTCATGCTATGCAGTATACATTAGTAAATGAACTTAATGCATGGTAAAATAAGACCAAGAAACATGAACAGTTGAAAGAGTACTTTAGAGACCAAGTGGACATTTACAAGCAAATTAATCAAAGGAGATCTAGATGGCCAAAGCTAAAATCACTTCCATTACAACATAGGTATCTAATTGGTAGAACATCTTGGATAGCCTTGCCCACATACATCAAGCTTAAGTAAAGAATAAAGAATTGCAGATTGAAGATTTGATAGAATACATGGGGTTAGCAAATCTTCAATATGCTAACTTAACCATGTTGACAGTAGGGAAGGCCTAGAACAAAACTAAAGTAGCAGGTGACTACAATTTATTTAATGTATGAAAAAGAGTTTATGGATTATAAAGATACCAAGCAAAGACTTCACATAACAAACTCAAAACTCCAAGAAGTCAAAGATAGCTACAAGGACTAAAAAGATCTAGTAGCAAATCTAACCATAAAAATGACATACTATATTAGGAACTAAAGAAAGTGGACAAGGCCTTTGAAGAAGAGTGAATGCAATTTGTAGCATGATATGTTAAAGCAAATAAGATGTTCCCACAATCGTCATGTTCTTGGGAAGTACTGACTTCAACTAACATCAATAAAGTTTCCTAGATTGTACATGATCCAAGATAAGAAGAGGAAAAACTCAGTGTACTACCAAGCAGATACTAGTATCAAAAGCTTGATGATAAGAAAAAGAAGCTGATGAAGAACCATAACCATGTGGAACTTCAACAAGACTACATCAAGCTTTGTCTTGTGTTTTTTTATTTCTTTTTGTCATATGTGTTAATCATGCACTACATGATAATTATGTAAAGACCACTTGAACTACAATGTGGCATTCATGATAGAGTCAATCATGTACATATGTGTCATAATTTCAATGTTTATGTAACCCCACAAATTTGTAAAGAACTCTATCCTCCTTTTATTTTACCTCAAGAAAGAGTTTTTAGTTAGTCATGGAGGTATGATAAAGTAGTTATTATGCAAAATCTATGATATTGTAACTCTACATATGTCATCATAGATACAATGTAGTGGATCATTGTCATGCCTATAAATATCATCCCACCATTGCATCGAAACAACAAGTTTTTACTAATCCTTAGCAAAATTCTTACAGTTTTTTCTTTTTTTTTTGTAAAGTTAGAGTTAGAGTGAATGCCCAAAGTATGGTGAATTATATTTGTACAGAATCTTTATTCAAGTAGATTGTTCCTAGACACAATTCATAAATAACAATAAAGAACTAGATTGTTTTTCATCATTATAGCATTTCACTTAGCATAGTTTTACTTTTCCATAATGTTTACTTTGATTTAGTCATTTACATTTCCTAAGTCATTTAATATTCGAATGTCTATTACTAAGACGCATTAAGTATGACTTGTTTTGAGCATAAAGTATAATTATTTGGTGACTTTGCTTGATTTTCTTAGTTGTCAAGTTACTTGGTAATCCCTGTAACAATTACATTAGCCCAAGACATGTACAAAAAACTAGGAACAGATGCTTATCATTATAGGATAGAATATATTTACATTTTCATTGTACGCGTCATTAGAATTTACATTCACTTCCATCATGCTTACAATTAGCATATTTCATGCCAAAAAACATCATTTCATCATATACCTCACTAAGAGTTATACCATACAATTTGCACCTTGCTAACTCAAAGTGGGAAGACAAAAATCATGGACTTAACATCAACTTTCTATTACACTTACATTGTCCATCCACGAATTAGGATCTAGTCATGCGTGAATACTTGTGACTTGTATGATTGAGTGTTGGAATACTCAACCACTCATCAACATTTCATACCAATGGCCCTCCCCATTTATGCATTTCTCCATATAAGTTATTTTTACCAACAGTGCTTTTTATGTTAATTTTTTGTATCCCTGCATTGTGTTATTAAAATAAATGAATAATCTATTATCATTGTCATGAAAAGCTTCTAGTTTGTCATCACTATGAAATAAAGATTGATAAAAATTTTCAATATCTTCAAAATACATAGTATAATATTTTTTCCCTTTCTTTGAAATCAATATCAAAAATATTTGGGATCTTTCTTTATGTTTAATAAACTAGTCTTTCTTTGTTTGACTAATTTCCTCTTCTTAGTTTAAAATAACTTTTTATATGACTTGATAGTCTTTAGTGACTTCTAAGTAAATTCTAGCTATCTTACATTCTTCATCAAACTATCGTTCGTTACTTGTATTTATTCTTTAGAATTATTTAGCATAGTTATTGTTAGAGCTTTTGTAAGACTCATACTTGCATCCAAAATCTATTGAATTTCATTTTGAAAATCCTCCTTCATTTTTGCAATTATTTTGAGCACTTTGACATTTTGGAATATCTAATAGGTTGTGTATCTACTAATAACATAAAGTATAAAAGGACATGACAAGGTTCAATTATTTCTTCACCTACTTCAAAACATTTGATGTTCCTAACATTCTTTAAGCTAGAAAGAAAAAAATTGATACTAAAGCTAGGTCTTACAAAAGTAAAGCCACCTATTTTTGGATTTTATTGATGTCATTTAGAACTAATAAATCAATTCTTGTCCCTATTCTAACAAATTTTTTCCTTTGTGTTAAATTATATATCTTTACAACACTACTCCATTTTGCACTTTTCACATATTTTAAAAAGCCTTTAGGATTTCAGCCACAAATAGGGATTTGATCAAAGATAATTTTAATATTAAAGTTACCACATAGATAATTTTTTTCTCTTTGCATAAAACAAGCAAAAGTAGCAATATTCAATTTTTTTTATATCTAACAAATATTATACTTCTTATTGAAAAGGTTTTATATATTCAACTCTAATATGTTTTCTTATTTTCTAGCATGACATGCAATAATACCTTCTTGAATGAAAATATATAGAAAATGGTATGGTACCTTTATTAATTTAGCACTGACCTAAAACTCAATGATTCTTGATACATTTTAAAGAGGAGTTAGTGGTTGTTGCACATTTCTACCATTCCATGGAGCAGTGATTTATTAAGAAAAATTTAGTTCAAAATTTTATTCTAAAATTTAAGGGTTAAAATATTACTGCATTAGCAAGAGTACACTTGCATCTACAGTATCTGCAAGTCTATAAGATGCATACAATTTCAGATTTTGCAGTGTTGTGCTAGTAATTCATTACATTCAAAAGGAATGTTTAAGCTTATTCAGAGACAAGGCTCAATTGAATTTGAGTGATAAAGATGCAACCATGGTTTTGAGAGTATTATCTTATGCAAAATACAAAATTCTCTTGAAAACATCCACTAACTACATCATGGATGATTCAAACTATTTTGAACTTAATGATGAATTCACAATAAAAAGGAAGAAGAATCAACATTCCACTTGCTTCAGTTGTTAGGCTTTTAAAACCTTATGAAGAGCTTTACAATGATACATAGAACCCATGTCAATTACATTGGTTACTAATGTGGTGGATGGACAATTGAATGTCAAGGATTGAGTGGAAAATCAACTATAAGAACTACAATTCTTAGTGAAATTATACCCACTATTGGCAAAAACATAAAGGTTGTTCTTGAGGAAAATCCAAATCCAAGTTATGTTAAGAAGCAAGGATTTTCATATGAAGTTGTTGTTCTAGGTAAGACTCCATATGCGAAGATGTTTGGCAACAATGATAATTTGACAATTCCTTTGGAAAGTGATAAAATCATCAAAAATTTCTGCAGTAGTACCAAATGTGTGGTGATCCTAGTATCATGGATGTTGATGGTTATTGAACCATTACTTTCGGTGATGGATTCTTTTGTTGCTACCTAGCTTGCTAGCACTGAAGGAAAAGGAGGTATCATTAGCACGTTACACTATGCAGTAGTACATGGTGGCAACTAGCTGTGGGAGGCTACAACCAAAGGTTGCTTACATTATGGGCAAAGTTACAATGTTGAGAGTTGAACATGAGACACCTTAAAAGATGACAAGGAATGTGTGTGGATGCATTAACATCGACTACTTTATGCTATGGTAGCTCATGTCCTACATGCGGTCAATGGAACTACTCCTTGGTTGCCACAAAGTCTACACCGGTAGCGATGGTCACATGGTCTACCATCATATGCCCTTTTCTCTCCCCTACCATAATGCCAAAGGCCTTCCTCGTTGTACTGACCTAAATCATCGGTGTAAGGCTAGAAGGGAAAACAAACACCGAAAGATCGTCAGGTAGACACAGCTGACCCTGCCTTCGCCCGAGGGCAAGCTGGAAAAGAAAACGAAGGTAGAGTTCCTTGGATAGTCTGCATGCAAATCAACCAAGGACTTCCCCGAGCGTAAACTACAGCTTGCGCTGGAGTTATCGTAATTGATGTTTTAAAACATAAACAATGCGCACCAAGTGTAAACAAAAACGTATGCAAAACGGTATTACAAACAAAACGTAAACTGAATGTAAATAGAGTAAACAATATAATGGCTGGCAAGTCAAGCACCAAGCCCCAGAGTGATGTGATGTGTTTCAGGAGTGCTTGGATGCTAGGAGTCAAGTGTGCCCGAGCGCCCAAGGATTGCTGGTCTGAGTTTCCTAAGCCATCTGCCTTCAAAATTCCCAACCCCGTTTATGTGAATTGACAAGGTATTGATAGGGCTGGGCTAGGCTCGGGTGCAAAATTCGAGAATAGAATCAATGGCTGGGAGATGAGAAGAAAGCAGATCTAGTGACATGTGTCCAATGGACAACTGTATGTGAGTTGGACATGTGTGGGCAAGCTACATTCTGGACCAGGTACATTGTATCTTACAACTTGTGACAACTCACTCAAGCTAGCTTATGCTTATGGCACATATAATTCAGAGCGTAAGAGCTTGACGAATGACAAATGATGGAAATTTACAATGAAATAACAAGAGAAATTGATATTGACTCGCTTGAAACTTCCAGATTTCTGACTTGATTGCTGCAGGATGTCGATTCGAGTAGTTTCGTGGTTATTTGAGGTATCCCCACCTGATCAGAACTTCCAGTGTGAGTTGATTTTTTCGCAGCGTGTCCTCGACATGTGCACGCTACACTCACATTGCAACATGACCTCAGCATGAGTGAGCAAAGACTTACAATTTTTCACCAAATTTTTAAATTTTTGAAGCTTGGTTCTTGAAGTGTAAGGATTTCCTGACTATGATTGACAAATTGAGCCTGAAAGTACCTTGTTTTGAGCCATTTTTGGTAGCTCACGCTGGGCCCACGTTGCAGCGTGACCTGCAGCGTGACCTGCAAACACCTATGAAAACTTGCAATTTTGAGCTGAAATCTAGCATTCTAAAGGCTGGGACCTAAAGGTGGGACCAGAAGCTATAAAGGATGGACCTGAGAATGACTTGCACCTTGGAAATTAGGTCAGTTTTGGGCTTGGAAAGTTACTCATGTTGCACTCATGCTACCGGCATGTCCTTAGCATGAGTGACAACATGAGTGAGGAAATTTGCACCTTTTGACTCTAACGCTGAAATTCGAGTCTCTAAAGTTTGGAGTTGAAGTTGTCAGAGTTACTCATACTAAGGGCAAGGTAGCTTAGTAGCGTGAGCAAGCAAGCTGGGCATGGGTTCCCTGCCTTGGTCGAATTTTGCCTCCTGAAACTTCAAAAGGGCTCGAGTCATTCTCATTTCAAAGTGCTAGGCTGAAATTAGTGGTGTTTCATTAGCCCCTCTTTGTTGATGTCTGGAGGAATCCACCCAAGAGGCATCGACAAAGAAGTGCAAAAAACCATGAACAACAAAGCATCAAACATTATCCGTCGGCCCTTAGCTGGATGTCATCGCACCGTTTTCAAAAGTACATGGGGTTGAGGGAAAATAGTTTAAGATGCAAGGGAATTGGTTGTAACCGGGGGAAGCCAGGAGTTGATCAAAGGTTATGATTGCTGTTGGGATTGTGGGAGAGGAACGCTCTCACATGAACAAGTCATATTTTGGTCCTTGTTAGTAGCCAGTGTTTAGTAGACTTGGAACCAAGATGTTGGCAGCACGTTCTTTGGAGAAATGAGACTCTTATAGAGTGTTTACAGGACCCATTGTAAACAACCAAAGCCACGTGATAATGTGCAACATGGTCTCTTTGAGACACGAGTGTAACTATTTTCCAAGACAATTGCCTTCTCGCCTAGGGCTTGTATGAAAATAGCCAATAGCCTTTTGTTTTTTATGTCAATGGGGTCATGAAGACCTTTTCTATGCATTTTCTCTTTGACCCTTTTGTTCTTTTCATCTTTGTTTGTTTCTCTTTTCTTTTATTTTTTGCTTTCTTTTTGGTCTTTTTGAAAGAGCTTGCTTTTAGTGACGTGCTCATGTTCGAGCGCTTGCATTTTGTGTCATGCATCGTATACTGTGTTTTGTTTTGCAACTGCTTAGGGAGTTACAGTGCAACAGTGTATCAAGGGTTTTAAGGTGAGTAGGAGACAATGTATCTAGGGGATGTAATTGAATAGGATAAGGGGGGATTATGGGGAATAGGGAATGTATCAGGAGTTGGGAATGTACTTATGAATGGATTGATTAGCCCGATTTCAGGCGTCAGGAAAAATGTGATACCTTGTCATCATGATGAAGTGCACCTATGCACGAACGCCTTAGGCGTGTCATCCTGCAAACACAACTCCAAGAAGACAAGAAAAAATGAATCAATTAACTAAGCACTTTAAACAAGGAGATGGGGCCACCGCGTGAAATTTTTAAAGCAGACAGAATTATGAACAGCATTAGCCTCATTAAGGCCCATGAGACAAATTATGCAGCAAGTCTTTGTGAAACATGAACAGCCAATTGCAGCAATACATCTTTTCAAATTTTTCCTGGCTATTGATGATGTCGCCAATTTATAATCTTAGCGGACTATTGTGGATTAGTTTCATGTCATAACCCTTTGGACGGTGCCAGTTTAGCGTTGTAGTGGATGGTGCATTGCTAGTTTATAGTCATAGCAGACTATGAAGAGGCAACCTACTTTATAGTCTTAGTGGACTCTAGATGCTAGTTTCATGTCATGGCAAACTAATGTGGCAGTTTAGCATCATACTGGACATAGTTCTGTGGTGTCGGTTTATTGTCATGACCCCAGGACTGTTCTGTGGTATCAGTTTTAAGTCATGATGCCATGACTGTTCTGTGGTATTAGTTTTAAGTCATGATGCCAGGACTATTCTGTGGTATTAGTTTTAAGTCATGATGCTAGGACTATTCTGTGGTATCAGTTTTAAGTCATGATATCAGGACTGTCTGTGCTTACCTTGCTTGTGTGTGATGCTACATGCATGGTCATGTTATGTGTCTGCAAGATCCTACAAAAAATCAACTAGAAAGAAAAAAACATCAAGCAACACCTATTGTACATAGAGTTAAAATGTATGAATGAAAGAAAAGCAATGCAAAAAGTGATAGTTTTAGGCCATTCCGGGCTGTAGGCTCGTTTAAGGCGTTTTTGGGCCATGTGTTTTTGTAGTTTTATGTTTTTCAAATGCAATNCGGGCCATGTGTTTTTGTAGTTTTATGTTTTTCAAATGCAATGTGTAAACTAAATTAACGAATATGTAAACAAAGTAAAATGCGTGATCTAAGTGAGCAGGGAAAATGTAAACACATAGGCTAGTGTGATGTAAACAAAAGTCAAAAATGCATGGTAAAGGGTAGGTAGGCACATGCATTTTCGACCAAGGGAGAGTCTTGGTCATGTAGTTGCTTCCTAACTAGGCATGGATTAGGGAGCATGCAAGGTTTAGGGTCCTTTGGGGGGCTGTTGGCTTCAACCACTCGTTCGGCTGTTTTAGCCTTAGGCATTGCATTGGTTACCGTAGGTGTATTACCAAGGAACTCTTCTTCAAAAACTTGCGCCATAACTATGTTGTGGATAGTCGAAGAGGAAACGTTATCACCATGGATAATAACTTGACCACCTTTGTATGGAAGGTGGATCTCTTGGTGAATGGGAGAGGAGATGGCCCTGAGTTGAGCTAGCCAAGGCCTGCCTAGAATCATGTTGAAACCTAGCATCTCTTCTATGACAGTGAAATTTGCACTAGTGCGGAATTGCTCTCCTGCCACAAAGGCTAAGTTGATCGTACCTTTGACTGTGACATGTGATCCATTGAAGGACTTTAGACATGTGATTTTGGTTGGCCTGATTTCATTTGCCAGGCCTAGCTTATCGATGACAGAGTACAAGACTACATTTGTCGCTGCACCATCATCAACATGTACTCTACGGATGGTACACTGTCCAACACGAATGCTAATAGATAGTGGGGCCATAGTGACCTCCCCTCGCATGGGACTGACTTTGACTACATCATCCTGAAAAGCTAAGGTTGTTGAACCCAATTCTTGTGGTGTAGGGGATGACATCATTGCACAGATGGATGCCTCATTTGCAAGGACGTCCTCTGTAACAAGAATGCAGTCCGAGACCTGGGCCAATGCTTGGTAGTGAGTAGATGAGGTTATGACTAGGTCGTACAAGCTGAATGTTGTGTTCTTTTTCTTGAGCATTTGTTTTACTTGGGTTAGTGCAGCTACAAAGTCCTTGTCGTTAGCCGTTGTGTTGGCCTTAACTTCCTCCATGTAGTTTGAGAGACAGATCTCTTGGGAAGGGGACTTCGGCTTGGTTTTCTTGGTTTGTTTGGGGGTAGTGGCCCTAGTGTTTGGTTGTTGCTTGCTAGTTGTGGCCTTTGCTTCGGCCATGGGGGTTGCGAGGTGCTCGTTTGTCCTCTTGCATTTCCATTTGGTGGGCCTACCTGGGTTGCTAGCGGGGTCAACCCTCAAAGGAGGAGGGATCGAGATGTTGCCCACTTTTGGGCTTCAGGTAGGTGAGGGTCCATCATGTTGTGGCACCTTTATGACGAAGGGTGGCTTAGTGTTTTTTGTTTCTGCATCATGCCAGTTTATCGTCTTAGTGGATAAGTCATGCCAGTTTAACATCTTAGTGGACGATCAGTAGTTTAACGTCATTTTGGACACAAAGGGTGTGGTAGGTGCATGAGGTGGCATCTTGATAACAAAAGGAGGCCTCTTGCTTGTGGAGGCTATGGGGGCCTTTTCCTTGTTAGGAGGCACACAGATTACAAAAGGTTGTTGCACAGGTTTGGGCTTGCCACCTATGCTAATTGAGTTTATGAAATAGGAAGCATCATTTGTATTGTATTGACTCACCATGTTGATTACCAATTGACCCTGTTCTATCATTCTCTACAGGTCATCTTGCAAGGCATGATAATTGTCTGTACTGTGACCAGCCATTTGATGGTAATGATAGTATTGGTCCAATTTAAAATGTTGTGGGCCTGAGGGCTCATTTGGTACTGCTAATGTGGGGTTCTTTACTAGTTCATAGTACCTATCATGTTTTTGGTGGGTAATATCCAATACGTGTTTGTGTTGGATTTGCCTGGCTTTCAAGAGTTGCTCCAATAATTGAGAGGGTTGCATCGATAGTGGTGTATATTTTGAGCGGTCCTTGAGTTAAAAGTTGGAATTTGGGGTGGCCCCTGCAGAGGTAGGTGATTTGGTGCCAAAGTTGGTAGCTTTTGGTTGCTTAGTTGTTGGGCCCCAGTTGGTTGCTTTTGTGTTGTAGCCACCGTCGTTATTATTGTGTTTTGCTTGCAAGCATGTTGGTTTTTGTAGGCCATATAAGCTAGGTCATTTCTTGATTGCACCGCCTCTTCTATGTCTTTGATTTGTGCAAACGCTTAGCTCAAAGTACGAGCACTCAAATAATAAAATTTTAACTTAACGAAGTCATTCACAGTGGCCTTAAAAATGGTGAGCAAGTATGTCTCAGGTATGAGCTCGTGGAGTTCATTTAGGGCTGCGCTCCACCTTTGGATGAATTTTTGTGTCGGTTCTAACAACACCTGTTTGATCTGAATTAAGCTATCCAGTGTGGCTTGAGGCTTTAGATTATATTTAAAACAGGTGACAAACTCGTGCAACAAATCCTCTAAAGAGGATATGGAGTTACGGGGTAAATCTTGGTACCAGTCTAAGGCTTTTCTCGTTAAGGACATAGCAAACACACGTAGAATTGCATGAGGCCAAGCCTAAAGTAGTAGACATTCTAATCGAAATGTCACTAGGTGGGTCTTTGGATCTCCCTCTCCATTGTACTTGGTTAGTTAAGGTAATGAGATTTTCTTTGGCAAGGTTAATGGTGGAATTGAAGGGTGGATTGGGTCATCTTGGTAGAAATCCAGCACCTTGACTTCCTTAGTGTTTGCGATTTTAAGGCGTTGTACCTCTTTGGTCAACATGTGCATCATTTTCTTCGTGTCTACCTACTCTTGGGCAATAGGCAAACCGGTGAGTTGAATGGATTGTGATTAGTAGTAATTTGGCTGTCACAGTGTTTGTGGAAAGGGAGGTTGTTGGATTGTTGGTTGTTGTGGTGGAGCAACATTCAAGGATGGGATCGCAAGGTGTGGTATGTTGTAGTAAGTTGGTTGGTGTTGTTGAATAGCTGGTGAAACCCACTGCCCAACCACAGGTTGTGAGGTGATCCCCTGAATGTTGTGCTGAAGTAGTTAGACGGGCCCCATGGGTTTGTATTTGTGGTATGTAATGGGTGGACATGGAAGCAAAGTCGTCTTCCTCATCTTCGCTCTAAGGCTCTATCAAAGGTGGCTATGAGGCTTGACTCCTTGCCATGAGAAGTTGAGATATGAGTCGATGATGGGGTTCAGAAAGGGGGATTATGTCAAATGTTGAAGGAGTGAACTCATGATCTCCTTTGTAAATAAGTTCAAAGTTTCATTTTGCTTCTCTCTCTACACGATCGATAGGCAAGTTGGCTTGGATTTTCACACAAATGAAGTTATATTGTTCTGGTGTGAGGATGTGGAAAGATTCCATGACAGCGTCTATGAGCTGAGGGTGTGCAGCATGATCTAACTCATAGCGTGTGCAACTAGCTTCAGTGTGAGCAAGCTCAGTGTGTGTGACAGGGTTCAACGTGCACAACTGGCTTCATCATGAGCAAGCTCAGCGTGCATAACTAGCTTCAACATGAGCAAGCTCAGCATGCACAAGCTAATTCGAATTTCAACATTTGGCAGCATTAATTGGGTCCTAGTTTCAGTGTTTGGCTTCTGTAGCATTTGAACACATCTGCACGGCGTTTGAACAGGTAGCATGATTAACATTTCAAAAAGATGACAAACAAGGTAGGCCCTCCTTCTAGCACCAATCTACTGTATTGACCTAAATCGTCGATGTAAGGCTGGAAGGGAAAACAAACACCGAAAGATCATCGGGCAGACACAGTTAACCCTGCCTTCGCCCGAGGGCAAGCTGGAAAAGAAAACGAAGGCAGAGTGCCTTGGATGGTCTACACGTAAATCAACAAAGGACTTTCCCGAGCATAAGCTACAACTTGCACTGGGGTTATCGTAACTGATGTTTTAAAACATAAACAATGCGCACCAAGTGTCAACAAAAACATATGCAAAATGGTATTGCAAACAAAACATAAACTGAATGTAAACAGAGTAAACAATATAATGGCTAGCAGAATGAACTGTATTGTATTACTTAGAAAAAAGATGTGCATCGGTCAAAGCGTAGCTGCACGTGTGGATGGCAAGTCAAGCACCAAGCCCCAAGGTGATGTGATGTGTTTCAAGAGCACTTGGATGCTAGGAGTCAAGTGTGCCCGAGCACCCAAGGATTGCTAGTTTGAGTTTCCTAAGCCATCTGCCTTCAAAATTTCCAACCCCATTTATGTGAATTGATAGGGTATTTATAGGGCTAGGCCGGGCTCGGGTGTGGAATTTGAGAATGGAATCAATGACTGGGAGATGAGAGGAAAGCGGATCTAGTAACACGTGTCTAATGGACAGCTATATGTGAGTTGGACGTGTGTGGGCAAGCTATGTTCCAGACCAGGTACATTGTATCTTACAACGTGTGACAACTCACTCAAGCCAACTTACACTTATGGCACATACAATTCAGAGTGTAAGAGCTCGACGAATGACAAATGATGGAAATTTATAATGAAATAACAAGAGAAATTCATTTTTCCTCACTTGAAACTTCTGGATTTTTGACTCGACTACTATAGGATGTTGATTCAAGTGGTTCCATGGCTGTTTGAGGTGTCCCCACCTAATCAGGACTTCCAGCGTGAGTTGATTTTGTTGTAGCGTGTCCTCGGCGTGCACACGCTACACTCATGCTGCAACGTGACCTTAGTGTGAGTGAGCAAAGACTTACAATTTTTCACCAAATTTTTTAATTTTTGAAGCTTGGTTCTTGAACTGCAAGGATTGCCTGACTATGATTGACAAATTGAGCCTAAAAGTGCCTTTTTTGAGCCATTTTTAATAGCTCACGCTGGGCCCACGTTGCAACGTGACCATAGCATGACCTGCAAACACCTGTGAAAACTTGCAATTTTGAGATGAAATCTGGCATTCTAAAGGTTGGGACCTGAAGGTGGGACTGGAAGCTATCAAGGATGGACTTGAGAATGACTTGCACCTTGGAAATTAGGTCAGTTTTGGGCTTGGAAAGTTACTCAAACTACACTCATGCTGCCGATGTGTCCTCAGCATGAGTGACAGCGTGAGTGAGGAAATTTGCACCTTTTAACGTTAACGCTGAAATTCGAGTCTCTAAAGGTTGGAGTTGAAGTTTTCATAGTTACTCACGCTGAGGGCAAGGTAGCTTGACAGCGTGAGTAAGGAAGCTGGGCATGGGTTCCCTGCCTTGGTCGAATTTTGCCTCCCGAAACTTCAAAAGGGCTCAAGTCGTTCTCATTTCAAAGTGCTAGGCCGAAATTAGTGGTGTTTCACTTGCCCCATGTCCCATGCCATCCAGGGAGTACACCCAACCACAATGGCAGCAATGTTCATGAAGGCATAGTGTGTGGACGAGAAGACAATGAACGATGGCAAAGAGTGCTTCGCATTGAAGGGGGTAACGTTAGCATTGGAGTTCATGATGCAGTGTAACTTGGTGAAGGCTAAAGATTCAAACTTTAACTACCAAATTAGTGTAAAGTAGTGCATTGAAAATCATCATCTGTAGGTGGTGATAAATTGATTTTCACATGGCTAAGATATCATACATCTAGTATCGAAGCTGTGATATCAAATCCTTGATACTAGGGCATAAAATACGATGTCAAATATCTGATATTGCAGACATGTGTAGGAATATAAATACAATACTTAGGTGCATAGTCCAAACAAAAATTTCATTCCAACCATTAGCAAAACTCTCTCATCTTATTTTCTTGATTTTAGTACTTAGCACTTAGTAGTGTATGCCCGTAGTATGGTGTTGAGTGATTGTATAGAGTCTTTATTCAAGAATCTTGTACTTGGACACAAGTGTGTATGACAATAAAGATCGAGATTACTTTTTACCATTGCAACATCCACTTAGTTTTTACTGTTTACTTAGAATAATATTTACTATTTCCACTTAGCTTACTGATTACTGTTTACTTTTTCATGCACTTTATTCTTACTATTGTTAAGTAGAATGGATACAACTAATTCTGAGCACAAAGTATGATCATTTGATAACCTAGTAGTATTATTGATTAGTTCGCCTAGTAGCGAGGTACTTGGTAACCCAAGAACGATTACATAAGTCCAAGACATGTGCAAAGAGTTAGGAACAGATGTCCATCATCTAAGCTAGATTAGATTTCTTTATCGCTTTAGTTAAACTTAGACTTAGAATTATTTTCATTCTTTACAATGAATACTGGGAGAATGGCCCATACAACATCAATTATCATACACCTTACTGTGAGTTAAATCATACACATCAATTTTTTACTAGCTCTTGTGGGAAGACAACAATCACAAACTCAACCAATTACTAGCATAATCACATTGCCTTGTCTACAGAATTTCACTGGGCTACATGTGAACACTCGTATCTCGTATAGTTGGATGTTGGATTACTCCACTACTCATCAAGTGGTAATCACTTTTTCCAATGACCATAAGAAGCTCATCAACAGCTCTAACGTTCACACCTAGGACATCTGCAAGTTCATCCTTGATAAATTGTAGATGTTAAAGACTGAGCAAATATTCAAAGATAATGGGTAGCCTTGATCCATTATAATCCCTAAAGAAGATCTCAAATCCACCACCAAGATTCCTAAGCCAAGAATAGCAAGATAAAAAGAGTGGTGGATGCATGTTGCTCTATCTTTATTGGAAAATTAAGAGAGTAAGATTGAACATTTTGTATTATTTTGTGATCACATGCTTTAATCTCATAGGAAGACTCAGACATGATTAAAATATAGATTGATCCTCAACTTTTAAAAGTCATACATCACTTTTTTTTCTTTATTAACTTTGGATCTTTGACCTTGGTAATGTGGTTGTTATTATGCTACTACACATTGACGATCCTTGGTTGTGTACCAAATGAGTATTAGTATTCTTTTTCATAGATTGAAAAATTTGATTGGATTAGAAAAAAAAATTAAAAAGGCTATTATTCAAGGAGAGAGGGAATTTATGGAATAGTTATTGAATGTCCTATATGAATAGGACACTTGTCAATTATGAATTTTAATATCTATGGTAGTTATAACTAACTACCATGGTGGTTGTAATTAATTTCCCATGATGTTGTAACTACCAAATAAAATACCTGTTGACTATCCCTTTTTAATCTCTATGATAGTTATAACTAACTCCTATGGTGGATGTAACTAACATTACTCTCTCATAATGTTTGTAACTACCACGAAGCCACTATAAAAGTGCTTCAAGGGTAGAATAGAAAGGGGAAAATCAAAAAGAATTACTAAAGACTACTTGTAAGAATAGCTCGCTAATGACATCATCAATTCAATTGCTTTGTTTAAATCCTATGAGTTCTTTTTTTCTCATTTTTCCTTAGTTTCTTAGCTAATAGTTTAGATAGTATTATGCTTGGCATTTAATTTTGGGATTTTCTAATTGTTCTTATAGCTCTATTGTCACATAATTCTAGACTTTTATTTGGTTGCCATTTAAGAACTTATGTTGTCTTTTGAAAAGCATCTTAAGTAATTTAATGATAATGTCTTTATGAAATTGCCTATTTGAGTCTAGAGTGTCTAGAAAATTTTTGATATTTTAAGATGACTTAAAATAGCTTCAATTTTAAACTATTTTCCTTGATGTTTCAATCTTGAAATTGTTAAATCTTTTTTGATAGGTCTATTATTTGCAATTATTGACAATTATTTAACTAGCCAAATAAAAGCTTTTATTTTATTGTTCATAAAGCATTTTGGTAGTTTAATAAGAGTGTCTTTTATGAAATTTCTTGTTGAGCTTAAAGGGTTTGGATAATTTATAACACTTTAGATTGAATTGGAATAGCTTTATTTTGAAGTGTTTTCTCATGTTAAATTTATCTTACTTAAATGTTTCAGATTCCACACAAATATACTTTCTCTATTCTTTGCTTCTAAAATCCATTGAATCTTGCTCTATTTTTATTTTTCTTATGAACTTTTCTCTTTGGGAAAAACTAGGAGTAGATTTCTGTAGAATTGTGCTTAAGCATTTTGGTGAAATTTTATTTGTTTCAAGCAACATACTATAAGGACTATATAAACTAAGTGACTTGACAAAATATGAATCTTTAATGACTCACAGTATTCAACAAGGTTAGCTAAATTTTTGTTATAATAGCTAGTTACTGTTTCATATACAAACCCAAGCATTTTAACATTCATAATAACAAACACACACTTACACTTAATTTTCTCTGTTACCACTAAGTTTATTTAGACATAACTCGGCCTTGGTGTTTCTAGAGACCAACAAACATCTAAACTCAAGTTTGAAGGAACACCTTTATTTTCTGTGAACCTAGTTATGAGACCAAAGGAAATGTTGGCAATCCCAAATAGTCACCAACAGTTCTTTTTGGCCCTAAAAGGTGGACATGAAAATTTGCTACCTAAGTTCATAAGTTAATAGCTTATTACATTCAAATAGCTTGATAGTCCTAGCACACTACTAGTTCTTTTTGGCACTAGAAGGAGGGATTGAAAAAAAAATAGCTATTATTTTGAGTTAATGACCAAACAGATTAGTAGTTTAGAAGATTTTGAAAGTCCTAAAGAATTTTCTGATTATAAGGCTGATTATTCGTCAGAGGAAGAATAGAAAAATATTTTTAAGTTTGGGATAAGTAGTGAAGTAAAAACAAAAAGGGTAAGGAGTTCATCTCTTTTATCTGGTTTATCATTCATTAGGAGAAGGTCGAAGAAATATTAGAGTTCAATGATCAAAAGGAATTCTAATAAGTTGGCAAAACCACAACCAGTTAGGAGTTACACCATTAAGGTTTCAAAATTACAATGATATTCCAAAGGCAATTTACAAATATTTTCCTGAACCTTTTATTCCCAAAAAATCTTACTTGGCTAAAGAATACCTCCACTTGTTTGAGTTAGCTTTAGCTCATGCAAATATTCCACACCAAGACCAAGCTTGTAGGTTGTTTGTAGCAAATTTAAAGGATATGACTCAAATTTGGTATTCAAACTTTCCAAGTAATAGTATTACAAGTTTGGATTGCATGAAAAGCCTTTTCTTGGCTCAATTTGACAATCAATTAGACCAACAACAATTGTACTGTGGGTTAGTACAAGCTAAGCAAGGAGCTAAAGAGTCAATTAGAGATTATAACATTAAATTTCAACGAATTTTTAGGCTTTTTCAAAGATAATATACACCATCAAATGAAATGCTTAGAAATACTTATCTTAAGGCTATAAATTCCAATATTTCAATATGGTTGAAAAGAACTGCAAACTTGCTAACATTGAATGATTACTTTAGTGAAGCTATACAATTAGAAAAAACTTTGAACTTCAATAACGAAAAAATTATCACAACTCAAAAAAGAGAAGAGAAAATTATGATTCTTGTGGAAGATTTTGCCCAACTTAAAGCATTACCGAGACCCTCTCATATTAAGATAGAGTAAGAGTTAGAAAGTAAAGAATCTGAAAAAGGACAATTAATGAAAGTCTTATCCAAAAAATTAGTGAAACTAGAAAAAGTTTTGGCAAAAGTTAAAATAAAGAAAGAAAAGAAAAGTAGAAAACATAAACATCAAGACAAATAAGTTAGCAGATGATGAAGATTATAGTAATCTTGTGATATCCAACTTCCTTGATATTGAATCTAATAATGAGCTATCTAGTGTCCATTACACAAGCAAATCTTCTAAGAATGGATCTAGTGATACCTCTTCTCTATCAAGTTCTGAAGAAGATATATTGTCAAATGAAGAGTGTAACAACAATGATGAAAATAGATATAATCTATGATCAAAATAAAAAGTAACTATGTCTAGGCCTCCAAATGTCATTTCTGATTTATCTACTAAGAGGAAGGTTTTTGAGCCAAGTGGAAGAGAGAAAAATAAAAGTAAAGAAGATTTAAGTAGAGAAAAGTGCTCAAAATTAGACTTTTAATAAATGGATGAAGAAACCAAAATTTTATGGAGATGGAGAATATAATCTAATTGAGGATCTTAGCCAACATCAGCATATATCAATTGTTATAGATAGGAGATCAATAAAGAAAAGCTTTAGAGCTTATTAAAGGTAAAAGGAAAGTTGGAGAGTCAAAGTTAAGCTATGTATCTAACATTGATAATACATCAAAACTAGCTATGATTGTACTCCTGATAAAGAAGCTCCTCCTTTTCTTTTGACAATGAAGTTAAAAAATATCTTCATAATTGTTTGCTTGATTTTAGAGCTACATCTACTATCATGCCATTATCTATATGCAGAAAACTCGGTTTGACTCTTGAGCAATCAAATAAAAAGATTGTTCAAGTGGACAAAAGTAGAGTAAAGATTGTGGGTCAATTGCCTAATGTTCTATTAGAAATCACTTTTGAACCTCATATAAAAAGTAGAGTAACTATTCAAGTAGTAGATATACTAGATTCATACAATCTTTTGTTAAGTAGAAGTTGAAGTAAAAATTTCCTAGGTTACTTATCAATAGATTATTCATATATGTGGCTACCTTGGAAAGGGGAACCAAATCAAATATACATATATAGTGAACCTTTGATGATTAAAAATATTACTTCAAATGGGAAAAACAAAGTTGTTGAAACAAGAGCTTTTAAAACCAAAATTTGCATGCTTCAAGAAGTTTATAACTTGGAAAAAGAAGAATCTGAAGATAAGAGCAAGTGGGAATTATACATTGATGGTTCTTGTAACTCCAAAGATACAAGAGCTGGAGTAGTTTTAGTAAAAAATGATTTCCCAAAAATTTCAAATGCAATTCATCTATCTTTCCCTTGTACTAACAACAAGGTTGAATATGAAGCTTTTAAGTATTGGAATTAAAACCACATTTAAAAAAGGGATCAAGGTTATCACAATAAAAGGGGATTCAAAACTAGTTTGTGAACAAATTAAAGGTTCAAAAGTGCATTGTTGCAACCTTATAAATAGCTTTTCTAAAAAATTCTAGACCAATTTTGATGAATTATCATCAATGGGTTGCATTGATGAGCATGTGTTGATGCATATGCATCAATCTGACATCTGAGTTTGCCTACATAAATACATGCAACCACTGCATTTATGGCATCGATTATTTAATAGCATATGGAAGTTCTTTCAGTTTGTTTCCATAGTAGTTAAGTTAAATTATTTTCTAAATCCTCATAGTAGGAGTCAAGAAGTGTACAAATCCATATTCAAGCACTGATATACTTGGACACTTTGGTGTGATGATAATAAAGATGAACTTCTTGGAATACCTTGCAGCATTTGGAAATAGCTTAATGTTTACTTTAATGTACCCTACCATTTATGAAATTTAGTTCCATGTCCTTAGTTAATTTAGTAAGATTAATTAATACACATAAATACAACCACCTCGAACATAATGTTAACACTTTGTAATCCTAGTAGTGCTAGCACATGCTAACACAATAGCATCATAACATATTCAGGATGTGTATGGCAAGTGGGACTAGATATTTATGTTAGGAAATAGCTTAAGGCATTAGCTAGTTATTAGATTAATTAATACTTAATCACTTTGTTTTACATTTAGGCTAAAATAGATAAAAATATAAAATTATACAAATCATATGTCTTGGTTATACTTAACCATACACTTTTACTTATACAAGTGGAACCAAGAAGACAATGATTGTGTACTTAGGTTCACTACTTAGATAATGTGCATTTAGAGAACTAAAGTCTATGTAATTCGATCAGATTGCACATAAACACTTATAATTTGTATGATTAGGTGTAGGGTATACTCACCACTCATCATTATCACTTTTTTCAATGATTTTAGTTAGCTAAAGCCCCTACCTAGAAAGTTAGTAAAATCATTCAACAACATTGTAACAAACCCTAAAGTCAAAATCATTAAGGTAAATAATAATAACACACACACACACACACTATTTTTCTTAAGAACTAACATGGATTCTACTCATAGGGAAAACACTCCATCATTCGTAAGCAAACACAATTAGCAATAACAAGAAGGCCACAAGATGCCAATGAGACAATAGTTTAAAGTGGTCTACGCTCATCTGGATAAGTACACTTTAGACTTCACCTTCATCCTACATCAAGATGAGTAGTTGTGATGGAGGAACTTGGAAGGAAACATCATGTTGCCTTCCAACCGATCTATTCTTGCAATGTTACACAACAATCTTATCAAATTGGTCATTGCATAACTAAATTCTCAGTACGAAGTGCAAGACCATGCCTATCAAGATTACCATCCCATGGAAGCACAAAAAAGGAAAGATCAGCAGATGAAGACCTAATATGAGATCACAAAAGGCAAATGGGGTCATATCCACTTATTCTTGCAAACACATAAAGAAGGTGAGGACTTCTCTTTGAGGAGCTCTCAATACACTAATTCTCCTCCTCTCTTTGATGAGGAGACCCTTAACCAATAGATACAATCAACTATAATAGATCTTGGTTTTGAGAATAATGGATCCCATGATTAGAGAACCTCAAAAGAAGGCAGCCAGGGTCAGAATGAGGACAAGAACCAAAACAAAGATAAACATGGTGAATGGTGTAGAGATTAAAGAAGGGGGAGAAGTAGGCACCACTCTACTATTGGTTCTCTTTCCTCTTCACCTTCTTAATCCTCCAACTTTAATTAGAGTTGCAAAGGCAATAAGAACCATGATAAAGGTGAATGATGGGATAGATATGATTGCAGATCCCACCATAATGACAACAACCATGGGCATGAAAAGTAGGAAGATGATAATAATAGAGAAAGAAGGAACAACAAGGATCGTCATAGGCATCATGGCCATGATAGGGGCCATCGGGATTGCTATGACTATGATGAATTCTATTGGCAACCAAAAACATGCTAAACATTACAAAGGTTGTTAGGATACCAAAAAAGCAAATGAAAGATAATCGAATCAAATGGTTGGATATGAATGATAGCCCTAAGTTCGAAGGGGGATATAATTTAGATCTGCAAAACCACTTGCAAGCATTTTATGATGCTTATGCATTACATAACATGGAAAATGAATGACAAATATTGAAGCTATTTCCCAAGACACTCATCAAAAAAGCTAAGAGTTGGTACTAATCCTTGGAACCAAAATCAATTTAAAGGTGGAGTATGATGCTTGAACTATTCAATGACAATTACCAGACATACTCTCGAGTGTTCAACTTGAGAAGCTAAATCCAAGGATGAAAATAGGAAACTCATGAACCCTTGGATGTAACCATGGGTAAGTACTACTCTCTATTGCATCAATGCCTAGGCCATGACTATTCTCAAAGGGATCAACTGCACCATATCATAGATGGGCTCCAAACTAAAATGAGGAGAACTCTTAGGGTTTATGCCCAAGGGAGGCTTTCGAAGCTAAGGGCCCATTAGATCCAAAGGCTCATTGAGTAGGTAGCTAAGGAAGAAGGTGAGATGAGAAAGAGAGAAAGTATAGAAGAGTATAATAGGGACCCCTTCCTCTGCAAAAGGTAGGCTCATTTCTATGATAATGAGGAGGAGGCACCAATTGAAGAAGTGGTACAACAAAAAATCCTTCCAATACAAAAATCTATATCTGAAATATCAGCCAAGATTGACAAAATGTAGGA
Source organism: Gnetum montanum (assembly GCA_015680685.1). Lineage (NCBI taxonomy): Eukaryota > Viridiplantae > Streptophyta > Gnetopsida > Gnetales > Gnetaceae > Gnetum > Gnetum montanum. The sequence goes on from MNCI01002227.1 coordinate 738,861, forward strand.
CTTCTTGGATGAAAAATTTCAAATTTCTCTAACAATTGCTGAGGAGAATAGAGACCAAGGAGGTAGTAAACATGGTAGAAGAAAGAAAAACGACATTGAACATGCCCATCATAATGGTAAGGGAAAAGTTGTTGCAATAGAAGAGGTTGCAGATTCTAAAACAAATGATGATGGGTGTGACATCAATTAGTATGAACATCCTAAGGGATGTTTCCCAATTATGTCACACTTGTAGGAAAGCAGGATGTATGCATTGATTCCTAGATTAGTTAAATGGTAAGCAACTAGGAGGATGCCTTATCCCCAAGGAAACTATTAGCAATTCCATCAACAATCCTACTATCTAAGTGGAGTGCCACCTCAACCTCATGAGCAGTATCAGTAGTTACAACACCCATAGTCATGGGGAATGCCACTACCAAGGTAGCAATACCCTTACCACCAGTAAGATCAATACGAGCACTACGCTCAACAACCTATCTCTCCATGTGACTTTTCCATTCATGCTTCCTTCCAATAGCACTACTAGCCTCCTAAGTATTACAGAGCATCATATACAAGGGGGAAGTTCCCATTTTCTTATTATCCTCCTCATCATTCCACTCCTGCACCTCCACCTACAACTCCTCTTCCACATGCTCCATCTATGTGGGGAGAGGTATTAGCCCAACCATAGCAAAGAAATGCCACAAGCACTATAAAATTACAATCAATTTCTCAACCAAGTGGTTCTGATACTAAGCCTCTAAAATGACCATTCTTTAGAACCAATAGTTCAACAAAGCCCTCACAAACACCTATGACTACTACCCCTACTTCTCCTACATCCTCTAAAATATCTCTCAAGAACCCTTCAAACCAAAATGCTCCCAAAGTGCACACTGTGATGTTGACCCATGTGGTCACTGATTAGATTAAGGTTGGTCATCTTTCCAAGAAGAGATCTAATCCTAGGAGTCCCCTCATCTACCTATAGATTATAGGAAATTAACCTTTTAAGGATCTTCTAAACTCAAGTTCTAGAGTTAACTTGATATCATAATAGATGTACAAAGCATGAAACCTACCTCCACTCAAAAAGGACAACATTCACTTAGAGTTGGTGGATCAATCCATCACTGTCCCTTTGGAATTGGTGGAGGACATTATGATCACCATCTATGGGTGGTCCTATCCTACTAACTTCTTGGTGATTCATGTGGATAACTGCAATGGTGACTTTCCTATCATTATGGAAAGATCATGGCTAAGTACCATTTATGCATACTTGGGGATACAAGACCTCTTCTTAGAGATTTCCAAGGAGAATGAATTTTGAAAGATTCAGAAGAAGTGCATTCCATGCATTGCGTACAATGACACAAGGTGCCACTGCATGCAAAAATCATGGATCATAAAAAGCACAATACTCAAAGTATGCAGGTAGTGTGCAGATGTCACAGAAATTGAAAGATGTTTGTCATAGTAACCAAAAAAGGAGGGTACCTAGTGGCTAATAATTAAAGTAGAGAATAGCTCAACACTATATATGGAATCCACTATGAGCCTCACAAGCTCTTATGCAAATAACATGGACCAAATGGAGTAGATCTATTGTCAACTCTCTGAAGGACAAGGTGAAATACATTGGGGAGAGTTAGAGATCCTTGAAACATTCAAGTAGGAGCCCCTTGAGTTGAAGGCTTTACCAAAAGGCATGGAGTATGCCTTCTTAAACAATGGTAAGTCAATCATCATCAATGTCATCCTTACTTATGAACAAAAGAAGAAGCTATTGGAAATTTTCAACAAATGGCTAGAAATCTTTGCTTGGTCATATCATAAGCTCACTAGAATTGATCCTATGATATGCAAGCATAGGATCTATATAGACTCATCCAGAAAACCAAAGAGGCAACCATAGAGGAGGTTGAACCCTAAGCTCAAATAGATCATCAAGAAATAAATTGAGCAACTCCTCAAGGTGGGGTTCATTTATCCCATTGTAGATAGTGAGTGGATTAGCCAACTTATCATAATAATAAAGAAAGAAAGCAATTAGAGAGTCTACATAGATTTCAAGCTATTGAACATGGCAACTTACAAGGATTACTTTCCTTTTTCATTTGTTGATCAAGTGTTGGATACCATCGCAAGGCATTGCTACTACAACTTTTTGGATGGTTATAGTGGCTATAATCAAATACAAATTGTACCAGAGGATTGGGCCAAAATAACATTGACAAGTCCCTAGGGGAATTTTGAATTTTGTAAGATTCCTTTTGGCATGTGCAATGATCCTACTACCTTCCAAAGCTTGATCCTTAGTATCTTCTAGCAGTAGATTGGTAGCAAGGTAGACATCTTCATGGATGACTTCACCACTTATGGGGATACTTTAAAGCAAGCCTTGAACCATCTAGAGAAAGTGCTTAAATGATGTGTGGAGATCAACCTTAGGCTCAATTGGTAGAAGAGCCATTTGATGGTCCAAGAAGGCATTGTCCTAGGATACTGTATTTCTAGGAAGGGGATTGAGGTAGACCTAAAAAAGATAAGGGTCATCTTAAGAATTAACAAATAGGCTGAAGTTGTTAAAGATGTTAGGTCATTTCTTAGACACACTGTGTACTATAAGAACTTTATTGAAAACCTTTCAAAAGTTTCCAAACCATTGATGGAGCTCATAAAGAAGGATGTACCATTTGTCTAGACTAAGAAATGCAAGCATGCATTCCAACACCTCAAGCAGAATCTCATAGAAACACCAATCTTACAAGCTCCAATTTGTTTTAGACAATTTCATATCATGACAGATGCCTAAAACTATGTATTAGGAGATGTGATTACATAGCTCAAATATTAAATATGTCCTTATTATATCCACTATGCAAGTAGGAGCATTATGGGTACACAACTGAATTACAACACCACTAAAAAAGAACTCATGATAGTGGTGTATGCTCTAGAAAAATTCAAGCACCATGTGCTTGGATATAATTTTTTTTTGCACACAGATCATAATGCTATCAAGTTTCTCATGAACAAGCCAATAGTGAGCCCCTGTGTTATATAATTGCTGGTGATTTTGCAAGAGTTTGATCTCATGATGGTGGATAGAAATGGAATTAAGAATGTGGTAGCTGACCACTTATCTCAATTAAAGTGGAACATCAAGAAGAATGAGAGCCCACTCTCAAACCAATTCCTTGATGAACTCCTCTTTGCTAGTACTATGAATGAACAAGACCCCAAGAAGATCAACTAGTACAAGACCATCCTATCCTACCTACTAACTCAATAGATGCCATAAGGATGGGACAACAAGAAGAAACAATAGTTTCTTCACCACGTCAAAAACTTCATGAAGATCAACAATAACATTTACAAGGTTTGTGCAAATGGCTTGGTAAGATGGTACGTTCCTGATGCTGATCAATTGTGAGTCCTCCAAGATGCACATGAGGGCCCTTGTGGGGGCCACTATGCTAGAAAGAAAATGGCCATTAAGGTCCTCATGGCAAGATATTATTGGCCAACACTCTTCAGGGATGCACATCGCTTCATCTACTCCTATGATAGATGCTAACGAGATAGAGAGATGACTACTTATATGGAAGATCCCTGATAGTGGATCCAACCACTAGAGCCTTTCAACCTCTAAGGAATTGACTTTATGGGGTTCATCAACCCTGAGTCCAATGGGAAGGCCTACATAATTATAGTTGTTAACTATTGCATGAAATGGGTAGCAGCTGCAACTATCACAAATTGTATATCCTCTATGGTAGTTCGGTATTACAACAATATGTCGTAAATAGGTTTGGCGTGCCAAGGGCACTTATTTCTAATAACAGGACATACTTCATCAGCACCACTTTTCGTAAACTCATGCAACTCTTGGGGGTTGAGCATAAATTAACAACTCGATACTACCCCCAAGATAACGATCAAGTTGAAGTCACAAATAGGGAGATAACCAAAATACTTATGAAAAAAGTTAGTAAATATAGAAGAGACTAAAGCTCTAAACTCAATGATGTCCTTTGGGATTATTTTTCAACTTGGAAACTCCCTATAGAATACTCTCCCTATGAGCTCATGTACGAAAAGCTCCCAACACTTCCTATCCAAGAAAAACTCCATACACGATCAACTACATGTAACCTCAACTTGGATCTAACTCTAGCACAGAAAGAACAATTGATGAACCTCAACATGCTAGATGAGAACTGATTAGTGGCCCTATCATCCAATGAAGTGCATAATGCATACAACAAATAATGAAATGACCTAACAATTAGGAAAGTCAAATTTCAAAATAGAGATAAGGTGCTCTATTACAATCCCATGCATGTACCTCAACAAACTAAGTTTTAAACATTATGGGAGGACTCTTATATCATCTATGAAATCTTTTCATTTGGGGTCATGTTAATCTACCAACCTAAGAGTCCAAATAATAAACTATTAGTCAACACCTAACAAATAAAGCCTTTCCATAAACACCAAGTAACCAATGAATATAATGCCTCAACAGATGGATGATCACCCTCAATCTTTCAAATCTCCCCCTTCCAACTTAGTCATGGGGGAGATGGCCATCCATGCTAAAATCTTATAAAGTGGCTCCTCAATTTTTAACTTTTTTGTTTTACACTATTTTTAGGACATTTTCTATTTTCTTGAGTCTTTTACGATTATTTCTATATTCTTCTTTATTTCATTTTATTTGAATTTTCCTTATGTTTCTTCATTTTTATTATTGCTGCTAAGACTTGGTGCAACCATAGCTGTTATTGATGGTGGTTTGAAACTTTACTAATTACTTGATTACGAAATGATTGAAGTTCATTTTAGAATTTTGATATTTACTAATAAGACATTAATTTTTTTCATGTTAACAAGCAATGAGTCCACATCATCCATCACTCCACCCAACTCTATGGTGTTTCGTCATTTTGGAGCTCTAAGGTCCCCTCTTATTAAGAACTTATAATGAACAAGTGACCTTTGTATTTTCCAAAATTTAGAAGAATTAAGTGGATTGATAAGGATGTGACTTCAAAGGAATTTGTCACTTTTATATCTACCTTCCATCTAAGTTACATGAGTGTTTCCATGGATTCCTCACCATTCCACTATCAACCAATGACAAGAAGAAAAGTCTTTACATGGTGTGATTCCCATTTTAAAAAAAACACAATAAAAATGAAGATTCAAAGCACAGCCCTTAGATACAATAATAGGCTACAAGGACTAATTATGGGGTTGGAAAGACATATTACCCATGCTTGAAGGCAACCCTCTAACTAAAGCTCTCTTAACTTCTTACTTCTCTTTTCTTCTTCTTTAGGAATGTTGAATGGCCTATGGGGATGTCCTTATTTCTTGGAGGGTGGAATGATCTCAAGTGTTAATGCAAAGTCTCTAGAAGTGGATGGTTTTAATTTTGACTAAGCAAGGAGTTTCTCAAGTCATATTTAATCACATCTTCCACAAGGGACTTGATGTCATCACCATGGGAAACTCCATTCCATCCTCTCTCATCCATCAATTCCTTCCATAAACCACTTCACGCCTATTTTCATGATTGTTTCAGCGGATTCATTAGTAAACAGTTGACATTCTTTGATGAATCCTTTATTAATTTGGCCTTTAACGATCCACAACCATTAGTCATCATTGGGGCCCACAAATTCCTTGGGTTGAGGGCATGCAAGGGCATTAAGAACATGAGCCTACTATGGGGAGGATCAACTTAAATACTCCTTGGTTGAGATGGTTAAATTCCTTATCCCTTAGCCATTTTACTCTCAAATCCAATGCATTCGACATCAATTTCATCCAGTTTTACACTCATTAACTAATAAACTCCAACTCAAATCTCCTTTTTTATGCATATTCTAAGCCCTCATCAAGAATTTTCCAATATTTTAGGATTTTCTAGCTTTCTCTGGACTCCAATTTTATACAAAAACTCTTTCTTTTTTACTTCATTTTTCTATGGAAAAAATTTTGGTTTTCGACTACGTTGATGCATCCTCGTCGACACAACCGAACGCATCAATGCATCCTCATCATGCAATACAAAAACCCTATGAATAGCATAGGGGACTTAGCCACTTTTGCCATTTTCTCTCCAAAGCCCAAGGAGTTTTTATAGTTTTCTAAGCCTAGAGCCTTCCTAAGCCCATAACCTGCAAACCGCTTATCCAATTCACTCCATTCTTTGATCATGTAGTAACAGGAGGTGAGCTTTACATTGTAGAGGCCATAAACCATACATTTTTTTATAGAAAATTTTTTGAAATTTTTCTAACTTCCACATAGTTTAATAAATAAAATAATATTAAAAATCACAAATTCATCAAAGTTAAACCTTACCAATGAACTCTATTAGCTATCATGCTAAAATAATAATAAAATAATATTAAATAATCAATCTACCATAATCACAACTTAGCCTAAGTGTAACTGATCAAAGGAGACAAGGTATCAAGTGTTCTAAGTTACACTCTAAATGCTAATCTTTAGTCATGTTATGATTACAAATGGCACCAAGACCCAAGAGACTGTAGGAAGGAGGACCATCCCAACCAAGGGATAAGTGACCTAGTGGAGGAAGGGGATAATAGTAGTAGCAACCCTAAGAGGAAGTAGTAGAGACACATGCAACGAGACCTCTTCGAGAGGAGCCTGAAGTGGAATTTGTCTAGCAAATTCCCACAGTTGAGACTAGGATATCACAACGAGACAAGGTGCCTAGCCCTAGACTAAACCTAGAAGTCACCTTGATTGAAGCTTGCCTAAAGCAAATTAACATTAAAGAAGTTAAAGGTTCAATTCTTCAAGAACTAAAGTTTGTCCCTTTCTTGGGCTTGGCACCAAAAGAGATCAAAACACAACTTCAAGGCTCTCCCATGTAATGGTACATGAGAAAAACATACCTCTTTTCGAATAACAAGCAAGCCAACACCATGATGAAAATAAAGAACATTAGTGTGTCCCACTTTATGGAGGTCATTGTAGAGGCCCTTGGGTTGCCAGATACTGAGACAACCTTGGCAAGAATCTCAATGTAGGTAGATCCTAAAGTAAGGAAAGAATGGGTCCAACAGTGCTATGGATTGGACTGTAAGAAGTATGGTGCACTCAACAAGGAAGAGAGGGCATACTTTAAAATCATGGCCTATTACCTCAATCCAACAATGAGGCCAAGTAAAATCATAGCCTTTTCTACCTATGCATGTGCCGCTCCAAGTGGTGAGTTCCTTTTCAACCTCATGCAACTCATATTCCTCAAAATGAAGAAGTGCTTCAAAGAGAATAAGTATGAAAGGAAGACACTCCCCTTCTCATACTTGATTATAAAATTATTCCAAAGTGAGGGAATAGCCTAGTATTCCAGTGATACATTGTGTCATACTCCTACCACATCTTGATAGGAGATGATGAAGGACAAAGTAGCCGCCAAGTTGCAAGAAGAGGAATAACCTCCACCACCATCTACTCAAGAAGAAACAACATCGAAGGCTCATGCTATCACGGAGCACATGTATAAGACTCATGAGAAACTCCTACAGTATTAGTAGGAAGGACTAAGTGGTGGTGACCCATCAATCTACCAACCAACTATGAGCCATTTGAATGAGGTAACCAAAACCATTAGCTAGCTAAAGGAGATTGCGCCAGTGTTTTCTATTCAAAGTATGTAGATGCTCACAAGGTCAAATCTTAGTGCTTAGGAAGTGATGATGTCCGTCTCAAGATAACAACAATTCCCAAAAATTTCTAGGAACACTGCCACTTTCTCAGTGTGCATGGAGGAGGGTGAGGGGGCAACTATCTTGGTGATACAGCACTAAGAATAGGAGACAACGATGGAGGTTGAGGCTAACTATGTGGTAGAGGAACTAAATGCTCCTATAGCCTTTGTGCCTAATATTGCTACACTTAGGGACATGCAATCGTTTGCAAGAGCAGTAACTTGGAGGTTAAGTATAGCTTAGCATGAGGAGGTGCTAGAATAACTAGTGGAAATCGAGCAACTAATTTTAGAGATCTTTGATCTCTTAGATACCATCACTACAACCCAGTTTGAGCTACTAAAGGATAAGGGCAAGCTTATCATTGCTAATTCCCAACTTGAGATAACTATAGATGATAATAGATGATTGGCTATGGAGGTTATAGAGTTAAGAGCTTGTCTAGTTGATCCCATTGTGCTCAGCTAGACCGTAACAAGAGATGAAGCTTTTCTACAACTTCAACACAAACTTTAAGAGGCTAAGCATGTAAAGGAAATGGCATTCTTTGACTAGTCCTTAGTAGAGGCCATGAAATACAACACCAAAAAGGACTTATTAGAGTCTGAAAGGAGAATCTAGTTCTAACCCAAGATAATCACTGCCTACAGAATATTCAAGCACAAAAAGAACAAATGATGGAATTTGTGTGACAAAAGAAAAAGTAGCTTACTAAAGTGCATCTGGATTTGAGGAGGTTGGCTACTGAGAATCATTGCCCTTCACTAGAAAAATAGCAATTTAGGTAGCCACTTGGAAGAACAAGGCCTTGAAATTTAAATGAGCAAAATATCAGTATAGGAACCAAGTTGGGCTTCTCAAGGAGGCAAATGAAAAAAAATTCAACTGGTGAAGGCAAAAGTAAACAAGACCCTCTAGCAGCTCTAATAGCAAGGTAACATGTGGCAACCCATCTTTGATGAACTCAATGCATACAACAAGGCCAAAATCCACCTCAAGAAGTTGCAGATTGAAAAGATGACAAAGTACATGATGTTAGCCAACCTTCGATATGCAAACTTGGCATTGTTAACTACCAAAAGGCCAAGGTCAGAACTAAAGAAGTAAGTGGCCAACTCTTACCTCTTGTACAAGGAAAAGTTCAAGCACCACAAGGACACGAAGAAAAAGCTGAAAATAGTTAATGTCAAGCTTGAAGTTCTCCACACATGCTTCATAGATCAACGATCAGTTGTGGAGAACATGGCCAAGAGGATGAACAACTATCAAGCACTACAAAATTCTATTAGAGTGCTCAATGTCAAATGTAAATAATTTTTTGCCTACTTCATGAATGTTAAAGAGTTGTTCCTAGTCATGCCATGTCCATGGGATGTTCCCATATCAACTCACATCAACGATGTCACATGAACTTTGTATGATCCCTGGTCTAAGGAGGAGAAGATGAAAGCATTGCTATATGTTTATTGTCTTCCAAAAAAAGTAGCAACTACAACAAGATAGCAGGATAGTAGCAACCACCTTAACCTTAATCACCACATGCACCAGAAGCAAGGAAAGTTTCTTCAGCATCTCAGGAACCTTCACCTCCTCAGATTGTTTGATCTTCTTCTTACTTTCAACCATTAGAGGAGTTCTAATTGTCAATTTTGTAAAGGTGTTTAATTTTGTTTTCATGAACACCCATTTTTTGTAATCATAGTCAATCCGTACACTTGGGAACTTAGCATCTATTTTTGAGTCAGTCAATCAGTTGATGGTTCCATATCTTCCCAAATATTTTAAGAAGATTGATCCTTCTTTTGTTCACTTGAGGATGAGTTCTCAATCATTCATGGGGCTATGATGAATTATCATCAATGGGTTGCATCGATGGGCATGCCTCAACGCATCCCAATTAATGTATGATTTGATGTGTCAATGCATATGTGTTGACATGGCATTTGAGTCTACCTATATAAATATGTGCACCCACCACATTTATGGCATCAGTTATTCAGTAGCTAATGAATCATGTTTTTCATCTGCTTTGACGTTGGGTACCCAATGTCGAAGCCTCAATGTCGGGTATCCGATGTCAGAGCCAAGATGCGATGTCAGGTCTCGGATGTCATGAGATATACACCAACTTATAAATATCACACTTGGACTCACGATTTTCAATTAGTTTTTCATATCAATTTTTTTCATAGTTAGTGAAGCTCTTGCAATTTTTTTCCTCCAAAGTTAAAATATTTTCTGAGTGCCCGCAGTAGGAGTCTAAGTGTGCACAGATCTTTATTCAAACATTGATGTACCTAAGCACAATAGTGTGACAAGAATAAAAATGAACTCTTTTGATAATCCTTGCAACACTGAGAATAGATTAATGTTTCCTTTAATGCACTTTACTTTTATGCATTTAAATTAAGCAATTAATTTTCAGTTGTTAATAAACACAAGCATGACCACTTCAAGGATACATATAGTGCTTGGTAACCTAGCAACACTTAACTTTTGGTAGCCCAGCAATGCTATATGTGTTCAGAAAAGTGGGATGGGTACTTGTGTTAGGCTAGCTAGGCTAGTTTAGATCTTATTTTCCACTATTCATTAGCTTAGTTAATTCATCTCTTTATCATCATTAGGAGCAACATAGAATTAGACAACACCATATGCCTCACTTTGGACTAAACCATACCTAACAAAGCTATCACTAATACAAGTGGGAAGACAATGAACTACGATCAAATCCTAATGATCTAGATACCACAACTAGTTCCATCAATGAAATTCAATTAGATCATGCGTGAATGTTTGTGATGTGTATGGTTGAACGTTGGGGTATCTTAGTAGCTTAGGGAAGTTCTTGTAGTTTTTTTAAGAACAATTAGAATATTTTCTAGGTGCTTGTAGTAGGAGTCAAGAAGTGTATGGATCATTATTCAAGCACTAATGTACTTGGACACTTCGGTGTGATGGAAATAAAGACAAACTTCTTGGAATACTTTGCAGCATTTGGAAAAAGCTTAATGTTTACTTTAATGCACTCTACTACTTATGCAATTTACTTTCATGTCCTTAGTTAATTTAATAAGATTAATTAATACACATAAGTATGACCACCTTAAACATAATGTTAACACTTTGTAATCCTAGTAGTGCTAGCATTTGGTAACCTAATAGTGTTATAACGCATTCAAGATGTGTACAATAGGTAGGACTGGATACTTGTGTTGGGAAATAGATTAAGGCATTAGCTAGTTGTTAGATTAATTAATACTTAATCACTTTATTTTACACTTAGGCTAAAACAGCTAAAAATATAAAATTACACAAATCATGTTCCTTAGTTACACTTAACCATATGCTTGTACCTATACAAGTGGAACCAAGAAGACAACAATCATGTCCTTAGGTTCACTACCTAGATAATGTGCATTTAGAGAACTAAAGTCTATGAAATTTAACCGAATTGCACATGAATGCTTGTAATTCATATGATTGGACATAGGGTATACTCACCACTCATCAAATTTCATCACTATAAAATAGAAGATATATGTAGAGAAGATACCATATAGTAGATGATTTAGCAAAGGCAGCTTCAACATTAGAAGTAAAAAGGATAGAAAATTATGAAGAGATAGTAATTGAGAATGAAGACCAACCATCAGTACCAAATAACATAAAACATTTACAAGTATTTGAAGATGATGATCAATTACTTAGGTTCTTGAAGAATAAGTAGGAATTCAAAAGTTAAATCATACATGAAATAGCATTAATTTTTAAATCAAAATTTATTAACAAAAAAGTGATTGATTACGAACATGAGTTTAGCAAAAATCTACCTACAGGAAAAGATATACAAAATCCATATGATCGAGCTTATGAAGCAGTAAATCTTAGATCTACTGAGATACCAAAGATGTTAAACATCACAAAGAAAAAGAATTCATTTTTTAAGAAAAATTTATTATTACATTTGAAAAATAATTTGGGAAATTTTTCTTAGTCTTATGATGACCTTAAGGTTTTTAGACAAGATGTGATGACACATAAAATTCCTTTGGTAAATGGTTGTAACATAGTTAAACAAAAGTAAATGAAATTCAATCCTTCATTTGAACCAGCTATGAAAGCTGAAATCAAGAAGTTATTGCAAGCTCAAATCATATATCTAATTCGATATTCAACATGGCTTGCTAATCTTATTCCAGTAAGGAATAAGAATGGTGGTGTTAGGCTTTGTGCGAATTTTAGAAATTTAAATGAAACCTCTGAAAAATATAAATAGCCACTTTCTAAAATTGATGAGTTGTTGATTAAAGTATCAAGGTGTCAAGTATATTCTTTCCTAAATGATTTTTCAGGCTATAATCAAATTATGGTAGATAAGGGTGATAGATATAAAACAACATTCATCACCAAATAGGGGACTTTTTCTTACAAAAGAATGCCATTTGGATTATCCAATCCTAGATCTACTTTCCAAAGAGCTATGGATTTGGGTTTAAAGATTTAATAGGAGAATTTGTCATGGTTTATTTGGATGATATCATTGTTTATTTAAAGATGAAGGAAGATCATATTGGTCACCTCCAACAAATTTTTGACAGATGTCATGAGTATGATATTTCATTAAATCCTAAGAAATGTATCTTTGGGGTTAAGTCTGGAAGTTTTCTAGGTCATGTAATCTGTCAAAAAGGAATTTCTATAAATGACTCATGAATTCAAGCCATAAAAATTATTGAGCATCACAAGTCGGTAACATTGAAACTAGTTGAAAAATGAAAGGAGAGAGTTTCTAGAAATAATTCTGCAAAGGATAACATGGGGGTTGAAGAAGTGGGAGTAACAATAAAATAAGAGGAAGAGAAGAAAGCTTAGGTTACAACAAATTTCAAGTACAATAGAATCCAAGACCAAAGAATTCCTAATAGGGTCACTTTGATCATTCTTTTTGTTACATCTCATCTAAAGACATTAGGTATGGTCATACGCTTACGATTTATACATTACATGTGGAGTCCTAGTGGGTTGTTGAGGACGAGTTAATGTAATAGAAATGCATTTTATATGTTATGAAGCTAGGTCTTTATGTTATGATTATGATGTCTTTACATGCTTAACTAACATGATTATGTACACTAGCATTGTGTGATGTGTTAGATAGGTGAGGTTGCTGGTAGGGGTGTTCGACTAGGGTACAAGAGCACCTACCTAGTATGTCTTTATGCTTTATGTGCAATTTTGGTATTTAGGCATTTGTACTATAGCACTATGTTGTGCGATGTTCAGGTGTGGTTTTGGGATGTGAATGTGTAGTGCATATGATAAGGATCTTGTAGGTTTAAACGGATTTTTATTTGGAGTCCCAGTGCATTTGTTACACATGATTAAAGTTTACGACATTAATTGCAGATGAAAGAAAATAAGAATAGCTTATGAAAATCATTCATTTAAAAAAATAATAAATAATTCAAAAGGAAAAAAAAAAGAACTCATGTCACATGAAAAAAAGAAGTGCATCGTTGGTTTTATATATATATATATATATACAAAGCATAAAGTGAAAGTATAAGTTTTATGTTTTTTTTTCTTTTTACCCACTACCTCACCACTGCTTACCCATAGAAATTGGGTTTTGGGTTTCTATTTTTTCTATTCAGATTAATAGAAATGCACAGGAGCCTATTCTTTCATTTTTCTTTCTTCTCTCTTCTTCTATTTCACATTTTTCTAAATTCTAAGCTTTGTGGATGGGTTTTGCTTGCTCTGAACCTAGATTTGGGATTACTGTGGTCATATTTACGTGGAGGAAAAAACTTGTTGAGAGTGAAACGAAGTCATGCCAGATTTTTTAGGGTTTTCTTCTTGTTTTGGCCTTTCTACTTAACAATTTTAATTGGTGGGTTGTCTTTACCTTTTCCCTATATTTTTGTGCTAGATTAGTGTATATAATTGTGCAATGTGGGCATGTGGGGTGGAGAGCTCAAAAATTGAGCTTGGACATGTTATTTTGTCTATTTCCTAAAATTGTCCAATTTTGGTTACAAATTAACTATTCATATATATGCGATGTATGGTATGATGTGGACTTGTAGAATATGATATGTGATGTTGATGAGACTCGTATGATTAGAATATGATATTTGCAAGGCCTATTGGGGCATAACTATTTTTGGAAGTTTTAATCCTTCCTAGTGGTAATTAAATATTATTTTATCAATCAAACTTTGAAAGTGCATAACCTTGCTTCCAAGAGTCCAATTTAGGTAACATTAGTGTCATTGGAACCATTTTGGGAAGTACTTTCTAATCATGGAATTAGTTTTCTCTTTGGGCATATATCATTTTAAAGAGTATTATAGTAGTCATTTATATGGAAGTACATGTTGTTTGAGAAATATGGTATTGTTTTGTTGTATTAAGATATTCATGTTGTTTTGTCGAATCATGGTATTGTTTTCATGGAATGACTATAACTATTAGGTGTGGATATGTGTGGTTATGTTTGTTTCGGTGTGTTGTGCTTATGACACGTGTTGGCTTAAGCTAGCCAAAATCTATACATGTTTGTGTAATGATGTTTGTGATGGTCATTGGTAGGTGGTGCTAGCATGAGAATATGGACCGGTTAGTGATGAAGCATCCTGGAGGTAGTATGGATTAACCCCCACTATGATGCATCAGTGAAGCTCCTATCTCAGGCCTCATCCTAAGAGTGGGAGAGCGTAGGTGTGTTCATCCCTACAGCTAGTACATGACATAGGTGTGTTTTTTCCTATCGCCAGTCCTCCAGAAGGCTAGTGGTTGCAAGTCATAGGTTGATGGACCCTAGCATCAGTTAGATAAATAAAAGATTAATAAAATACCTGTAGGCAATGGCCGTTATGAGTACTCATGGCAACGTTTCACATGTGATAAGTGGCAAGGTACCCCTACACTCAACCATACAAATACAAACATTTCACACACGATCTGATTGAACTCCACAGACGGGCTAGTTGTGGTATCTAGATAGTTACTAATTAATCGCAGTGCACTATCTTTCCACTTGGACTAGTATTTGCTTTGTCACGTATGGTTTAGTCCAAAGTGCGGTGTATGATGTGTTCCTACACTAATGCTACTCTTGGAAGCAATGGAAAATAATCTTTAATTAAGCTAGGAGGAAAAGGAAGAGAGAGTTAAGCTAATATGAGATAGGGGAAGAGAATCTAAACTAATAGGAGATAGGGAGAGAGTATCTAAGCTAGCCTAAGTGTGATGAGCATCTATTCCTTAATCATCCATACACATCTTGGACCTCGTGCACGACTACCACTAGGATTACCAAGCGCAGATCCTAGGTATGCTACTGGGTTACCAAGTAGTCACACTTAAATGCTCGTGATTAAGTCGTACTCATTCTGCATTTAAGGAGTTTAGGGTGAAGAGATATTAACTATGAAAGCAATAAATAACAATAATAATTAAATAATTAAACTAGGTGAATGCTGCAATGATGAAGTAATCTTGATCTTTATTTCTGGTCATGTGTGTGTCCAAGTACGTCACACTCGAATAAATGATGTCGTACAATTACAATCACCACACTGCAGGCATGCACTAGGAGAGAGGGTTGAGGAAAAATGACAAAAAGATCCTACTGTAATACTAATTTCTAACTCACTCAAAACTGACTATTTCCCATGCGTCCCATTGTGTATTTATAGGCTCACACGAGAACTGCGATATTGCATACCCGATATCACTTGTGAGGTCGCGATATTGCGTACCCGATATCAGGGGTTCAATATCGAGACCTATCAGACCTAGTATCTTGTACCTGATATCAAGGATTCAATAATAGGGGTCCGATAACAAGGCTTGACCAACCATGACTTATCAACATGCTACACTAAGCACGTATATGCTAGTGACTATTGATGCGTAAATTTTGGACACGCAGCCAACACCTAGGAGACTATCGCCTAGGGCGCCTCCCGTATGGGTACGGAAACCCGGGAATAGTCTCAACTGGAAAGGGCTATGTGACAAAACAATAATAACAATATTTTAAACAAAATATTAAAAACTTAAATTTGATTTTAGGAGCATTTTGTTATGTTTCGAAAAACATATAAAAATCAAAATTAAGCATTTGTGTAGTTTTGAGTAAAATAAATAACACAAAATAAAAATTCAAATTAAAAATAAAAAATTTATCTGGTGCTCTAAACAGAAGGAAAATTTAGCCACTGGTCTTCCCGGTGTCAGCCTGGTCTCTACCGTGTGAGTAGAAAAGAAAATAAGAAAGAGAAAATGCGTTTGTTTCATGCATGAGAGACTTGCAGCTCTTGAACAGAAAAATCCTGCGAGAGACTTGCAGCTCTTGAACAGAAAAATCCTGCAAGAGACTTGCAGCTCTTGAACAACCCAAAAAAAATGCTCACTGTTTGAACAAAAAATCCTCTCCAGTGCTGAACTAAAAATCCTCTTATCGTTGTCAGAGAATAGGCGCAGGCGTTGGCTGCCGGCTCCTCCTCCTTTTGCAAACTCTGGCTTCCCCCCTCTTTATAGCGACCTTCCGAGAGAAACCCTAACCCTAAATAGCTAGCTACCTTTGCCGTGAATTATTTTTTCCTTTTTCCTCATATCGTTGCAAAAATAAAAATAAAGAAAAAACAAAACAGGATAATTATCATGGGTCATAAGTCATGGGTGGATGCTTGATCAACGTTTTAAAATCTATTTTTTTATGGGCCAACGAAGCCCACCAACACATGGACAATGGCCATGTGCAAGCTCATGGTGCTCTATTTTTAATTTTTTAGTTTTATATTTTCATTTCTTTTATTTTTTATTTTTATAAAACTTGTTCGAACAAGGCCCTATGTCTAGCATGGGTAAGGTTGGCCTCAACACTTAGCCCCCAAACTACAAATTGCATGCAAGTGCAAGGACTATAAAATTTTGAATGAAAATGCAAATAGATGGGGAAACAAAAACAACATGACACCATAAATGCATACTTGAAAGTAAACTATAATGTTCTAAACATGATCAAAATAACCAAATAATCGAAAGAGACACCGACATAGGTCATCCAAACAACCATTAAAATCTAAAAAATAAAATTAATTTATTATTATTTTGACTAAGATCTATAGATATATATGTGTAATTATATATATATGTACATATATACTTAAGCTCTCATTCTCAATATTCCCACAAGGTAACAGTAAAAGTATGTAGACTATTTTGAGAAAGTGACTTATACAAAACTTAATGAGGAGGATGAGCTAACACTCATGTTAGATCATAGCAAGCCACAACTTTTAGATTTTTCCTTGTTTTTTTTTTATTTTTCAAAAAACTTAAATTTAAAAGGGGAAACGGAGGTTAGGGTGAGGATTGCTGCCGAACCCCATCACACTCAAGAACTTATTACACTGCCAATGAACACAGTCCTCATTTTCTTGTTTTTTTTTTTTTTTTTAAGGAAACTTTGCTCATGATGTACTTCATTCTTGAGGTAGGAATTCCAACATGAGTCTAACCGATTAGCTGCACTGCCAAAGAGCATGGTCCTTTTGGAAACTTTACCCATGGTGCAGTTCAACCCTCATGTATGTGCCTTTGATTGGTGGCATCATAGCAGGTCTCTTGGGTGGCTAAGGGTTTTCAAGTAGAAATGAACACACTTCACCCCGTTGTTCACAGGATAGCCATGAATCATCATATCTGAGGGCTTGGGCTTATGAGAGGAAAGGATAGAATTTTCCAAGGTCACCTAGTGATTATGACTAACCACTCTCCAACATCACATATCCTACACTCACATGATCATGATGATAACATGATAAGTTTGTATAAATCAAATGCTCCATAATCAAACATAACAAATAAACTGAAACCTTGGAATCAATTGAAAAAGTTAGAGTAATTATAAAATATAAAGCGGATTTTATAGCATTATATAATAGTAATAGTAAGTTATATTATACCTACATTATTTTCCAATGGTGTTAAGATGACCCAATATCAAGTAACTCAAATGACCAATGATTATTAAAATCATATGAAGAACACAATAATCAAAACAATATGCTACGAAGGAAATGATGAAAATGTAAGCAAAATATGGAAATGCAATAATATACATATGAAATGCAAAGAAAAAGGGGAAGAAAACATGCAACTAAGAATCTACCATATGCCCATGTGGGGTACCTGAGTAGAAATGTTTCAAATGAAATGCATTAAATTCCTATGCAACCTATATCCTTGCAAATTAGCAATCTTAAACACATTTGGGGCAGTGATGTCTACAATTTGGAATGGACCTGACCACATAGGTGAAAACTTAGTTTGAGGGCCAGTTTGACCAGACGCTCTATCTCTCTTAAGGACTAGATCACCTACTTGAAAATTTTTAGCTGCATATTTTTTATCAAACCATCTCTTGACAATTTGTTGATGCTTAAGACTATAAAAATCAAGACCTACACTTATCTTACTTGATCGTTTTCTATAAGGTTTTTTTTTTATATAAGTTTCAATGATAAGTCTAGGTTTTGGTGGGTCATCGGACATAGCTTTTCTAGGAGAATGTTCTATGGATGTGTTGTTAAAATTTAGCACACCTTCAAATGTTTTAAGAGGTAAGGTTTTATTTATATCTTTATCTTCCCCTAAAGGTGGTGGATCACTTAGACAAAATCCATCGTGTTGTTGATAAGGCAAGGTGTCTCCATAGTTTTCTTCAACTTCTCTAGAACTTTGATAGGATTGGATGGGATCTGCATAAGAGATAGAATTTTTTGTAGTTCCACTCACATAGTCATTTTCAACATGTTCACTACACTCAACCTCAATAACCCCAACATAAAGATTAGCATTTCGATCTTCCAAAGATTGATTTTTTTGATCCAAGGTTGTTACTACTTGTTTGTAGAAGGGTTCTTGGGGTATAGTCATGTATGCAGATTTTCCTTCGATAGGGATCAATAATTCTGAGAAATCTGACCTAAAGAAGCCCCCAAACTTAGCTCCAAAAGTCCTAGATAAGAGCACACCATATGTGGGTTTCATGTCAACTACTAGGATATCCGTATAACATGTAAATGTAGGGTATTGCTTAAGTTGTACCTTTTCTCCTTTTAATAACCCTACCATAGGTACGTTAGATCCATCGAGTTGAATCACACTTCTAGTTTGTGGTATCATTTGTGCTCCTAAAGCGTTACAGATGTCAAGAGGCATAACACTAACAATTGCACTAGAATCCATTAAACAGTTATGGACATTCTTTCCTAAAATAATCAAAGTGGTTAGGAAAGGGGGATGGTCCTTTTTGCTAGACATGGAATTATTCACATTTTGTACTGATAATGTGTTAGGACTTTCTACAAAGTGAACTTGCCTTTCGGGAATTGGAGATTTTTCTCTTTGGGCTACAGGTATATGAACCATATCCCGAATCACTTTTTCATTTCGTTAAAGTGTAGGAAGTCATACATTGAAATGTTGGCTTTAACTCTTTTTAAGTCCTCAACCAAATCATAATTCTTATATTCATCTTTAGCTTCTTGTTGAGATGGAACTCTCATAAGTACATATGGGGGGTTTGGTTGTTGTGGGACAATTACTTGGGATGACCCGGATTGATTGTTTCCATTGTTTTAACTAGGAACTCTTTTGTTTGGAGGTTTATAGAAATTGTCCCTAGTTTGTTGTTGTGTAGCATTCATAATGTCACTGATTTTGCGGTAGCGAGTGTTGTGTGGGTCAGGGTCGCCTACCATAACTTGTTCTAATGAGAAAACCTCTTCACTTTCTGTCTCATGAGGTACATCAAGAATCATGATAGGTGGTTTTCCCATTTTGTTGCCCTTGGGTATTGTCACCATATAATGCCATGAATTGAGGACAAGTCTTTTCAGAATGTTGCCTCGTATTATGAAGACAACAATAATCATCGTTGATTGATGCACTTGGTTTTTCTGGTTGTATAGGGCTTTTGTTATTGTTTCTCTTTAGCTCAACCACTTCATTAGATAGTTTTTGTAGTGAAGTGAGTATTTGGGTCATCTGATTTTGAGTTTGGGTTGGTGGTTCAACAGAATTTGATGTCCCGTTTGGGTTGATAATGGATTGAATCAAGGCTTTTGATTGGTCATCATTCAAAGTAGTGTTGGGTGGTAAGAATGAAGAGGACATGGGGCCTTGTGAGTAATTACTTAAAGGTTAAGTTGATTAAAAGGGAGAAACAGCTTGAGGCATGACATTAGATGTTTGAAAAGTTGGCAGGAGTGGGTTTGATTGCATAGGGTTACTAACACGCATCATCCCAAATTGGGTTTGGATGCTGTTCATAAGGGTTATTTGCTCTAATTCCATAGCTTTTGACATCGCACCTTGTATTTCCATTATGTTGGGATCATATTTGATAGCATAAGCAAAGAATGGATCAATAGTAGAGAGATAGAAGTTGAGGATACCATCTAGTTGTGGTCGCATCTCATTTGGCACATAGGCTAGTTGATGAAGGAATCTAAGGTTATAATCCTTAACATTTTCCCCATGTAGCTTTCTTAGGCTGGTAAAGTTGTTTGATCCGATAGCAAGGCTTATAAATTTATCAAATTGATTCAAAAACTTGTTTTTAAATTCTTGCCATGTGTTAATAGAGGCATCAGGAAGCATTAAAAACCATTGGGTTGCTTTGGTCCTAAATGTTGTTACAAACACCCTCCATGCCACATCATTATGTATAATGTTGTGGATCCCTAATAAGGTTTCAAAACATTGTATGTGTTGGTGGGCATCATTCGTAGGGGTTGTAGGATTGAAGAACAAGTTTATGTTTTGAAGGGATTTTGATATGTCATGATAATTGTGAAAGTTAAAAGGATTTCTTACTAAGGGAGCCGGGCATTGATGGGTTACCATCTTAGTCCAAGGTTTCTTAGGAATTGAACTTTGAAAAAGTGAAGCTCGTTGTTTTCTTAAAGTAAATTGACGAGTAGCTAGTTGACTAAGGGTAGGAGTATGAGTTCTTTGTTGAGATACTCCGTAAGAAAAGTCACTCATAAAATGAAAATTAACAAGAAATGTAAAATGCTAATAAACTGTGAAAATTAAAGAAAATGGAAAAAACATTTCAATGCTATATTTTTTTATTTTTAAAAATTTTTAAAAGTAAAATTGAAATTGCAAAATTTCAGAAAAGTAAATTGAAAGTAAAATGATTTAAATCACCTAAATTAAATTTCAGAAAGACAAATTAAAAAGGATTGCTAGAATATAAATTTGGAAATTTTGAAAATTTGAAACTAAAATAGAGCAATAAAACTAAAAATATGGAGGCAAAAATTAAATAAACAGTAATAAGAAATGATAAATTTTTTTTAAAGAAAAAGAAACATAAAAGGAAAATAAAGAAAAGGTTGAGAAACTGCCCTCCTTCTAGTGCCAAAAAGGTGTTGATGCATAAATTTTGGACACGCTGCCAACACCTGTGAAAACTCGTTTTATGAGACTATCACCTAGGGCTCCTCCCGTATGGGTACAGAAACCCAGGAATAGTCTCAGCTGGAAAGGGTTATGTGACAAAACAATAATAACAATATTTTAAACAAAATATTAAAAACTTAAATTTGATTTTAGGAGCATTCTGTTATGTTTCGAAAAACATATAAAAATAAAAATTAAGCATTTGTGTAGTTTTGAGTAAAATAAATAACACAAAATAAAAATTCAAATTAAAAATAAAAAATTTATCTGGTGCTATAAGCAGAAGAAAAATTCAGCCACTGGTCTTCCCGGTGTCAACATGGTCTCTACCGAGTGAGTAGAAAAGAAAACAAAAAAGAAAATGCGTCTGTTTCGTGCATGAGAGACTTGCGGCTCTTGAACAACCCAAAAAAATGCTCACTGTTTGAACAGAAAATCCTCTCCGATGCTAAACTGAAAATCCTTTTATCGTTGTTAGAGAATAGGCGCAGGCGTTGGCTGCCGACTCCTCCTCCTTTTGCAAACTTTGGCTTCCCCCCTCTTTATAGCAGCCTTGCGGGAGAAACCCTAACCCTAAACCGCCAGCTGCCTTTGCCGTGAATTATTTTTGCCTTTTTCCTTATATCGCTACAAAAATAAAAATAAAGAAAAAACAAAACAGGATAATTATCATGGGTCATAAGTGATGGGTGGATGCTTGATCAACGTTTTAAAATCTATTTTTTTATGGGCCAATGAAGCCCACCAGCACATGGACAATGGCCATGTGCAAGCTCATGGTGCTCTATTTTTAATTTTTTAGTTTTATATTTTCATTTTTTTATTTTTTATTTTTATAAAACTTGTTCGAACAAGGCCCTATGTCTAGCATAGGTAAGGTTGGCCTCAACAGTGACCACATGGGTTATGTATATGATAGTATGTGTTCCAATTGGATTATGATTATGTGGATCATGGACTATTTAATGGTATACCATGGATATGATGACATGGGCATGGTAGATGATGTCGAACCATGGCTTTATCTGTGATTGTATGATAGTATGTTAGCATTATGGGTGATATGGCGTGTGTTGTTTCGAGCATGCGTAAGACTAACAATTGTTGCAGGTTGCCTTTTATCCCACTCCTTTCCTCTAATGCAGCACTTGTCAACCATCTAGCAAGGGAAGTGTAAAGGCTTCCCACTTAGTTGTGTACTAATTTTATTTAAATTACAGGTGAAAGGTGCAGGAGCCTAAATGGGCACAGAGAGGGAGAGTAGAGGAGGGAAAAATCTTCAACGCTTGGTTAATGTATATTTCATGTACAATAGTATGGACTATGTATCATTATATGAAACTCTCTGTACTCTTATATATACGATAATAGTGTTTGTGTGTGTGTGTGTGTGTGTGTGTGTTTTTGTATTTTAGTATAATGAATTGAAGTGTATTGTATGAAATTTCTATGCAGTTTGACCTTCCTTAATATCATGTATTCTACACATTATTGGTTTTTAGTTATCATGCTTCCTTTCTAAGATTAGTTGATCCTAGGCATCACCCTAACCTAGCTAGGGTAGGGTGTTACACTTTTCCCTTCTGCTAAGTAGCTTATGTTATGGCTTCATGTGTACAGTTTCTTCGAAATGGGGTTTTTAAATCACTAAATCTTAAATTCACTAGAAATTTCCCCAAAAGAAGATTTATGATTTTCAGATGTAAAAAGGTTTTAAAAAAGCTCAATTACAATTCTGCACAAGATTAGAATGTCATTTGAGCAAAGTATTTTTAATAGCATCATAATCTTTAAGAATTTTGAGAGCAAGAAATGTTGGCACATTTCTGCCATTTCATGAAGCAAAGATTTGTTAAGAAAAATTCAACTCAGAATTTTATTCTAAAATTTAAGGGTCAAAAGATTACTACATTAGCAAGACTACACTTGCATCTGTGGTATATGCAAGTTAGGAAGATGCATATGATTTCAAATTTTGCAGTGTTGTGCTAGTAATTCACTATGTTCAAAAGGAATTTTTAAGCTTATTTAGAGATAAGGCTCAACTGAATTTAAGAGATAAAGATACAACCATGGTTTTGAGCTCATTATCTTATGAAAAATACAAAATTCTTTTGAAAACATCTAGTAACTATATCATGGATGATTCAGACTATTTTGAAGTTAATTAAAGTTAATGATGAATTCACAGTAAAAAAGAAAGAAAAATCAACATTCCACTTGCTCCGGTCGTTAGGGTTTTTAAACCTCATGATGAGCGTTACAATGAAACACAAGAAACCATGCCAATAACATTGGTTATGAGCGTGGTGATGGACAATTGAATGGCAAGGATTGAGTGGAAACTCAACTATAGGTACTACAATTCTCAGCGGAATTATACCCACTGTCAGCGGAATTATACCCACTGTCAGCGGAATAATTCTCAGCGGAATTATACCCACTGTCAGCGGAATTATACCCACTGTCAGCGGAATAATTCTCAGCGGAATTATACCCACTGTCAGCGGAATTATACCCACTGTTAGCAAAAACATAGAGGTTGTTTTTTTGAGGAAAATCCAAATCCAAGTTACATTAAGAACCAAGGATTTTCATATGCAGTTTTTGTTGTAGGTGAAACTCCATATGCGAAGATGTTTGGCGACAAAAATGTCTACAGAAATATCAAATGTGTGGTAATCCTGGTATCATGGAGGTCGATGGTTATTGAACCATTGCTTCCAGTGATGGATGCTTTTGTTGCTGCCTGGCTTCCTGGCACCGAAGGAAAAGGAGTTATCGCCAGCGTGTAACATTGTGCAGCAGTACGTGGCGGCAACCGGTTGCGGGAGGCTACAAACGTTGATAAAGAACGCTGACATTCTGGGTATAGTTACGATGTCGGGAGTTGAACACGAGATGCCTTACAAAACGATAAAGAACGCGTCCGACGTCGGCTGTTTCGTGCTGTGGCAACTCATGCCCCACATGTGGTCAATGGAACTGCTCCTCGGCTGCCACAGAGTCTACGCCGGCAGCGACGGTCACATGGTCTGGCGTCATATTCCCCTGCCACACCGCCAAAGGCCTGACCTGCCTATCCAGGGAGTAGACCCGGCGGCAACGACGCCAATGTTGGCCAAGGCATGGCCACAAGACCATGAAAGGTGGCCAACAGAGCTTCCCATTGAAGGGGGCGGCGTCTGCGTTGGAGTTCATGGCGCAGTGTAACTCGGTGAAGGCCAAATATTTAAATCCTGACTGCCAAATTAGTGCGAAGCGGCGCACCGACGATCATCATCCGCAATCACTTTTTCCAACGCCCACAAGGAGCTCATCGACAGCTCTACGTCCACGCCCAAGACATCTGCAACTTCATCCTTCACAAATTGCAGACGCTGGAGACCAAGCAGACGTTCAAGGACAATGACCAGCCTTGATCCGTTATTATTATCCCCGAAGAAGAGCTCAAATCCACCGCCAAGCTTCATAAGCCAAGAATAGCAAGATAATGAGAGTGGCGGATGCATGTTTCTCTCTCTTTATCGCCAAATTAAGAGAGCAACACGGAAGGTTTTGTATTGTTCTGCGATCACATGCTTGAATCTTACAAGAATACGCAGACATGATTAAAATATAGATTGGTCTTCAACTTTTGAAAACCATACAGCACCTTTTCTTTTTCTTTATTAACTTTAGACATCGGCAACGTGGTTGTTATCATGCTATTGCACATTCACGGCCCTTGTTTGTGTATCGAATGAGTATTAGTTTCTTTTTCATAGATTGAAAAATTTGATTGGATCAGAAAAAATTTTTAAAAGGGCTATTATTCAAGGAGAGAGGGAACTCATCGGATAGTTATTGGACATCTTATATGAATAGGACACTTGTCAATTATAACTTTTAATATCTATGGTAGTTATACCCAATGACCATGGTGGTTATAATTAATTTCCCATTATGTTGTAACTACCAAATACAACTATATCTTTTTAATCTCTATGATAGTTATAACTCTTAGGTTGGTTGTAACTAACCTTAATCTCCCATAATGTTTGTAACTACCATGAAGCCAAAAGTGGTTCAAGGGTAAAATAGAAAGAGGAGAAAATCAAGAAGAATTATTAAAGACTACTTTTAAGAAATAATGTTTGTAACTATCACGAAGCCACTATAAAAGTGTTTCAAGGGTAGAATAGAAAGAGAAGAAAATCAAGAAGAATTATTAAAGACTGCTTGTAGGAAGTAATGTTTGTAACTATCATGAACCTATTATAAAAGTGTTTCAAGAGTAGAATAGAAAGAGGAGAAAATTAAGAATAATTATTAAAGACTACTTGTAAGAATGGCTTGCTAATTACATCATCAATTTAGCTACTTTGTTTACATCCTGTGAGTTCTTTTCTTCTCATTTTGTCTTAGTGGCTTAGCTAATAGTTTAGACTAGTAGTGTGCTAGGCATTTAATTCTGAGATTTTCTAATTGCTCTTATAGCTATATTTTTATGCAATGTTAGACTTCTATTTGGTTGTCATGTAAGAGCTTATGTTGCCTTTTGAAAAGCATCTTAAGCAATTTAATAGTAATGTCTTTATGAAATTGCCTATTTGAGTTAAAGGGTCTAGAAAATCTTTGATATTTTTAGCTGACTTGAAATAGCTTCAATTTTTAAAATCTTTTCCTTGATATTTCAATCTTGAAATTGTTAAATCTTTTCTGATAGCTCTATTATTTGCAATTCTTCATAATTAATTTAACTAGCCAAATAATAGTTTGTATTTTGTTGTTTACAAAGTGTTTTGGAAATTTAATAAGAGTGTCTTTTATGAAATTGCTTGTTGAGCTCAGAGGGTTTCAAAATTTTGTAATACTTTAGATTGAATTGAAATAGCTTTATTTTGAAGTGTTTCCTCGTATTCAATTTATCTCGCTTAAATATTTGAGATTCCACACAAATCTGCTTTCTCTCTTCTTTACTTTTAAAATTCATTGAATCTTGCTCTATTTCTATTTTTCTGGCACACTTTTCCCTCTAGGGAAACTTAGGAGTAGATTTCTGCATAATTGTGCTTAAGCATTTTGGTGAAATTTTATTTGTTTCAAGTAATGTACTATAAGGACTATATAGACTAAGTCACTTAACAAAATAGAAATCTTTCATGACTTACAATATTCAATAAGGTTAGCTAAATTTTTGTTCTAATAGCCAGTTACTGTTTCATAGACAAACCCAAGCATTTTAACATTTATAACAACAAATACAAATTTACGCTTAGTTCACTCTATTACCACTAAGTTTATTTAGAGGTATCTAGGCCTTGGTGTTTCCAAAGACCAACAAACACCTAAACTCAAGTTTGAAGGAACACCTTCATTTCTCGTGAACCAAATGGCAAGACTAAAGGAAATGTTGGCAATCCCAAAAAGTCACCAACAATGGTAAGTTAATACATGAAAGTTTTCATTCTTTTTCATGTGTAAATCTAACGAGCTGCATTTGATTAGACCACATCAATGCATTCATATCCACACAATCCCATCAATGCGTATGTGTCAATGTGATCTATCGATGTGTACTTGTAGACACATGGTTTGATGCATCGATGCATACACATCAACACAATGTCTAGTCTTGCCTATATAAATGTGTGCACCAATTGCATTTGTGGCATTCATTCATTCATAGCTTAGCCAAACTCTTGCAGTTTGTTTGTTTTTAGAGTTAGAATATTTTTTAAGTGCCTACAGTAGAAGTTGACAAGTGTAAAAATATTTATTCAAGCATTGATGTAATTGGACACTTCAGTGTGAATGGCAATAAAGATGGGCTTTCTTCATAAACCTTGTAGCACTTGGACTTAGCTAATATTTTCTTAATGCATTTATTATTCATGCAATTTATGTTCATGCACTTAATTAATTAGGTAACAAATAATCAATGCACATTAGTACAACCATCTTGAGCATACATTAGCACTTGGTAATCCCAGTAGCACTTACACTTGGTAACCCAGTAGCGTTGCAAGATGTTCAAGATGTGTACAATGGATGGGAATGGATACTTATGTTAGGATTAGTTAAAACATTAATTAGTTCTTAGATTAATTACATATTTAATTACTTTATTTTCTATACTTAGGAAAATTAAATGAAAAATATAAAAATGATACAAATCATATGCCTCAGTTACACTTAACCATACAATTGTACCTTGCAAGTGGAACTGGGAAGACAACAATTGCATCCTTGAAATTCATTGCCTAGATAATGTGTACTTAGAAAGCTAAAGTTTACGAAATTCAACTGAATCCCTTGGTAAATGCTAGTGATTCATATGGTTGGATGTAGGGATTGCTCGCTACTCATCATTGGCGCCATTGCTGAGGACTTTAGTTAGCTACATGAACTACCTAGAAGTTACTAAAATTATCAAATGACATTGTAGTGAACCTTAAAGTTGAAGTCATTAAGAAAAATAATAATAACAAAAACACACTATTTTTCTTCAAAACTAATATGGCTTCTTCTTGAATGGAAGAGTCTCTACCATTGTTCAAGAACACATCCAATTAAAGGGTAGAAGGCCCGAAACCACCCATGCCCCAATAATGCAAAGTGATCTATACTCATCTACATGAGTATGTCCTTGATTTCACCTTCATCCTGCACTAGAATGAACAACTATGATGGAGGGACATAGAGGGCAACATTATGTTGTTGTCCAATTGCTCAGTTCCTACAATGCTATTCCACAATCTCATGAGATTAGGCATCCATGGGCTCAATTCTGAGTACATTTTGCAAGATCATGATTATTGCGATTATCATTCCACGAATGCACAACAAAGAAAATATTAATAGATGGAGGCATGTTATGAAGCATCTAAAGACAAGCAATTCACAAACCCCTTGTTCCTGCTAGGCCAAAAGAAAGTTGAGTATCCCTTCTTAGGGGATTCTCAAAACATTGATTCTCCTCCCCTTCTCTTCAACAAAGAGGCCCTTAACTAGAATTTACAGTCAACTATAAACAACCCTAGTTTAGGGAAGATCAAGTCCCATGACCATGGAGGCTCTAAAAGAGGGAGTCAAGGTAGGAACAATGATAAGCACCATGATGAAGATAAACATGGTGATCATGGCCAAAACCAAATGAAAGTGAGTAGCATGCATCATTCTAGTGCTAGTATTTCTTTCTCTTTACCTTTGTCATCTTCATCATCTTCCTCCTCTAGCTCCGACCGAAGCTACAAAAGGAAAGACCATGATGGAGATGACTGATAGGACAAAGATGATCGCAAACCCCATTGAAGCAGTAGAGACAAGGGGCATGGGCAACCAAGGGAGGCCCACCATAGAGAATGAAGGAACAATAGAGGGCATCATAGTCATCATGGTCATCATAGGAGTTATGACTATGATGAGCCTTTTCTCGCAACCAGAAATATGCTGAACATTGCAGAGGTTGTAAGGATTCCAACAAGGCACATGAAAGATTGTCGAATCAACTAGTTGAACATGAATAATATCCCTTAGTTTATAGGAGGATATAATTCCTATCCATAGAACCATCTCCAAGCCTTTCATGATGCATGTGTCTTACAAAACATTGAGAAAGAATGGCAAAAATGGAAGCTATTTCCTAGGATACTCATCAAGGAGGTTGAAAGCTAGTATCAATCCTTAGAACTGGAATCAAGTAGATAATGGAATACAATGCTTGAACTCTTCAATGACAAGTATCAAATATACTCTTGAGTGTCCAACCTAAGGAAGCAAATCCAAGATTGAAAGTAAGAAACACATCAATCCTTGAATGCAACCATGGGCAGATGTTACTCTCTTGTTGGATAGATACATAGGACATGGATTTTCTAAAAGGAAGTAGTTGCGCTATATCATAGATGGGTGCAGAACAGAAATAAGAAAAACTCTTGGGATCTATGTCCAAGGAAGGCTTTTAGAACTAAGAGTCCATCATATCCAAAGGCTAATTGAGCAAGTGGCCAAAGAAGAAGGTGAGTTGATGAAAAGAAAAAGTGCAAAGAACTACAACCAAAACCCTTCCATTTGCAAAAGGGAGGTCTAATTTTGTAATAATGAGGAGGAGACACCACTTGATGAAGTGATGCAATACAAGAACTTTCCAATACAAAAATCAATTTCTAAAATATTGGCCAAGGTAGATAAAATGTGGAACTCTTTGGACAACAAGTTTGAAACTACTCTATGAATTGCTAAGGAGTCCAAAGAGCAAGGTAGCGACTATGATTGAAGGAGAATGAAGGAAGCTAAACATGCACATTAGAGGGGTAAGGGAAAAGTTGTTGCTATTGAAGAGGTTGTGGATTCCAAAACAAATGATGATTATGGGTGCGACATTTGCCAATACGAATATCCTAAGGAATGTTGTCCAATTGTGTCACACTTGTAGAAATCTTAGATGTATAATCTAAATCCTAGATGGGAAAAAAGACAAGCACCCAAGAGGTTGCCTTATCCTTAAGGCAACTACAAGCAATTCCACCAACAAGCCTATTATCCAAGTGGAGCTCCACCTTAACCTCACGAGCAGTATCAATAGTGGTAGCACCCACAGTGATGGGGGATGCCATCACCAAGGCAAAAATACCCTTACTGGCAACCAGATCCATATGGATACTATGTTCAACAACCCAATTCTCCATGTGACTCTTCTAGTCACATCTCTTTCCAACACCACTATTATCCTCTTGAGTATTATAAAGCACAATCTTCAAGAGGGAAGTCCACATTTTCATATCATCCTCCTCATCCTTCTACACCTATACCTCCACCCTCAACTTAGTTGCCATCCATTCCATCCATGCAAGGTAAAATTCTAGCCCAACCGTAGCAAAGAAACACCACTAGGGCTATTAACCTACAACTAGCTCTCTAGCCGAGTGGTTTGCATACTTAGCCTTGCAAAGATCCTTTTTGAACAAAAAGTCCTACTAAGCCCTCACAAGTACCTATGACTATGGATCCTACTTCTCTTTCCTCCTCTGCAACATCCTTCGAGATCCCTTCAAACCAAACACCTCCCAAAGTACATACTATAATGTTGATCCATGCAATCATAGATTGGATGAAGGCTAGTCACCTTCCCATGAAGAGATTTGATCCTTGGAGTCCCCTTATTTATTTTTAAATCACTAAGAATGAGCCTTGTAAGGCTCTTCTTGACTTAAGTTCTAGTGTTAATTTGATCTCTCATGAAATGTAAAAATCCTAGAACCTACCTTCTCTCAAGAAAAGTAACATTCATCTTAAGTTAGCAAATCAATCCATCATCATTCCCTTGGGATTTGTGGAGGACATTATAACCATTGTCTATGGATGGTTATATCCTGCTGACTTCTTGGTGATCCGAATAGACAACTATAAGGGGAACTTCCCAATCATCATGGGAAGGGTTTGGCTGAGCACAATAGATGCACGGCTGGGAATCATAAACCTCTCCTTGGATATTTTCAAGAAAAATGACTTTAACAAAAGTGCATTTCATGCATCGCGTACAATGACACAAGGTGCCACTGTGTGTAGAAATTATGGACAGTTAAAAGTACAACAATCACAACATGCATGTAGTGTACAAATGTCACAGAAGTGCAAAGATGTCTATACACAATAGCCACAAAATAGGAGGGCACCCAGTGGCTGATAGCTGAATTTAAAAGTAGTTCAACACTATGCATGGAATAAACTAAGAGCCTAACAAGTGCCTACATTGAATACATGGACTAAATGGAGCAAATTCATCGCCAAATCTCTTATGAACCTAATGACACTAAAAGGGGAGAGTTGAAAATCCCTGAGAGCTTTAAGTAGGAGCCCCTTGAGTTGAAAACTCTATAGCCAGAATGGGATATGCTTTGCTAAGAAATGGTAAGTTGATCATTTTAAATGCCAACCTTGCTCCTACATAGAAAAAGAAGCTATTGTAGATGGTTAAAAAATGGCCAACAGCCTTTGCTTGGTTATATCATGAGCTAACTAGAATTAATCCAAGGATATGCTAGCATTGAATTTACACAAATTCCACCATGAAACCAAAGAGGCAACCGCAATGATGATTGAACCACAAACTGAAGTAGATAATCAAAGAGAAGATTGAAAAACTCCTTAAGGTGGGTTTCATCTACCCCATTGCAAATAGTGAGTGGATTAGCCCACTTACCATAGCATTAAAGAAAGGTGGGAAATAGAGGATCTACATCAATTTCAAGTTGTTAAATATGGCAACATTCAAGAATCATTTTTCTTTGCCATTTATGAACCAGATGTTGGACACCATTTCTAGGCATTACTATTATAGCTTTCTGGATGGTTATAATGACTATAACCAAATCCAGATAGCACTAGAGGACCAAGCCAAAACCAAATTCACAAGTTGCTTAGGGACTTTCAAATACAGAAAGATGACATTCAGCCTATGCAATGCCCCTACAACATTCCAACGCCTTGTCCTAAGAATCTTTCAATAGTAGATTGGTAGCAGGGTGGAAGTCTTCATGAATGACTTCTCCACCTATGGGGCTACATTCGAGCAAGCCTTGGACCATCTTGAGTAAGTGCTGAAAAGATGTGTAAAGAAAAATATTAGGCTCAACTACCAAAAAAGTAACTTGATGGTCTAGAAAGACATTGTTTTTGGGCATAGAATTTCTCAAAAAGAGATTGAGGAAGACCCTGAAAATATAAGGTTCATCTAAGGAATTACGTGAGAGCCAAAAATAGTTAAATATGTGAGGTCATTCCTTAGCCACATTAGCTACTATTAGCATTTCATCGAGAATTTCTCTAAGATCGCCAAACCATTGGTGAAGCTGACAAAGAAGGATGCTCTGTTTTTCTAGACTAAGGAATGCAAGTGTGCATTCCAGCAACTTAAGCAAAAGCTCATGGAAACTCTAATTCTTTGAGCACTTGATTGGTCTAGGCCCTTCCAAATCATGATGAATACATCCAATTATTGCTTGGGAGCTATGCTTATGTAGTTCGATGATCAAAAACATCCTTACTACATCCATTGTGTGAGTAGAAGCATTGTGGGTGCACAACTAAACTACACCACCACAAAGAAAGAACTAATGGCAATGGTGTATGCCTTATAAGCATTATGTGCTTGGGTACAA
This sequence comes from Gnetum montanum, assembly GCA_015680685.1. Lineage (NCBI taxonomy): Eukaryota > Viridiplantae > Streptophyta > Gnetopsida > Gnetales > Gnetaceae > Gnetum > Gnetum montanum. Next base: position 771,247 of record MNCI01002227.1, read on the forward strand.
GGTGTTTATGCACACAAATCATAGTGTAATCTAGTTCCTAATGAATAAGCCAATAGTAAGCCCTCATGTCATCTAGTAGCTAGTGATCTTGTAGGAACTTGATCTAACAATGGTAGATCGAAAGGGGGTTGAGCACGTGGTTGTTGCTCACTTGTCTCAATTAAGATGGAACAACAAGAAAAAGGAGAGCCCAATTTTAGATCATTTTCTTGATGAACTTCTCTTTCTTGGGGCTATAACTAAAAAAGTGCCCACTAAAGCCAATTGGTAAGATGGCATTTTCACCTACCTTCTCACTTAGGAGATTCCACAAGAATGGAACAACAAGAAGCAATGGTAGTTTCTTCACCAACCAAAACACTTCATGGAAATCAATGGACACCTTTACAAGGTGTGTATCGATGGCCTAGTTCAATGGTATGTACCTAATGATGATCAACTATGTATTCACTAAGATGCTTATCAAGGCCCTTATGGGGGCCATTATGCTAGGAGATGCATGACCATTAAGATCCTCATGGAAAGGTATTACTAGCCAACACTTTTTAGGGACACTCACCACTTCATCTACTCTTGTGAGCACTACCAACATGATGATGTGGTAACCACTCGTATGGAGGAGCCTCAACAGTTAATCCAACCACTAGAGCCCTTTAACATTTGGGACATGGATTTCATGGGTTCCATCACTCCCATGTTTAACAAAAAGATATACATCCTAGTAGTTGTTAACTACTGTACGAAGTGGGCAAAAGCGATGGCCCTCACTAATTGCACATCTTCTACAGCTACTCGATTTGTACAACAACATGTTGTAAATAGGTTTGGGATGCCACGTGCACTTATTTATGATAATGGAACTCATTTTATAGACATCACTTTTCAAAAACTCATGCAGCTCTTGGGGGTTGAACATAAACTAACAAGACCCAACCACCCCCAAGCTAATAGTCAAGCAAAGGTTACAAATAGGGAGATCATAAAAATACTAACAAGAACAGTTAGTAAATATAGGAGGGATTGGAGCACAAGACTCAATGATGCCCTTTCGGCCTATCGCTCCACTTGGAAACTTCCTATTGGCTACTCTCTCTATGAGCTTGTGTATGGCAAACTACCAACACTCCCCATCCAAGTGAAGCTTTGTATACTTTTAATTGCATGTGACCTTTGCCTTGACCTTAGCCTAGCACAAAAAAAAAGGTTAATGAATCTCAACATGCTAGATGAGAATCAACTAGTGGCCCTATTATCTAACGAAGTGCATAAGGTCGTTAATAAACAATGACATGACCTTAGAATCAAGAAAGTGAAATTTTAACGAGATAGGATCCTATACTGGAATCCCACACACATGCCACAAGAAATAAGTTTCAAACATTGTGGGAAGGGCCTTATATTATCTATGAAACCTTTCCCTCTACACTCATGTTAATTTACAAACCTAAAAGCCCAAACAAAAAGCTACTGGTCAACATGCAACAAATAAAACCTTTCTAAGAATCCAAAAGAAATAGTGATCGCAAAACATCAATGGATGGACATGTGCACTCAATTTTTCGAATCTCCTCCTTCCAACTCAATCGTGGGGGAGATAGCCATCCATGATAAACCAAACAAAGTGGCTCCTCAGTTTCTCATTTTTTCTATTTTTCATAATTTTTGTTCTATACCATTTTTAGTACATTGTCTCTATCTAAAATATTTTAAAATTTTTTCTATATTTTACTTTATTTGGTATGGAATTTTTCTTATGTTTTTATTATGTTTTCCTTTATTGCTGCCAGAACTTGATGTAACTATAGCTCCCAATTAATGGTGGTTTTTACTATAATGTTATTTGATTACTAATGTCTAGATTCTATCTTTGAATTTTGATGTTGATAACTAAGACATGGTTTCTCTTCATGATAACAGGAAAGGAGTTCATGTCATCCACCAATCCACGTAACTCTATAGTGTTTCCTTGTTTCAGAAGTATGAGGTTTCTTCTTAAATGAAACTTTTAATGAACTTGTGACCTTAGTAGTTTTCAAAATTGAGAAGGATTAAATGTATAGACAAGGGTGTGACTTCAAGGGGATTTGATGTTCTTTGTACTTGCCTACCCTCTTAGGTTTAAGAGTGTTTCCATGGATTTCTCACCATTCCACTATCAACTAATAATAGGAAGCAAAGTCTTTGCATGGTGTGGTTCTCATCAAAAATTCAAAAAAAATAATGGGAATTCAAAGCACACCCCTTAGAAAAAATAACAGGCTACAAGCACTAGTTATGGAACTAGAGAGACATGTTACCCATGCTTGAAGATCACCTCTAACTAAGGGCCATCTCACTTATTGCTTCTCTTTTAGGAATGATGATTGATCTATGGGGATATTCTTGTGCCTTGGGAGGTGGTTGAGTCTAAGCATGTTAATGCAAAGTCACTGAAAGTGGTTGGTTTTAATTTGAAATAAGGATGGATATTATCAGGTCATATTAACCACAACATCCACAAGGGACTTCAAGTAATCATGATATGGGACTTCATTCCACTCTATACTTCATCCACCTATGCTTTCCATAACTCACCTCACTATCTTTTCTCATGTTCATTCAATGTCTTGGTTGGATACAATTAAAAATCCTTGATAGTTTCTTTGGTGATTTGGTCCTTAACTCATCATAACCATTAATCATCCATGGGGCTTATGAACTTCTTGGTTTGAGGACATGCAAGGATATTAAGGGCATGAGCCTGCTATGGGGAGAACCCACTTGCATACTTCTTAATTGGATTGGTTAAGTTCCTCATCCCTTAGACATTTCTACATCCAAATATTTTACTCTCCACATTAGTTACATCTAGTTGTGCACTCATTCAGTAAAATTCTCCAAGAAAAATCTTCATTTTTTTGAATATTCTCACCCTTTTCAAGCATTTCCTCATGTTCTAAGTTTTTCAAGATCCCTATGAACATTAATTTTACATAGAAATTTTTTTTTCTTTCCTTATTTTCAATCATGAAAAATTCTATCTATCAACTACGTCGATGGGATGCCATCGATGCAGCCTACTGCATCAACATGACCCTATCAAAGGGACCTGACCAACACAACATAAAAAATCTATATATAGTGTAGCACTTTGAAATTTTTTTTGTCATTTGCCCTCAAATAGGAAAGAAGTTTTTGTAGTTTTCGAAGCCCAGAGCCTTCCAAAGCCCATATCTCACAAACTGCTTATCTAGTTAACCTCGTTCTTTGGTCCTATAGCTACCAAAAGTGAGCTCTACATCATGGGGACCACAAACCTTAGGTTTTTGATGAAATATTTTTCAAATGTTTTCTAACTTCCATAAGGTTTAACTAATAAAATAATATTAAAATAACTAATTCATGAGAGTTAAACCTTTCCAACGAACTCTGGTAGCCATCTAAGTGAAATAATAATAGAATAATATTAAAATAATCAAATCTTCCATAATCACAACTTAGCCAAGTGTAACTAAACCAAAGAGACAAGGTATCCAAGTGCTCCATGTTATCCATAAAACGCTAAGCCTTGGTCATGTTGTGATTACATATGGTACCCAAACTAAGGGACAAACATGAACAAGAGGCAAGATCATCCCAATCGAGGGATAAGCAGCATAGAATTGAAAGGGGCCAATAGTCAAAATAGCCCCAAGACCAAGTAGCCAAAACACATGCAACAGGACCTCTTCAGGAGAAGCCCAAAGTGGAATTTATTCCACAGATTCCGAAAGCTAAAAGAGAGCAATCCCACTAGGATGAGACATCAAGACCAAGGCCAAACCTTGAGGTCACCTTGATGGATGCCTATCGTAGGCAAATCAAGGCTAAGGAGATTCAATATTTGATTCTTCAAGTGCTGAACTTTGGTACCTTCTTGGACTTCACTCCAAAAGAAGTTAGAACTCAATTTCTGACTTCTCCCATGTGGCCTATTCTCACCTCTAGAGGAGAATGATATATGGTAGAAACATATCTTTTCTGGAATAACAAGCAGGATAATGCCACTATGAAAATCAAGCACACTAGTGTGTCCTACTTAGTGGAGGTTATCTCTCAAGCCCTTGAGTTACTAGAAACTGGGGCAACCTTGGTAGAAATCTCAACACAAGTAGAAACCAGAGGTAGAAAATAAGTGGATGCAACGATGCTATTAAGTTGACCACAAGGAATATGATGCACTCACAAGGGTAGAATGTGCATACTTCAAGATCATGGCCTACCACCTCAATCCAATGATGAGGCCAAGCAAGATGACAACCTTCTCTACCTATGCATGTGTCACTCTAAGCAAGAAACTTCTCATCAATTTTCCACAGGTAATCTATCTTAAGATAGAAAAGTGCTTCAAGAAAAACAAGTATGGGAGAAAGGCACTCCCTTTCTCATGCTTAATTCAAAAATTATGCAAAATGGGAGGGATATCCTGCTACTCAAATAATACACTCTGACTTGCTCCTACTATCTCTTGGGTAGAAATGATGAAAGACAAGGTGCCTTCCAAGATGTAAGAAGAGGAGCAACCACCATCACCATCCACTCATGAGACAACACAAAAGGCTTGTGCTGCCATGGAGCATATGCAAAAACTTTGTGAGAAACTTCTACAATAGCAACAAGCAAGACCAAGTGGGGATCTATCTATCTACTGACTACTCCTAAGTCATCTAAACAAGGTCACTCGTACCATCAACTAGTTGGAGGACACTGCGCTAATTTTTTTTGCCCAATGAATGTAGGCACTTGCACACTCAAATCCTAGTGCTAAAGAGGTAACAGTGTCCATTCCAGAACAACATCAATTTCCAGAAATCTTTGGAAACACCACTACCTTCTTAGTGTACCTGGAGGAAGGTGATGGAACAACTTTTTTAGTGATGCAACACTAAGGACAGGAAACAATGACTGAGGTGGTAGCTAACCTAGTGCACAAAGAACTCAATGTTCCTATGGCATCTGTACCAAATATTTTTGAACTTAGAGATGTGCAAATTTTCACAGGAGAAGCAAGTGAGAGATTTAGTGCAACCTAACACAAAGAATTGCTAGAACAAATGGTGGAGACCAGGCAACTGATTCCAAAGGTCTTTAACCTTCCAGATGACATCACTGCAACCTAGTTGATGCTGTTGGAGGTTAAGGGCAAGTACCTCATTGCCAATGCCCAACTTGAGGTAGCCATAGCTAAAAATCAACCCTTAGCTACTAAAGTTGTAGAATTAAGAGCCTGCCTTGTTAATCCCACAGTTCTTGGCTAGGCCATAACCAGAGATGAAGCTTTTCTACAACTTCAAGAAAAACTTCAAACAACCAAGCTCACTAATGAGATCATGGTCTTTGATGAGTTCATAGCAATAGAAATGGCTTACAACACTAAGAAGGACTTATCGAAGCTCCGCAAGGAGAATGTAGTTCTGACCAAGGATAACTATTACCTACCTAGTGTTAAGCTCTAGAAAGAACAAATGGTTGAATATATGAGGCAACAGTAGGAGAAGCTTGCCAAAGTAACCATAGACCTGAGGAGGTTAGTAGCAGAAAATTGCAATCTTTCAATGGAGAAGGTTCCTACTCTTCACCAAAAATCAGTCATTGAGATTACTGCTTGGAAGAATGAGGTCCTCAAATTCAAAGGGTCAAAAACCATTACACTGATCAAGTTTTCCTTTAAAAGGAAATTAACAAAAAGCATATCCAGCTAGCGAAAGCAAAAGTGAATCAAGCTCTCTAGCAACTCCAACAAGAAGGTGACATGTGGCAGCCCATCTTTGATGAACTGAATGCATATAGTAAGGCAGAAATCCACCTTAAGGAGCTGCAAATCAAAGAGATGATAGAGTGCATAAAGCTCACCAACCTTCATTACACAAACTTGGCAATGCTAACTGCCAAGAGGCTAAGGTCAAAACTAGAGAAGTAGGTGGCTAGCTCGTACCTATTGTACAAGGCTAAGTTCAAGCATCATAAGGAAGGAAAAGCTAAAAATTGTCAATGCTAAAGCTGATGATCTTAGAGAGTGCTTCATTGATCAATGGTCAACAATTGAGAACTTGATCCATAGAATGAGTGACTACCCAGAGCGACAAAACGTTGTCAAGACATTCGATGTTGAACGCAAACAATTCATAGCTTGGTTCATCAACCTAAAGGAGTTATTCCCATCAATGTCCTATCCATGGGATATTCCCATATTGGCCCACATTGGTGATATTGTGTGGGTTGTGTATGATCCTTGGAGTAAGGAGGAGAAGATGAAAGCGTTGTTGGATATTTTCTATCTTCCACCAATAGTCACAACTACAACTAGATAGCCACAACCATAGCCTCAGCCACAATAGCTGCATGCACCAAAGGCAAGAGAAGGTTTTTCTACACCTTAAGAACCTCCACCGTCTGGGATCGTTTGATCTCCTCCTCGTCTTCAGGTAGCCAAAGGGGTTTTGCTATCAATTTTTGTAATGGTGTTCAATTTTATTTTCATGAATACCAATTTTTGTAAAAGTTTCAAATTCATACACATGGGCACTTACCACCAATTTGAGTCAATGTGTGTGTCAATCAGTCAGTTAATAATCCCATACCTTCTCAAAATTTTGTAAAAAACTTATTCCTCCTTTTGTTCACACGAGGATGAATTTTCATTCAGCTGTGGGGGTATGATAAGTTGTAGTTGATTGGAATGCATCGACGTGATCCCATCGACGTGTACCTATCGACGCATGGTTTGATGCGTCAACACATACACATCGACGTAGTGTTTATTCTTGCCTATATAAATGCACGTACCCTGCGCATTTATGACACTCGTTCATTCATAACTTGGCCGAACTCTTACAGTTTTTTTATTTTAGAGTTAGAATATTTTTTAAGTGTCCGTAGTAAGAGTTGAGAAGTGTACGAATCTTTATTTGAGCACTGATGTACCTAGACACTTCGATGTGAATGGCAATAAAGATGAGCATTTTTCATAAATCTTGCAACACTTGGACTTAGCTTAATATTTTCTTAATGCATTTATTATTTATGCAATTTATGTTCATGCACTAAATTAATTAATTAATAGTAAGTAATTAATGCACATAAGTATCACCATCTTGAGCATAAGTTAACACTTGGTAATCCTAGTAGTGCTTACACTTGGTAACCCAGTAGTGTTACAACGTGTTTAGGATGACGAATGGGAACAAATACTTATGTTAGGATTACTTAAGACATTAATTAGTTCTTATATTAATTACACATTTAATTACTTTATTTTCTACACTTAGGCAAATTAAATGAAAAATATAAAATTGATACAAATCATATGCCTTAGTTACACTTAACTATACCATTATACCTCATAAGCAGAACTGGAAAGACAACAATCACATCCTTGAAATTCACTTCCTAGCTATTATATCCTTAGAAAGCTAAAGTCTACAAAATTCGACCAGATCACTTAGTGAACACTAATGATTCATATGGTTGGGCATAGGGACTGCTCACTGCTCATCAAAATCTTAAGCTTAATGCACATTTTTTAATCTAATTTAAAACGATAATATCAAGGCCTTCTCTCATTCTAACATGTGCTTTCTTTTTTTATTTCTTTCATTCTAATATGTTTTTCTATCCATTTCTAATTCACCATAATCTTTCATATCCACTTATCCTTAATTATTTTGCTACTCTAAACATGTATAGAGTTTTTAAAATTTAAATTTTATTATATCTTATTTTAAATATTGAAAATGATATTTTTTAAATAACCCAAGCTTTGAATAGTATGTTGCATCTTGTGGATGAAAGTAACAAAAAGTAAAAAATACAAGGCATTTTTTTGGATAATTTTCAACCAATTATATTGTTCATACTTGTCAATACTTTCCACCTAAATTACCTTGAAGCATTTTTCTAAAAATATAAGATAATCTTACTCATGGTCTTCTTCATTTATTAGATTTAGCACTTGCTACTTTTATTTTACTAAAATTATACTACTTAAGTTTCTCTAAATGCTTTTTTTCATAAGTTCTAGCCACTCCAAAAATATCAAGTATTTAAACACTTTTTGAACTACCTTACAATCTTCTTGTGTCGCTTTTACTTTTTTTTTTTTCTTTTGCAAGCTTCTTTTTTACTAATATTGATATTTTATTATATTTATGTAGACCCAAAGGATTTGTTAAACAAATAAAATTGAGTAAAATACATCAATAGTAATAAATCCTAAGTACAATAGATGCACCTAATATTCATGTAACATAAACACATCTTGTATTTAATATCTTAGAACTAACACTCATACAAAAACTAATCAAAGATTTGCCATTTTCTTCTAAACAAATATATTCCACAACATTCTAATAATACATGTTGCTCATCTTTAACCACTTGCAATAAACATAGTTAACAAATTCTATCTTCATGCTATTTATTGTTCTATCTTTTAGCTTCAACTTGAAGATGGTGTAAACCCCTTCCTACTCTACTAATTAGTACTATCATGGATATTGGAATTGTTGCATATAAATATTTTGTTTCATCATGTCTTCTACCTCTAATATTTTGCTAGAAAAATGGAAGCATTTTTTGTATTTCTACCTCATTTTTCCATCTCTCTAAAACTCTCTACAACAAGTTTCCAAGCTTTTTCTAAATTTAGTATTCCATCAATATTATCAATACCCCATTTTTGTAGCTATAATCATCCTTCATGGAACTATCCTTGTTTAGATTTTCGAATGATTTTTCCTAAGATCTTATTACTATTTTTAGCTCTCAAATATAATATTAAAAATTGATACATTGCTTTAATTTCTAGAGGCAAAAAATTAGCTTCCAATAAAAGTACTACATATGGGACTTGAGTTTTCAACTTGAATTCATCTAACAAGATTTTATTTTTATTTTTTGAAATTTTTCATTTTTTTCCATCTAACAAGACTTAGGCCCCATACCACACATCCATTAAGCATTGTAGCTTGTACAATTGTTTGAAAACGATCTTTTCAATTGCCCAAGTCCAAATATTATGATTACTACATTTGTTCTTCATTATATATAAGGGCTTCTATACATTTGCAACTCATTATTATATACAATAATCTTATAATTTTGAGATTATTCTACTCCAAATGTTTATAAGTATCCACAATCTCAAGTATAAGCTCTTCTATTAGTTCCACAAATTAGAACTTTTGTTTTGTCAACAATCACCTTTATTTTTGTACATTCATAAAATGTTTTTAGTTAATGCAACATTGCTTTTAACCCAATTTCTAAATTTTCTATTAGTGATACATCATTTGCAAAGATTAAAAGTCATACCCATCACTAATCTACTTAATATCTCAATTTGTAAGTTTCTCTTTAATCTACTCTTCTAGTTCATTAATAAAAATGTCAAAAAAAGTTGGTGAAAGAGGATAACCTTGATTTACTCTGATATTATTGTAAAATTGATAAGACTATGCAAGTTCTTCATCTTTTAATTCAAAAATTATTTATCTATATAAAGTCTGAATGGCATTGAGTAAACTAAAATCAGCATTAAGGTCAATAAGTCTACTTCATAATTGTTCTCTTATAACAAAGTCAATTGCTTTATTAAAATCCACAAAGCAAATAAATGCTTTACCTTGTTTGCCCTTTACTTGTTTTATGTAATATCCAAGAGTAACTAAATGATCTAGTGTCGAATATTTTTTTGTTTTGAACCCTACCTGTAACATAACATGTAAATTATTTTCTTCTACTCAAAATCATGATTATTTTCAAAAGTTTCCATCAAGCTGAATATTTTAAATGGGAAAGAAAAATTTTACAAACAAGTTACTGATCATGATCATTATATAATTATTTAGATTCAATTTCTCTCCTTTTTCTAAAAAGCATAACAACTTTGCTAATCGTCCATTGTCTAAACCATTTTAAAACTCTTCATTAGCCATTTTCCAAGTCTTTCTTTAAACTAACTCTCTATCACATTTTAATAATTTACCATACAATCCTTCTACATCTATAGCTCTTCTAGAAGTTAATTTTTGAATTCCCTTTGCTACTTCATCATATATAAGTTATAAAATATTTGGGAGTATGCAACTAGTTATGGGATTTGTCTCATTATGAAACAATTTTTTGTAGAATCCTTTTATTTATGCAAATAAAATATCACTTCTTGGAAAATCTTTTTTTCAAAAAATTTTCCAAAAATTTCATGGATTTTGCTTTATCATTTGCACTATATTGTTTTGATGCTTTTTTAGAAATTTTCTTTTCTTCTTTTTTTTTTTTTGTCCTTATTCAAAGCTTTTTTACTACAAAAATTTTTGATAACTAACCTTGCTTGTAGAAATTCTTCATCAAACCACTTCTTACCTATAAACTTTTGTTGTATAGTAACATTTTTTGCAACCTCTAGCAATATGTCTTCTAATCAATTTTCAAACTTTTTTATTTTCAATAAATTCTATACCTTTGCTGAAAAGATTCTATAGTTGTAGCTATAATATTTTTTCTTATTTTACGACATTACTTAGAGTTCAAATGCATTCCTTTTATGAATAACTATAAAAGATGATGTGGAGATTCTCTTAATTTACTACCAACCTGAAAGTCAATGATTCTTGGTACATTTTGAGGGATGGTTAGCAACAAATTAATGCATGAAATTCTTCCTTATTTTTCACATCTAAATCATAAGCTTGATGGAATTTTTTGAATCCTATTTAAAAATATAAAATAAAGGTCTTATTTCCATTTTAACATGTGTTAACATGTTTGATTTATTTCAATAAACTCTTATATATTATTTTTCAACCTGTAAGACTTGGATTTGAGCCTAGACAAAGCCACTTAAAAGAGGTTAGGCTTTCATTCATTAACCACCCTCCCAAGCTCCTTCCTTAGTGGGATGAGCATTAAGCCTTTAGGTGATGATCTTTTTTAATCTTCTACTAAATATATTGTTTATATTCATCAATCTTTTCCACCTTAATTACTTTTGAAGCTTTTTTTTTTTCAAAAATACAAGATAATCCTCCTTATGGTCTTTCTCATTTGTGAGATCAAAGACATAATACCATTACTCTACTAAAACCAAGTACATCAAAAGTATCAAAATTTTCTTCTTAACAATGAAGTGTTAGCCTAGTGGTATGCGTCTTAGCCTAGTAATCCCAAGTCATAGGTTTGGTTTTAGTAGGTAGCACTAAGTTATAAACTTCTAGAAATCTTGGGATGCACCTATGTTTCAATTATTTTGGATTCCAACACCATAAAAATCTTCTTCTTCCCAAATTTCAACTCCTCTAAAAATATCATACTAGTTTAAAACCCAAATATTATATACTAGAGTCATTTTTGTGATAATGCAACCATCTATATTCAAAATGCTAAAATGTAAAGTGTTTAAAATTTTTTTGAAAATGTCCTATCTTTGATTACTGCAATATACTTTGTATTTAGAAAAACTACTTTACCATGTACAAATGCTACTTTTACATTTTTCCATTATTCTATTTAATTTGCAAGCTCTTCTTTCATGAGATCTTTATTTATCCCATTTATTTTCCTTTCAAGTCACTACAAAGAATCATCACCTGAAGCCATGGTGCTCATCCTGCTAAGTGGGATCAATAAAGGATTGGTAGATGAGTGAAAGCCTAATCACTTCAAGTATTTATGCTTAGGCTTGACCCCAGGTCTTCAACTTGAGAAACAAGAACCTTACCATCACTCCAAAAGATAGTCCCTTTTTAAGTTGCTAGAGTTGTACCAAACTTTTCCTTAAGCAGTTCAATTGCTAAATTTCACAAAAATATGATATGGTTTATCACCTTTGAATCCTGTAGGATAAGCATTCAGAATTATATTAGGTGAGAGAGAGAGAGAGATGCATTGTTTTTTCTATGATATCATGAAGATCCTTTTTAAAATTATTGTTTTTGTCTAGACTTTCTAAGATCCACGGATATTTTCAACATTTTTTCTTTTTTTTATTCTTGTTCATTCACTAAATCACACAAGGCTTCAATACATTTAGAAATTGCTTCAACAAGTGTTTCATGTCTTGCAATCATGTCACGTATAGTTTCTTGATTTGATTTAGAATTCAAAGTTTTACCCATGATGAGTCGTGTTTTCTTGGGTTTCATCGATGACACTTCATTGATGCCGCCTCGTCGATGCAACTACGTCAACATGGAATTTGATACGTTGACATGGCCTTGTTGATACAATGTCTGTTTTCACCTATAAATACATGCTCACCCATTGTGTTTATGGCATCTTTGGTCATAATTATAGCAAAGCTCTTACAGTTTTCTTGCTTGAAAGTTAGAATATTTTTCTAAGTGCCCATAGTAGGAGTCAAAGAGTGTATAGATATTTATTCAAGCACTATTGTACCTGAGCATAGTAGTATGTACAACAATAAAGACAAGCTTTCTGATAAACCTTACAGCACTTTGAAATAGATTAATTGTTTATTTATGCATTTAATGTTTTATGCAATTTTCTTTACTGCTTTAAGTAATTAAGCTAAATTAAGCTAGATTAATTAGCAATTAATCAAGCACATAAGTACGACCACTTCGAGCATACACTTGGCACTTGGTAATTCCAGTAACACTTCACGTTTGGTAAGCCAATAGTGTTAAATGTGTTCAGGATGTGTATGGCAAGTGAAAATAGATGCTAATGTTAGAATTAGCTAGGTGTAGCTAGTTATATTAAATTAGCAATTTAATTATTTTATTCATTATTTTGTATTCTTAGATGACTTAAAACTTACAACGTCAAACATGATAGAAATCATATGCCTCAATTGCACTTAACCATACCTTTTCATTTCACAAGTGTAATTGGGAAGACAACGATTACAACAATTAGTTTCACTTCCTAGAAGCCAATGTACTTAGAAGGCTTTAAGTTCACAAAATTCAACTAGATTGCACATGAATGCTTAGTGATTCATATAGTTGGATGTAGGGTCTACTTGCCACTCATCATTAGTGCAACTGTTGGAGATTTGTAGTTTGATACATGTGCTATCTAGGACTTAGTAAATATTATTTAAGATCATTGGAACAAACCCTAAGGTCACAATCATTCAAAAAAATTTATAATTATAATTATAATTTAAGAATATTAAATTTTTCTTTAATCCAAAATGTCTTCTTCTAATAGGCATGATGAATCAAAACCACCAATACCCCAAGAATTCAAAGTGGTGTACACTTATCTAGATGAGTATCTACTTGATTTCACCTTCATCTTACATCAAGATGAATAGCTACAGTGCAGAAATATGAAGGGTAATGTTGTGTTGCCTCCTGACCGATCCATTCCTGGGATGTTGCCCCAAACTCTTAAGAGGTTGAACATCCAAGATCTCCATGATAAATACGTTGTGTAGGACCATGATTATTAGGATTACCATCCCACAGAAATACAATGAAAATAAGATCAGCGCAAGGAGAAGCACCATGAACCTATAAAGGGGAAACAATTCATTAACCCCCTATTCCTACTAAACCAAAATGACAATGAGGATCCTCCCTCTGGGGTTTCTCAACATGAAGATTCTCCACCCCTTGACTCTAGTGAAGGGGGCTTGAACCTGAATCTACAATCCACTATCAACAATCCAAGTTCAAGAAAAAGTGGGAGTCAAGGCAAGGGGCTCAGGCAAGCATCGTGATGACAATAAAGCTAATGATTATGGTCGTGATAAGCAAAGAAGAGGTGGTAGATACCATGATGGTGGTAGTCCTCCTTCCTCTTTTCCCTCTTCCACTGCATCTTCTTCTTCCTTCTCCAAATCTAATCGACAGTGCAAAGGAAAAAATCATGATGGAGGTGAATAGTGAAACAATGATCATAAGCCCTGCCATGACCGAAGGGGTAGCAAGAAACATCATAGGCATCATTGAAATCATGATTATGATGAACCTCTACTGGCAACTTGAAGCATGTTGAACATTGCAAACGTAGTTAGAATTCCAACCAGACATGTGAAAGATAGTAGAATCAAGAGATTGGATATGAACGATATCCCCAAATTTGAGGGGGACTATAACTTAGGTCCACAAACCCATCTTCAAGCCTTTCATGATGCTTGTGTCTTGCAGAACATAGAAAATGATTGGCAAAAACTTAAGCTATTTCCCAGGACACTCATAAAATAAGCAAAAAGTTGGTATCACTCTTTGGAGCTAAAATCAATTTGTAGATGAAGTACAATGCTTGAGCTATTCAATGAAAAATATCAAACATACTCCAGAGTATCCAATTTGAACCCTTGGACACAGCCATGGGCAAGTATTATTTCCTTTTACATAGATATCCTGATCATGATTATTCTCAATGGAAGCAACTTTGCCATATCATAGATGGGCTTCGATCAAAGACAAGGAGAACTCTTGGGATCTATGCCCAAGGAAGATTGTTAGAACTAGGAGCCCATCAAATTCAAAGGTTGATTGAGCAAGTTACAAAAAAAGAGGATGAGTTGAAAAAATGGGAAAGTGATAAGGAGTATAATCAAGACCCTTTCATCAAAAAAAGGGAGGTTCAATTCTATGACAGTGAGGGAGAGGTACCACTTAATGAAGTGGTACAATGAAAAACCTTGCTAATTCAAAAATATATGTCTGAAATCTTGGCTAAGGTTGACAAAACATGAAAATCTTTGGATGAAAAATTTCAAACTCCTTTGAAAGTTACAGAAGAATCCAAAGAACAATATAGTGATCATGATCACCAAAGAAGAAAAAAAGTTGAACTTGCCTATCAAAGGGCTAACAACAAAGTTGCTGTAGTAGAAGAGGTTATGGAGTAAGAATCGAATGATGGTGGTGGATGTGACATCTTCCAATATGAACATCCTAAGGAAAGTTATCCTATTGTGTCACATTTACAAAAATCTAGGATGTATGCTTTGAATCCTAGATTGGCACGAAGGCAAGCATCCAAAAGGTTTCCTTATCCTAAAGGCAAGCTAAAGCAATTCCACCAACAACAACCACCTTATTATCCAAGTGAAGCTCCACCACAATCATACGAGTAGTACCATTAGTGGTAGCATCCACAGTCATGGGGGATGCCACCACCAAGGCAGTAGTACCCATATAGGCAACCAAATCCATATGGGTACTATGTTTAACAACCCATGTCTCCGTGTGACTCTTCTAGTAACATTTCTTTTCAACATCACTACTATCCTCCAAAGTACTATAGAACTCATTCTTCATCTCCTAGAGGGAAATCCCCATTTCCTTATCATCCTTCTCATTCTTCAACACCTATTCCTTGACCCTCAACCCAATTACCCCAAGCTTCATCCATGCAGGGCAAAATTCCCATGCATCTGCAACAACATAATGCTACTAGGGCTGTTAACTTATACTCAGCTCCTCAATCAAGTGGTTCAAAACCTAGATCCCATAAAAGACCATTCTTCCAAACCAATAGCCCTACAAAACCCTCATCGACTTATGCAGTTGGTCGTCCTATGCCTCCTTCATCCTCCGCATCCATTTCTTTTGAGGACCCTTCAAACCAAACACCTCCTAAGATTCACACAGTCATGTTAATCCATGCTCTATCTGATCATATCAAGGCTGACAACCTTCCCAGGAAAAGAGCTGATTCTAGAAATCCTCTCATCTACTTGCAAATTACAGAAAATGAGCCACAAAAGGCTCTTCTCAATTCAGGTTCTGGTATTAATCTGATTTTCCATGAAATGTACAATGCCTAAAACCTACCTCCTCTCAAGAAGAGCAATATCCATTTAGAATTGGTCAATCAATCCATCACTATTCCCTTGGATTTAGTGGAGGACATTATGACCACTATCTCTAGGTGGTCATATCCTATTGATTACTTGGTGATCAAAGTAAACAATTACAAGGGAGACTTCCCAATCATTATGGGAAGGGCTTGGTTGAGCACTGTTGATGCACAAATGGATATCAGAGATCTTCCACTGGAGATTTCCAAGGAAAATGCATTCAAAAAGACTGAGAAGAAGAGAGTTTCATGCATCATGTACAACAATACCAGGTGTAATTGTGTGCAAAAACTCTAGTCTATCAAAAGCATATCAATTAAAGCATGAAGACAATGTGCAAATGAATCTAAAATCTAAAAGTTCTTATACATAGCAACCACAAAACAAGAGGGCACCTAGTGGCTAACAACCGATTCTGAAAGTAGCACACTTTGCATGGAACCTACTGAGAGCCTAACTTATGCCTATGTTAAATGCATGGATGAACTCGAGCAAGTTCATTGCCAACTCTCTGATGATGAACCTGATGATACCAATTAGGAAGAGTTGGAAATCTCTTATAGTTGTAAACATGAGCCCTTAGAGTTGAAAACTCTACCTACCGACATGGAATATGCATTTTTAAAAAATGGTAAGTAGGTGATAATCAATGCCAATCTTGCTCTTGAGCAATAAAGGATGTTGTTGAAAGTGGTCAATAAATGGCCAACAGTCTTTGCTTAGTCATATCCTGAACTCACAAGAATTGATTCTAGGATATGCCAACATCACATCTATACCAATCTGGCTATGAAGCCAAAGAGGCAACTGCAACAACAATCCCCAAATTGAAGCAGACCATTGAAGAGAAAATTGAACAACTCCTCAAGGTAGGGTTCATTTATCCAACTGCAGATAGCGAGTGGGTTAGCCCACTTGTAATTGTGCCAAAGAAAGATGGCAAGTGGTGGCTCTATATTAATTTTAGGCTATTGAACATGGCGACATTCAAAGATCATTTTCCATTACCATTTATGGGTGTTGGACACTATGTCTGGGCATTGCTATTAAAGCTTTCTAAATGGTTCTAGTGACTATAACCAAATTCATATTGCACCCAAGGATCAAGCCAAAACAACATTCACAAGTCTCTAGGGGACTTTTGCATACTGTAAGATGTCTTTTGGTTTACGCAATGCCCCTACAACTTTCCAACACTTGGTCCTAAGCATCTTTCAATAACACATTGATAGTAGTGTGGAAGTCTTCATGGATGGCTTCTCCAGCTATGGTGCTACATTTAAACAAGCCTTGGACCGCCTTAAGTAAGTGCTTAAAAGATGTGTGGAGACCAATCTTCAGCTCAATTAGTAAAAGAGCCATCTCATGGTCTAAGAGGGCATTGTGTTGGAACACAGCATTTCTCACACAAGGATTGAGGTGCATCCTAAAAAGATTTAGGTGAACCAGGGAATAACTCGCCAACCAAAAACTGTTAAAGATGTTTGATCATTTTTTGGACAAACTAGCTACTATCAATGATTCATAGAAAATTTCTCTAAGATCGCGAAACTGTTGGTCAAGCTCACAAAGAAAAATGCTCTATTCATATGGACCAAGGAATGTGAAAAAGCATTCCAGCAACTTAAGGAGAAGCTTGTAGAGACTCCAACTATACGAGCACCTAATTAGTCCTTACCATTTCGCATTATGATAGATGCATCAAATTATGCCTTGGAACTATGCTTACATAGTTGGATGATCAAAAACGTCCATATCACATCCACTGCTTAAGCCAAAGCATTGCGAGCGCACAACTCAATTACACCATAACGAAGAAAGAGCTTATGGCCGTCGTGTATGCTTTGGAGAAGTTCAGGTACTATGTGCTTGGATATAAGGTATTTGTGCACACTAATCATAGTGTCATTTGCTTCTTGATGAATAAACCAACAGTGAGCCCCCATGTCATATGGTGGCTACTAATCTTGCAGGAGTTTGATCTTACATGGTAGGAACTAAGAATGTGGTTACTAATCACTTATCTTGGTTATGATAGGACAATATAGAGGAGGAAAACCTGCTCTCTAATGAATTTTCTGATAAACTCCTCTTTGCCAGTGCAATAAATGAACAAGTACCCACTAAACCAAAATGGTACAATGGCATCCTCACTTATCTTCTCACTCAAGAGATGCCACAAGAGTTAGACCATTGAAAGAAACAAAAATTTTTACATCAAGCCAAACACTTCATGAAGATTAACAGGCACCTTTACAAGGTGTGCATCAATGACCTGGTTCATTGGTGCGTTCCTGATGCTGACCAACTATGCATTTTCCAAAACATTCACAAGGGTCCTTGTGGGAACCACTATGCAGGGAGATGCACAACCATTAAAATCCTAATAGTAGGATACTATTGGCCAACATTCTTCATAGATGTCCATCAATTATTCTACTCTTGTAAACACTATCAACAAGATGGTGGGATGACTACTCGAATGAAGGGATCCCAGTAATGGATCCAACCATGAGAACCCTTCAACATCTAGGGCATAGACTTCATGGATCCCATCACACCCATGTCAAATGAAAAGGCATACATAATAGTTGTTGTTGCCTATTATATGAAATGGGTAGAAGCAACAACTATCACCAACTATACATCTTCCACTACTACTCAATTTGTACAACAAAATGTTATCAACACGTTTACAATGGCACGTGTACTAATTTTTGACAACGATACTTATTTTACATGTGCTACTTTTTGCAAGATCATGCAACACCGAGGGGTTGAACATAAATTAACAACACCCTACCACCCCTGATGAGTGGCGAGGTACCCCTACACTCAACCATACAAATACGAGCGCTACACATACGATCCGATCAAACTCCGCAGACGGACTAGTTGTGGCATCTAGATAGTTATCCTTAGGTCGCAATTCGTTGTCTTCCCACCTGGACTAGTATTAGCTTTGTCATGTATGATTTAGTCTAAAGTAAGGTGTATGATGGGTTTCTAACCTAATGCTACTCCTGAAGGCACTAGAAAGTAATATTAACTAATCTAGGAGAGAGAGGATGAGAAAATCTAATCTAGCCTAAGTGCGATGAGCATCCGTTCCTTNATTAACTAAGAAAGTAGTAAATAACAATTAATTAAATGATTAAACTAAGTAAATGCTACAATGATGAAGTAATCTCGATCTTTATTACTGGTCATGTGCATGTCCAAGTACGTCACACTCGAATAAAGGATGTCGTATAATTACAATCACCACACTGCGGGCATACACTGGAAAATAATTCTAACTCTAAGAAGGGAAAACTGCAAGAGTTTGGCTAAGGGACTAAAAAACTACCTCCTAAAACTAGGAAAGCTGCCTCTTATTTATAGATATTGCGATAGGCCACGATATCGCGGTTACCCTAAATGATGACTCATCATACCCTCACGACTGAATGAAAACTCATCCTCAAGTTACAGTGATTACACAGTGGATAGGTATGGGATTATTAGATGGAAAAATGGGATTATGCTGCAGTGTGGAATGAAAACAAAACAAAGACACAACACACAGAATGTTCTACATCTACAAAAATTTTGGAACTCATGTAGTTCCAGGTGGCGATGGCTCCTCCATTTGTTCCTTCCCTTTGTCTTGTGCTCCAGGTTTTGAAGCTTGATGGCATTGAAGTATGGCCTAGAGCTTCTCCTCCTCAGTCCGAGGGTCTTGTGTTGTCCATGCTAATGTTTTAATGTTTTACGGAGTCGGCACTTCCCATGGACAGGGTAGTTGCGGAAACATTTGATTGGCTTTAACATACCAAGCCACGAACACCCATCATTCTTCCTCATAGGCTCTCGCTTTATCCTTGTACTCCTAAAAATATGCTAGCCGTCGAGCCAAGTCTGTTGTGATACCTTTCTGTCCTTGGTAGCTCGCTTTCACCACCTCAAGTTCAGAATTTGCAACTTCCAATTTCTCCAACAGCTTCTTGCATTCTGCAAATTCTGCTTTGTATTTGATGTGGGTCGTTACTACCTGCTGCTAGAGCTCTATTCTCGGGTGCCCTACTGTTAACATGGCAAGGTTAGCATACCTTAGATTGGCCAACTCCATGTATTCCGTCAAATCCTAAATCTGCAGGTCTCGGCTCTTAACTTCCGCTTGGTGGACGAAGGCATATGTGTCCAATATAGCTCACCAGTTAGTGTGTTGAGCACTGATAGCATTGATCTAGGCCTTGGCCATATGGATCTCCTTCTCAAGGATCTATTTGTACATCCCCACCTGATCTGGGAAGTGCTACTTCAGCTTCTCATGTCGTTTAACCTCATTTTTCCACGTGCTTATCTCAATAGCTGACTTTTGACGAATGGCGTGTACCTCCTCCATCGAGAGGGTTCGATTTTCTTTGGCTAAACGGCTTACTTCTCGGTTGACCTGGATGAATTGTTCTCGTAATTGATGGAAGTATTCCTCAAGAACGTTCTTCTGCTTTTCCGCAGTGGTCAACCTAAGGTTGTCAGCAACGAGCTGCTTGTTCTCTTCTTGTAAGGCCTTGAGTGCCTTGATATATGCATGAGTTTGCGCCTGTGCTACAGAGGCATCCCAAACAGCCTTCTCTTTTTCATCAACCATCCTTTTATTCTCTGCTATTAGCTTGGTTAGCTGCTCAGTTCTAAAATTATCTAGCTGGTATGCGGGAATAAATTGCAGAGAATCCCGTTGTGTTGCTTATAGGACTACGAGCTGTTCTTGTAATTTCTGCACTTCAGCTTCAGCATGCTCGGCCCTCACTTCTCTTAAGACCAGCTTCCCCTTCGTGGAAATGAGGTATGACTGAATTTCCGTAACATCCTAGGGAATGTCAAACAGGGACGTCATTACTTGTCCTGTTTAGAGCAATTGATCAAGCGCATCCTCATGTTTCATAGGAGTCATTGAGGTTCCAGCCAAAGTTTGAGCATCCCGTGCTCCTGTGAAATCTACCGATGGCACAACAGGTACGTTGAAGGATTCTTTGATGTGGTCTGCAACCGCTTCTACAGCTCCTGTGACATCTAGTGTTACATGACCACCATAGTGGCCCCTTCACAAGTTTCTAATTGCACCTAGAAAGATGTTGTGCTTCTTGAGATTTGTTGTGACCATCTGCTTTCCCCTCCTCCTATGTGAATAGACATTTCGCCCCTTGTGCAATCCAAAGAAATCGTGGGCTAAATGGCATCATCGATGACGCGGAAGAGGTTTGCATCATCACGACTTCCCTAATTGACCATCTCAGCGATGGCCCTGAGATGGGTCATCGACAGTCTATAGTCTTGCAGCAGCGGCTAATCTTGGCCTATGCTGGGCCCAGCTTCCCGTTGTTGACTGGGACCCATGCTTGGAGGTTGGCTAGGTCTTGCAGGTTGAGTTGCAGTTGGTCCAGCCATCTATTCTTCTTCTTGTTCTGGTCCTAGCTCTTCGTCAGTGCTTTTTCTTGGAGTTGGCGCCTTTAGCAATTCAGCATATTAAGCAGTTCAGGCTTTTCAAAGGACATCATTAGTGTACCCCCGAATACCAGCACGTCGATAAAGATTTCTAATAAGACAAGGGAAAGGCAGTGCCATTTTTCCTGCCTTTCGTTCCTCGAACCGCCTCAAGATCTCCGTTAAATATAGATGGGGTAGGTTAGCATTAACCTTTCTCATCAGCACTGCACATCCTCTAGCCGCATACGTTGATATTCTTTTTAGGCCCTTTGTGGGGAAGAGGTGATATGTTCCAATTTTAAAGTAAATCCTCTCTTCCCTCATCAACTCACCAAATGTTTTATCTCTACCATAAGCCCTTTCCAACCAATCTTGTCGCACATCAGGGTCTGAACAGGTGGATAATTGAGCAACTCTGAGCCTTGTGTTCGGAAGGTTTAACATTTCCGAAATAGCCTACACAAAGAAATCAACTATTACACCACAAATATTGACAGTGGTGCTTTTCTCCCTATTATGCCAAAATTGGTACATCTCTCCTAGGTACCAGGCACTGCTTTTAGAGAGGGTGGGTCATAATGGGGATCCCTTGAGGTGATCCCTAACGACCTTAGGAGCGAACTCTGCAAAAGATTCAAAGTTCAATTCCACAATCACCGCAATGAATGTGGATTTTTCATGGATGGCCTGAACACAATCTTGGGGTAATGTGAGATGTTATCCCTGTTCAGGCAATGCAGCAGCTCCTCCTTCTGCCTGCTTGGACCGTACGGTAGGAGGATCTTCTTAATGAATGCTAAATGATTGTTCCTCCTGTTCTACATGTTGTCCGGCAAGATCTTGTCTTCCACCTCTCCGAGATCATTTTTTTCCACCTTGAAAAAGATCTTCCTATTGTCCACATTTCAAGGCCATCTGCAATCACACGGGGTCAAGCGTTAGTAAGGTTGTTTTTGAAGTTAAGTTATACTTTACTGCTTGCCTTAATTAATTAATTTGTTTATCTTCGTGTGATCTTGCCTGAAAGATTATAATAATGAGTCCATTTTACTAGCTGGTTTCCCATTTTAGTTTCCCGATACTAGGGATTAAATGATTTTTAGGCACAATTATTCTAAGTGTTATAGTTAATTATACTAAATGATGTCCTTTGGCAATGATAAATTCCAAAAATGTTAGGCGCTTTTTGGCAGATGTCCCTCCCCCACAACTAAGCTGAACACTCCGAGTTCAAGCAGTTTCAAATGGAATTAAAATCGGAGTACCAGCGAGCGAGATATAGTGAGAAAAGCAAGGGTTGCTCAATCGCAAGTCGTAGAGAAACAATTCAAAAACTCCCCCGTGTGAATGGCAAAAATGATGCTAAGTGTTGCGGGGGGTCACCTATTTATAGGTTGCAAGGACGCGATATTGCATATGATACATCGCATACGCGATATCACGACCCTAATGTCATGAGGCACAACAAAAATACCGAATTTTTAAAGAATTTTTTTGAAATCAACGTGGTAAATTGAGGACATTGGCTGTTGTTAAGGGATTCTCAGGTAATTAGAAAATTTTAAAGGCATGCATAATGATCTATGGGTTTTATCGATAGGGACCTTGGGTGATAAAAAAAAAGGCTATGTAATGGTACATAGGAATGTTGAAATTCAGAGAGATAATAGTAGGGAAAGAAAATCATTTGAAAAGTATGCTGAGGATAAGAAATGGTGTGTGAGAGCTATCTCATAAGTGAAGATTACAAAAAATTACACACAAGTGGGTCCTCCCCAAAGCAGGTTTCAACCTATGATTCCCTTGTGTAACCACACTTAAGGTGTCCATGGGCACTAGAAGGGTTAAATGTAATCTGCACCGACTTCACAAAACACACACATGTAAATATCACCGGAATGAGGTAAGAATTCCATGTTACACGGGACATGAACTACAATTATATGAACAATGAGATGAGACGAAGTATAGAAGGGATCATAGAGATCGGGACATGAGCTAACTGACTGAGGGCATAGTGAATCCTGCATGTAAAGCATGATTAATGTGTCATTAACCCGTCGTTCCAAGATCAGGACCAAGTCCATCCTTCTAATCAGTGACATTGCATTGTTTCATCCCATGATGAACAACTACAAGAGTACCAGAACAACAAGGCATACGATCACTTGGCGTTTTGTTCAAGGGAGGAGTGATTTTTATTTTGTGGCACTTTTCTTTTCATTTTCTCTTTCTTTTTTTTCTTTTTCGAATACTGAATCCAGAGAAGCCGCCAACCTTCAGGCATGGGTGCAAGTCTTTCCAGTGGGACCCCCTAGCACAGCATTAATTTTTGAATAACCGTTTAATTACTCTTACTCCCATTTTTCGTTAGATCTACAAGGATCTTAGTACAACCACGTTGCATGATAACTCCCCCAGACGTCACCAAAGAGAATTCGCAAGTTCCCTTGATGTCACACCCTAATCATTCCCTCTTGGTCCATCCTTCTTCATTCTGGGTACAATGAACACAAAATTAATTTTAAGTTTTTAAAAATGTCAAGAATATCATTGTACACTCGAACAGACCCTCTTATTTGTAGAATGGATGAGTGGGTGTAACGGGCTCACTATCCAAATAATTGATTGTCCAAGACTTAATAACATAGAACGCACCTCAACCAATGATCCACATGAGTTTTTTATTCATAGACAAGATAACTTACAAAAAGCATAAAAAGACAAAAATACTAAAAAGACAAAAAGATAAAACAAGAAGTTGAAAAATGAAAAACTAGAAAACAAAAATTGAAAAATTAAAGAAATTGAAAAATATTTATTAATCCTGCTTGTTATTAAAATTTGGGATATCCCCCATAACTAATCGGTTGAGGATAGCAAGGATTAATAAATGAAAGATGAGGATCCTTGCATGTTGAAAGTATTGGGACTTGGCCATACTTACCCCATCGGCGTTCACACAATTGATTATAGTGACCATAGGGGGGCAATTTGTACGATGTAGTTCCCACATAATGAGTTTACCCACTGTGATATTTGGGACCATTAGATGGTATGCAAGGATTGGAATGATGCCTTCCATGGTTGTGTTCATTGGGTCGTATTGTTGTTGGAGTGTTAGTTGGTGGCCCTGATGAAGTTACATGAGGCGTTGGTTTTGAAGGTAAGGGTGCACCACAATGTGGGACTTGTGCTGGGTTGGAGGATGCAGTGGCCTCGGAATTGTGTTGTCCCTTCTTAGGGTCATTCCTAAAGAAGGTGCGCCTTCAATGTTGCTGAGGTCTCTCACTGTTGTTGGAAGTAGTAGCACAAGTAATGTTCGTGGGTTGTTGTTATGGTGCAGAAACCTTAGGAATAGTTGGTGACGATCTAGAAGGAGGGAAAAATGAGAATGTTGAAAGTTAGGAGGAGTATAAGGTGCACAAGGTGGTGGTTGTGTTGAAGGCATGGGCTGTTAGTATTAAGGAGAATGGTACTGTGGTGAGATAAAGTGTGTTGGC